>JACEFZ010011456.1:152500-687509 GCA_014155875.1 Cepaea nemoralis
CTAGTTTATCCTGGCTTATTTTGTTGTTGTTTTTGTTTTCCATCATCATTTTTGTTTCATTCTGTTTTCTTGGTCACTTATTTGTCAATAAATTCACAAAACATTAATCTTTCTCCTTAAAATTTAAACGCCATTGCAGATTTCAAGAGATGTCATTGGATGGCATTTCGTTGGTCTTGTACCACTGTGAAGAAGGTTTGACTCTTAACATATTAGCACCTCTGCATCAAATTGGTAATGAAGTAGCCAGTTTGTTCTGTTCTTTCACACTGCAGGCCTGCCTTGGTATGAAAATGAATATAATTGAATTGTGTGCCTCTGCAGGGATTCAGTCAAGAAATATCATCAATATGGGAGGTCATTTGCAGAATTTTGCTTGTCATCGTGGCCCATTGAGAAGTCTCTTGATCCTTTGCCAGTTCTCCCTCCTCATACAACCTCATACTCAAGGTGTCTGCAATGTCCTGTGTCCCTCATTGTGCTGGCCTTCCCTCATGCTCAAGGTGTCCTCAGTCCTGTGCCCCTCATTGTGCTGGCCTTCCCTCATGCTCAAGGTGTCCTTAATGTCCTGTGCCCCTCATTGTGCTGGCTTTCCCTCAGCTTAAGGTGTCCTCAATGTCCTGTGCCCCTCATTGTGCTGGCCTTCCCTCATGCTCAAGGTGTCCTCAATGTCCTGTGTCCCTCATTGTGCTGGCCTTCCCTCATGCTCAAGGTGTCTGCAATGTCCTGTGTCCCTCATTGTGCTGGCTTTCCCCTGCCTCTCCTTCCAGCAACCAGGCCTTCCATTACTGTACTCTCCAAGCCACTGTGATGTTTAATATAACCAAATGAGGTCAGCATTGACTGAGTGGATAAGAGCGCTCACTCTTACACTTCCGGTTTGCTGATGCCGAGGTAGCAGGTTCAACTCCTACACCAGTCAATTGGACTAAAATTTTGATTTCTTATCCTTGATTTGGGGATTTGAATTAAAAACCTCAGAAGTCGGAGTGGGTTCACCTGATGGCGAGGGATACTGGTAAAAGGGAAAGTTAATCCACAAGCAAAAATCAGTCCAGTGCACTAGAAGTAGTAGCACCTGTAAGTACTACGCATGAGTTAAAAGTAAGCAAACGTAAAACAAAAACAAAGTTCTGTAATAAATAGTTTTTCCTAGTTGCATTGTTTAATGTCTTCACCCATTGCAGGAAATGGAAAACAAAATCCGAAGCACACTGAACAGCATTTACTTTGGGAAAACAAAAGATATTGTCAACAGTCTCCGTTCCATTGAGCCTTTGCAAGACCCCAAACAACAGATGGCCTTCAAGAAGGACCTATTCCAAGCACTTTCACAAAGACCTCAGGCTCAGTGATGTTAACAAATGCCTGTGAGCTGCTGTGTTTATTTGATTTTTAACAACTTGTTCTTTTTCTGTAAATTCTGTGTGGAATGCTTATGTATGAAAAATGTACCATGTTGTCACAGTTAGTCTTTGGTTGTTTTCCCCCAAAAAAATGAGTTTAGGTTTCTCATGAATAAATTTAATAATAAAATAAAGACAAGGCAAAAAGGGAATAATTAACTATTAATCTTTAACAGGGAATTATGAGGTGAGGGAAAGATGCTGACACTGGATAAGTCTCATACTGAGAATAATATAATAGTATTAGTAGGTAAGTCCTTTCACTGGATGGGTCACATATTGAGAATAACAGATAATATATAACTAGATAGTCCTTTCGATGGAACCTACAGTACAAACGAAGAAGAAGAAGACCTCAAAACACGTGGAGAAGAGAATTAGAAACAGATGAGTAATGTGGGGAGAGCATGGAGTGAGGTAGGAAAGGGTAGGAGGGTTTGGCATGTGTTGGTTGAGGGCTTTTACACCAATGGGGGATACAGTGTAGAATAAAAAGAATCTTAAACAGTACATTAAAGCTGAGAGAGAAAATCTTGCATTAAAACTCACATAATTTAAGAGTTAATTATTAACAGGATGCAGAGACACTAATGTCCCAAAGCCATGCTGGCCAGCATCTTTCTTTCCTCACATCCCTGCGGAGCAGTCTGACAAGCAGACACTAGTCTGGGTACTGAAGAGTGGATCGACCATGATCTCCACAGTGATAAAACTTGCCGAGGGCTAACAACTGTGCATTTAGGAAGATAGCAAAAGAGCTACCATAATTCCTCATACAGTCTTCTAGTTATAATATGCAGAATGTTTGTAATAAATTTCATAGCATCTTATGGTTTTATGTGACATTTTGTCTCTTTCTTGTTTTGGGTCCTTTTGTAATAAACTTAATGCAGCCTTCTTGTTATTACATGGCCTTTTGTAATAAATTTCATGGTCTTTGTGTTATGTGATGTTTCATAATAAATTTCATAGTCTTCTCGTTGTGTAGAGAACTTTGGTGCTGTGTTATGTCTCTTCATGAAAAAGAAGGATCCAAGTTAAAAATACATGGAGAAGAGAATAACAGACAGAGATGAATGATATTGGGAGGACATAGAGGGAGCTGAAGGAGGTAGCCAAAGATGGGACGGTTTGGTTTGAGGGCTTATGCTTTAATGGGAGATAAAGGGCAGAAGAAGAATATTAGAGTACATAAGAAGGAAAATAAAATGAAGCGTAAGTGGTCTAGGCTGACATGTGAGTGTCTGTGTGGTTTCAGGGCTGTAGGCACTATAACTCTTATAACCTTTGTCAGTTTGGGTTGTTTGAGGAAGGGGTAAGTAAGTTAAGGTAAGTAAGAAGTAAGCTTATATATATGTATATATTTGTCATGATGGTTTGTGATGTCATTCAGACTTGATTATTGGTTTGGGGGGGGGGGGGGGCTCACAGTATCCGTTGCTCTGTCAAGGACAAGACCCTTGAATAGTCTGAAGGAGCATTGGGTACATGGTGCCAGCCCCAATTGGTGTATAGACCAAACAGCACTGTGTGGCTGATGTGGTCAGTATTTCACCAGCTGCCTTGACTTGCCAAGACATTTCCGGGTTCCCATTTTAGCCTAAGTCACCCTCGGAGCCCAGGTCAGGGTTTTAAACTTGGATCCATCTTGATGTGGATCAGACTGATGATCACCAGGCTGGCAGGTGAGTGACTATTCACGGTTACCAAAGAAGCCTCTGCACTGCCACAGTTCCCAAAGACAAGTGCCCAGCAAGGTCACTGGTTTCCTCACTCCATGAGTCTCCTGTCCAATAACCGAGTTTCTCCAATAGGCCTGATCACCTGGAGCTCTGGAGTCTACAAACTGTTCATAAAGATCAGCTTTTGCCATATGCTTATGATAATTATGATTAAGAATTAGTGTCACTCCACTATGGGCAAGTGCAGAAGCACTTGTTCTCTCCCCACAGCAGAGTTTGAGTTATGTGGATGCTGATTCTCCGTGTTGGGTGCTGATTAGTTACACTGTGAAGTTTTGTTTCCTGGGTCCAGTCCAGCAGCCATGGGCACATACATTCCTCTGTATCAGTGGTTCCTAAATGAGAAATAAATATTGCTTTATCATGTTAGATTTGATACACAAACCAGCGGAAGGCAAGGGGAAACCATCGCTGTATTTTCCCAAGATAATCGTGCTTCGAAATAATATTGATCAGAAAACAAAAATTGCAACATGTTGTGACAACTGGAAAGATTTGTGGAAAGAGAGATAGAGGAAGACGGCGTGGAAAGATTATTGACAGTCTTGTGTCATGGCACGGAAGAAAGTCAACACACAAATTGATCCACAATGCCAGAGATCGTAATTTATGGAGAGGCATGATCGCCCACGCCGGCCAGCAAGGCACTGGATGAGGATATTTCATCTTTATCCTTCGCTGTGGATCTCATAAGATCACTTGCCATCTTCTTCTTCTTTCATTTGTTTGAAATTTGTCTATATCTGCAATGTTGTCTCTTGTATGAATTTCACTGTATATTTTAGTTTACTGAGTGGTCTTTATAGCCACTGTTGTTTCTCTAGGCCAGAATGTTTGCCTAGATGTGTCATATTTTGGCATTCTTGGAGTATGTGATCTGCTGTGGAAATGGCTGATTCATCAATCTTAAATTTTGTATACATGTGGTTGTGTAATCTGAGTGCAGAATAGTGGTTTGTTCTTGTCTGTCCATAAAGTGGTAGTCGTCTTGAGCTGGTGTTGGTGGTTTTCTAATTACTTCCATCTTCACAGTGACAGTCAATTTCCAGAATCCTGTCTCTTACCATAATGGTGCAGTCTGACATCTTCTTTCCTGTCCATCTTTTGATGTCTTCTTACTCTACCACGCCGGCTCCGTGCTGAAAGGGTTGCAGGCACAATTCGTAATCCTGCATACTGCGTTCGAAACACAGCTGCAGGGAATTTAGAAGCATACCGCCTTGCGTTGGTTTTCACTCAATGGCATGTGTTCTAGTCGCTCAGAAAGCAATGTTAAGCTACTAAACATAAACTTGCCAAGAAATCACAAACAGCCAAACATTGCTGGGATTGACTGTGACGTCCTAAAAACAGATATGCAATTAACTTTTTTTATTCTAACACACTGACACATTCCTACCCCATCTATAAGGAGAGGAGCTTTAGCTTAGTCTGTAACGTATTTCATTTATCAGTTTATGCCTGTTTCCCAATAGCACATATTTTATTTATTGTTTTTTCCCCCTAAGCTATGATGTATCTGGTCTCATATGTTGCAGAGTTTATGCTTTTATCCAAATAGAATCTAGGAATGTGAAGGAACTCATTTGGAAGAGCTGAAAGTGGTGGAGATGTTGTTTCTGAAGTGAGTTTTTTTTTAGTACTTTGGATGGTTAATATGCCTCTCCGAAGATGGGAGGTTCAGAACCAGTCTTGTTACCCACATGATGCTGGTTTCTGTGCTCAGAGAAAAGGCAAGACATCAAGTCTGAAGGAAAGTCTATTCACCATCCACACACCGATATATACTTGCTCTTTCAAGCTCAGATGGCCTCAAGCTAGTAGTTAATACTCAGTTTTGTGGAGGATTCTAAGCAACTATCTGTTATGACTTCATCTATGAATTGTAGGGTATTTGCTGTCCACTTTCTCTTGACAGTCTAAGAGTATGCTTATGTTACGTTTTAAAAGACGGCAGGGCTTTCCTATTTTTTTGTGGTTCAGTTTTTTGCCCAAGGATTTCAATGGCTCCAGGACCTGTTACGTGAATTTTAAAATAATTTTTTAAAATGTTGGTATATCAGTTTTTTTCGTGTGTGTGTGTGCTGATGAAGGCGTTCCAGCCACAGCGTCCATTCTCTCACTTGTGATTGCGTTTTTGTAAATCTGACCAACTCCACTTTACGTATGTGTTGATTAGCTATGTTTCAACGCAGGATTATTTACCACCCTAAGAGTTCATTTACTATTACAGCGTACTGGTTAGCTATTTCCATGGGTTTTCAAATCTAGTTGATAATAATAGGAATATTGTAAAGCTGTAACCATGACAAGGATGAAAGCAAAACTTCAATAACAGTTCTTCTTCTGCTTTTTATTTCCCATTGGAGCATAGACACCCAGCCAACTCCCGCCATTTCTTCTTCTTCTTCTGCGTTCATCCAGATTTTTTTTTCGGATGTGACTGCGTTGTGCCTGTTTACAGCAGAGCTGAGTTCTTGCTCCGTTAGGCCGACACATCCGACTTCTGCTGGCATTTGTTGACCGGGTTAACCTTCCCAGGGGTTTCTTAGGACGTTTGAATCTCACTGTTGTGGTGTTATCCCCCATCTTAGCTGGCCCATATAGAACAGCCAAAGACATCCTGGTCAACCCTCAAGGGAAGGCAGGGGCAGACCATGGGCATTCCCCGCCATCCAAGGAGGCTTCCATAATTGCAGAGCCATCACACAGCGCTCTGGTACTGGGCTCACCCAAGGAATCGTCACGTCCTGCACATGGCTGCTTAGCCTCACTTCCGTATATTGGGCCTTCCGTTCACCATAGGCTGTTCTTCCGGAAACCAGAAGAATGCAGTCTGCAGATGACATCCACACAGTGAGCTTTCGATTCGGACTTTCCGCACAATGGATTTGCTATCCAAGCAATATTCCATTTAGTGCCACTAGGACACTTTTCCACCTTTTATGAAGCCCACACGGTGAGCTTTTGATTCGGACTTTTCACGTAATGGATTTGCTATCCGAGCAATATTCCATTTCATGCCACTAGGACACTTTTCCACCTTTTATGAAGCCTACACAGTGAGCTTTCGATTCAGACTTTTCACGTAATGGATTTGCTATCCAAGCAATATTATTTATTCTATCTGTTGATGTCTTCTGCAGCTCCCTATTGTCCATATATTATTCATCTCTGTCTTTAATTCTTTTCTCTGTGTGTTTTTAGGTCTTCCACTATTTTGTTTGCTGAGTGGGTTCCTGACAATAGAGAGTGTAATTATATTATCCTCAGGTTTTCACAGTGTGTGTTCTATCCATCGCCAGCATCTTTTTCTCACCTCTTTATTCACTGGAATTTATTTATTTTTAGTCATAAGTTCCACATTGGTGATTCTCTCGAACCATTTTGTTTGTTTGTTTGTTTGAGCTCACTTGCTGCGAACTCAAGCATAGTCCATATACTACTTCTAGAAGTAGCTGAATTGGATTATGTGTATGAATTAGCTTTCCCTATTAACAGTGCCCCTCACCATCAGGCGAACCCACTCCGATTTCAGAGGTACTTATAATTTACATCCCCAAGTCAAGGATGATAGTTCAACATTTTACTCCAACTGTCTTGTGTATGGGTTAAACCCCCTATCTCGGCATCAACATACCGGATGATTAAGAACACACTTTTCCTATCCATTCAGCCAAGTTGACCTACACTGTCAAACAATTTTAGACCCACAATTCCGTGCAGGCACATGTTGACGAATGCTTGTAGTTTATTAGTCATTTTTGCAGTTCTCCGTGTTTCTAATCCAAATAGCGTTACCAATTTAAATTTGAAGTTTAAGAGTTAAATATTTTAAATTTAGTGCTAAGTTTATTTTCCTTTGACCTTCATTTTCATTTTCCTTTGAACTTGTAACCATTCAGACGCAGTTAATCTTGCCACGGTGGATTTATTCGTATAGTTGATTGCGGATTATGCTGATAATATTATTATAAGTGTGGTATTTTGTTTTCTGTGCTCGCTTGCTTGAACTCAAGCAGTGTCCATATACACTACTTCTAGTAGTGCTGGATTTAATTTTGTGTGTGGATTAGCCTTCCTTATTAACAGTGTCTCTTGCCATCAGGTGAACCCACTCCGACTTCAGAGGTACTTGTAATTTACGTCCCCAAGTCAAAGACGATAGGTCAGCATTTTAGTTCAACTGTCCGATGTAGGGGTTGAACCCTTTACCTCGGCATTAGCACACCGGATGTTTAGAGCAAGCATTCTTATCAATTCGGCCATGTTGACCTCCTGTTAGTGTGGTTGAACGAGGGTTTGATGCCTGCGGTCATCGTCTGCTAACAGAAAAAGACTGACCACCTATTTCACCGTGCACTCAGACCTACAAAATGTGACGGCCCTATTACATCGCAGTCCCATAGTAGATTCCTGCTTTGGTACATTTTTAAAAGAATATCTTCACTAGGATACAAAGATGTGTGTAAGCTGGACTGATTGATACAGGCACTGGTAATGCACATTGGGAGCAAGTCGCCGCCCAACATGTTGCATGGAGGGCAAATATCAGAAGTGGAATAAAGACAAAGGAGAAAATGATTGCAGATAAGTCACACACTTAATGTCTGAGACGTTAGAAGATAGATCGTGATTGTGAAAATGATGATGTGTTCACGAGCATCCATTGTGGACAAACATCTACAGCGCGAATTGGTCTGATCAGTCACATTCGCCACCGCCATGGGTTGTAGTTATTATGCCTTTTTTTATAGCACAATGTAACAAACTATCGTCTGTCAAGGCGGCCAGGTGCCAATGAATCTTGACAAGCTGGTCCATGTTCATTTATTTTTCACAGACATCTCTTATTTGTTAACAGAAGCAATACTACAGCATTCACAGCATGCTTGTATGTTCTTCGTCTCCTTTAGAACGAAAAAACTTTATTTTCTAAGAGCTAAGAATTGGGCACATAGGCCCGTCTAACAGTCTGCCCTTCGATCCTTATTGATTGATTGATTTAAGAACCGACATCACAGCATTCAGGGCATTCCCATAAGTGCTCCATCCCCATCCTCAGAAGCCAGCGAAGCGTTCCAATCCCAATAGTACTAGTAGCAATCTGATTATATGTGCGACTCGCCTTTCCTCTAAGCGTCGAGCATCGACCAGATCCCATCGTCACTCCTCGTTGTCGCATTTTTGCCAGACCCTTCGATCCTTAGAGGATATTGAAGTGTATGGGTGCTGTACTACCACCATCTCCCTCTGTTCAGATACACATCTAGCACGTTCACGCAGTTGACATGTAGCACTGGGTCATATATCATACCATTTAAACCTCTGCCATCTCTTACCGTCAAGTTGTTCAGTTTTCATTATTTTATCTTTTTGCTGCCAAGCAACTTTACTTAGCCTTGCCACCAATGTTTTAAATCTGATGTTGTCTGCTATTGAATGTCTGTATTGTATGATATGTATGTTTAACATATTCCAAACACCTTCTTACACATAAAAGATAGTTTATTATAACAGATTGAAAGTCTAAGAATAGCAAACAAAAGATTTTGTTAAAATGGTGTGTGCTGATATAGAATAAGAATTATTATTTCGAATTTTCAGTAGTCAAAGACCAAATTTTGGTGTGTTTTTTTTTTTAAAGAGTTTTGTGTAAATGTGTGTTTGAATTGTTAATTAGTCTTTTACACACAAAAATTGAAGTGTTAACGGATTGTTGATTCAAGAATAGCAAACACATATTTTGTTTACGTAATATGTACTGCAAATGCTAATAAATTACTGGTTCACCTCTTTGACAGTGAAAATTACCAGGTGACTGCTACTGTGTGAGTGTTTGTTACTATTGTGTTTGTGTTTTTAGTTGTTTTGTTGCTATTTGTGTGTTTGTTTTACTATTTGAGTATTGTTTTTATTTATGATTGTGTATGTTGTTACTTTGTTTTCTTTGTCATATTTGTATATTTATAATGTTACATATGTGTTGCTACTTGTATATATTTGTATTGTAACTTTTGAGAGTTTTTACATTTCTTTTGAGTGTTTGTGTTGCTACTGTTGCTTACTTCTGAATTAGACAGCCAGCATAAGGTCAGAATAGTTACCATCTCACTGTGGAGTGTCCTGAAGTGACAGAGCTGATCAACTAGCTAAGGAAGGAACAGAAATAACAACCCGATGTGCCTGTCACATACCACCAAAAGAAAAGAATCATCACATCAATAAGAAAATAACAAACACCAGGACAAGGCGATTACCATTTTACAGACAGATCAGAAACAATCACTATTCTGCACCTCAGAATGGGACATAATCGATTACACAATGATTGTTTTGCAGAGACAGCTGGTAAGGCTAATTGTTCTGTAGCTAGAGGCACTGAAACCGTCTTTCTCTGATTTTAGGGGAGGTATCATGATGGCTTTTCTCCAGGTTTGTGGAACTCTGCCTAAGTCCAGCAGCTGTTGAATGTCTGCATCACTTTGTTTTGGCCATTGTTCCTAGGTTCTTAATCATTTCATTGGATATACCTTCAGCAGACCACCTTGCCTTGGTTTTTTATGAAATGACATTGGTGCTGGTCGTTCAGAAAGCAAGGGCAAACTACTGAATGTCAACTTGCCCAGGAATCATGAACCGCCAAAAATGCTGTTTCATTGCAATGTCCTGTAAAGGATATGCAACTAACTTTTTAAAGCCTTCAGCTCCTGGTGGCATTCTCATTTTCAGTTTTGGTATTGCTAGCTTCAGTTCGCTGGGTGTGATAGGGTTTTTTTTAAAGATAAATTTTCCTTAATACCATGAAAACAAACAGTGGTTATATCACAGAAAAGGATAAACCAAAATGCGATATTACAAAAAATAAGGGAAAATGCTTAACCAAAATCAATAAATTTAATACTGAGGTCATCTTAACATCAGAAGGAAGATGCATGACAAAGACTATGAACAGAATAGACAAGCAAAGGCTGTTATCACGAAGTTCTGGATGATAAGTGCGTGATATTGGTCGTTGTCTAGGGAACGATACTCCTGGTGTGTCAATTGAGCTATCTAACTGTCTCTCAATGCAACTCACCCCAGTAGTACACATCCATCAGTCATTAAACAAGATTGAGTTGGCGCACATAATCCTTTAATACAGAAAGAACACGGACAAACGGAACACAACTCTATATCCAGAAACACTATAATCCATAGAATATAAATATCCTCCTCACAATTTAACCAGCACACACTACTGCATTCTCAAGCCTGCTTCATATCCAATCCACAAGACAGCTAATCCAGCTACTATCCACCGCTGGACCTCCCACAATACACCCACACACTGGGTCTAGTCTCCACTAACTATTCAACCCACTCTGGGTTCAGGCCTCTATTAACTATCCAAACCCCCACTGGGTTTTAAGCCTGTCTTCACAACTGGGAGAACAACACAACAGAACTGACCCACAGTCAGTTCAAGCTCCCACGTATTAGCTCACCGATCCGCTCGGCGCTAAAACATCAACTGTCTTGAAGTCCCATGACTTCACACAAACTGAACTGTCCTTCAGCGACCCGACTCCCAGTCGGTCCCAGCTTGAACTGCCTAGTCAAGGTTTTTCACTGTCTTTTAACCCTGCTGTGTAGCCCTCCCCACAACATTACACCCCAGCCTAAAACTGTCTCTCTCTCCCATCCGCCCTGGGGTCTCTACTCACCCTCATCATTATTTCTCATGGCTGGTTGTTTTTCTCGTAGTCTCGCTACTGGGGTCACTCACCTCAATGTCAATGACCCAGGCATATGTCAGCTGCATTTCAGAAAATGAAAATTATCTTTTGTAATGTCACTTTCATTGAATGTCAGAAAGAGAGTACTGAAATGTTACATCGAGCCTGTTCTGTTTTAAGACAGTGAGTCCTGAAATGTAAATGAACAAATTAGTAAGAGCTTGCGGACACAGCGGTGATGTGGTTTCAAGATGAATGTTGAGAATATCTTGGACTGTCAGAACAACTAACAGTAATTGCCTGTAAAATGGCTAATGAATGTAGGACATATAAATTATAAGCAACCATAAGAGACAAACATTGTTCTTTGATCATGGGGGGGGGGGGAAGGGGGGGGCAAGGTTTCCTTGTTTGAACTCAAGCGTAATCCTTACGTATGCTACTACTGAGTAGTGCACTTGACTGATTTTTGCATGTGGATTAGCTTTTCCTATTCCCAGTGTCCCTCGCATCAGGTGAACTGAACCTACTGCGACTTCTGAGGTGCTTGTAATTTACGTCCTCAAGTCAAGACCGAGACATCAACATTTTAGTCCACCAGCCTCATAAAATGCGCATTGAATAATATGTCATGTTGAGGAAAGGGAACTTGTCACCCTAACCTCATCACGCCATGACCTAAGGTATGTGAAGTCCTAACACTTATCACCCAGCAGCAATATTTGGTATCGTCTTCATCATCCTCCCTCTGATGTGTCCCCACCTTGGCATGGTAGAGGGGCTTGCGCGTCCCAATGACCTCAAAAGCTCTGCTGAGGGAAGCACAACTACATGTCGGACAGGCCTTGAGATAGGGACCAAACCAAGAGAGACACAACCTGCTGCTCTGCAGGTAGACTGAGGACACAGTCAAAGACCGAATCATGCGCACGATGCCACTAATTCTTGGTCCGGACACATACACTAAGGCTCTCCGCTGAGGGATATGGCTGAACGTCTCTAAGCCAACATCCTCCGGATGTGAGTGCCGGGCCGATACTCACCCACTGCAAAATAGAGGTGAGATGCTAAACCGCTACATGCTTGGCTCAGATACCTCGAAGGCTCTCATAAGAGGGATCCCCGAATGAGAGAGCTTGGCCGTTACCCGCTCTCTGCTGCATGGAGGTAAGATGCTGTGCCGGCAGCACATGTAGCCTACCTCGTGAGCGTTACTAAGGGTGGAAAAGTGTCACAACCACACACAGTGGTTATGATGCAAGTCTGCACCAAATCTCACTGAATAAGCGTAGTCAAAGGTAGAAAAACGCCTCATTAACACGAAATGGAACACTTGGCTAGCGACTCCATTACGTGGAAGTCCGAAGGAAAAGCGTGTTGAGTGGATGTCGCCCGCAGACTGACCGTGCGTGGAGAGCGGTCAGTGGCGAAAGAAATTCCCAATTCATGGAAGTGAGGAATAAAAGCAGCCATAAGCAGGACTTGGCGATTCCTTGGGTGAGTCCAGCACCAGAGCGCTATGTGCCGGCTCTGCAAATATGGAAGCCCCCTTGGGTAGCGGGGAATGCCCATGGTCTGCCCCTGCCTCCTCTTGAATGTTGACCGTGACGTATGTGCCGCCCTACCTTGACCAGCTGATATGTGGGCCACACCACAACAAAATGTCCCTCGAAACCTCCAGGACACCTGATCAAAAACGCCCGCCGAAGTCGGATGTGCAGGCCTAAGGGTGGCAAATTAAAACTTGCACAACGCAAAAACTTCGAGTGAAATGTCCCATGTGCCCGGAACAGCTCTGGCTATCTAGTTTTTCCGAATGTCCTTGTAACAGGAACAGCTCTGGCTATCTAGTTTTCCGAATGTCCTTGTAACAGGAACAGCTCTGGCTATCTAGTTTTCCAAATGCCCGTCGTGCCCGAAACAGCTCTGACTATATTGTCTTCCGGGCACAACGACAAGCACATGTCCGAATCGAAAGCTCGCTGAGTGGATACTGTCTGCAGACCGGTCTGGTTTGTGCGGGGAGCGGCCCGTAGCGAACGAAATGCCCAATATATTAAAGTGAGGAATTAAAGCAGCCATGAGCAGGACGTGGCGATTCCCAGAGTGAGCCCAGCACCGGAGCACTATGTGTCGGCTCTGCAAATAAGGAAGCCTCACTGGATGGCGGATAATGCCCAAAGACTGTCCCTGCCTTCCCTTGAGGGTTGACCGTGAAGTCTTCGACCGTTCCAGCTTGGCCAGCTGGGATATGTGAGAGTCCCCCAGGAATGCCAACGTGGTACAAAAACACACGCAAAAGTCGGATGAGTTGGCCTAAGGGTTTAGGTCCAAAGGTGCATAACAACACATCGCAATTTCGTACAGCTGAAAAAAGACCCCGGATGAACGCAGCAGAAGAAGAAGTCTTCACCGTCCTTTCATTACTCAATGTATCATAGGCTTTAGGGGAGGGGGAGTTGTGTGGCCTCGAGGTATGGTGTCCACCTCGAGTGCTGGAGGTCCCGGGTTCAAGTCCCGGTGAGGGCAAATATTTTTTCACTTGGATTTCGAGCAACAAAATTTCCCCCTGGTCTCTGGCTAGTGAGCTAGGACGCCCCTGTGTATTTTTGCGTACGCAATAAATCCCTTGGCAGTTGGAAATCGTAAAAGAGTAGCCTAACGGCGCTGCTCAGGCTTGAGTTAGGAGTAGAACGGAGCACTTATGGGTTACACCAGTGTGTCGTGATGTTGATCCGTCGACTAAATTAAACTAAATTCATAGGCTCTTTACCAACTCAGGCCAAACCCTATGAGGACTTTCAGATGACTAGCGGGAAGAGGTAACCAAAAGGAAGACTGGTGTTTTGCCTTGACCACAAGTAGTCTGACTATGGAAGTCTTGGCAGTAAGTAAAGCAATGACATGGTTCGAGACACAGACCTTAGTAACTCAATGAGTATGCTCAGGGAGACAGAGATAGGGTGGGTCCTAGGACAGTGGTTGTTGTCACTTGAGCGGTCACGGCTGGCATAGATTAGTTTCGTTTTCGTGTCAGGGCATGCGGTTAAGGCTACTGTGGAGGGCGGATGAGCCGTGGACCAGGCTGATGTACTGAATGCTCTAAGAGAAGTAAATTGTTTGCGAGAACCTAATGATGACTGTGAATCTACACTTAAAACTATGGCTGCAATGGTCACAGAGCAGAGAATGCTCTTCACACTATACCAGTAATTGATCCTCTCGGTGATTGATTATGGACTAGGACTGCTCACTGTCTCAAAGAGTCAGCTGGTGAAATTAGAGCGCATACAGAACGAAGCTATGCGGGTCATTCTGGGATGCATCAGAGACACCCCAGTAGTGTGTATGCGTTACATCCTTGGTCTGCCGACTGTTGCTGGTAGGCTCAAGGTGATGCAGGCGAAGGCATACCTCAGAGTAGCTGCAGACACAGATCACCCGTTGCATGAGGCGCTGGACGCAGTTAAGGGTCAAAGACTGATAAGAGGCAAATCACGGATGGCTCAGGCGGAGGATACGATCAGACAGGCGTGCATCTTGGAGAACATTGGGCGAGGAGAGGAGTGGGTCATAGTGCCAGCGGAGTAGTCAGACTTGTGCAGAGTTATAATCACATTGAGCCGGGAGTGCAGGAAGTGGCCAGCAGGGAATACGGAAGTGGAAATCCAGCAACTAATGCAGGATAATGCTCACTCGGGTGATGTGGTTATCTACACAGATGGTTCGGTGTGAAGAGGTAGGAGAAGTGCCTGGGGATTCTTAGCAAAAGTTAATGGTCGACGTTTGGTGCAGGAGAGCCTGGCGTATGATACCACTACATCTAGCTTAAGAATGGAGGTGGAGGCGGTCAGTGCAGCTTTCCGATGGTTGGAGAACACCACACACACACACACACACACACACACACACACACACACACACACACACACACACACACACACACATCGTGATTGTAACTGACTCAGAAAGCATGCGGAGGAGGGTCAGGATAGGCAGGCTTAGTGCAGAGTGGCTTGCTTCGCTTCGGAGGTCACGGGTGGCACCCATCACCTGGATCTTTTCTCCGGGGCATGCTGGTGTGCTGGGGAATGAACAGGTGGACAGATTGGCTGGCTCGCAAAACTTGGTGGAGTATTGATACATGACAAGGCATACGTGGTTGCGACCTTGTGGGAGCACGTGTACATCTCGGAGGAGCAAATGGATCATCATGGTCTGGCAAGAATGAGGTAACGAGGAGTGACGAGGGGATCTGGCCGACGCTCGACGCTCAGAGGAAAGGCGAGACGGACATATAATCAGATTGCTACTGGAACTATTGATGTTGGAACTGTTCGCTGGCTGCTGAGACTGGATAGGGACAGAGCGCTTATGGGAATGCCCCGAATGCTGTGATGTCGGTTACTAAATCAATTAATCAATCAATCGCATTACAGCTGTGTTTGGAACATGGTATGCGGGAATCAAGTCAAAAGAAGAAGAGGCAGCTATAGAAGAAGAAGGAGGAGAATAAGAAGAGGAGGAAGAAGAAGGGGTCGAATGGAAAGGAGGAAGAGACGAAGAAGAATGAAGAGGGAGAAATACTGATTTATTTATTATCCTCTTTACTGATACGACTCAGGTATGGCTCAGGCGGAGGATACGATCAGACAGGTGTGCATCTTGGAGAACATCAGGCGAGGAGAGGAGTGGGTCAGAGTGCCAGCGGATTAGTCAGACTTGTGCAGAGTTATAATCACATTGAGCCGGGAGTGCAGAGAATGGCCAGCAGGGACCATGGAAGTGGAAATCCAGCAACTAATTCAGGATAATGCTCGCCCGCGTGGTGTGGTTATCTACACAGATGGTTCGGTGTTAAGAGGTAGGAGAAATTTTTTTTTCGCATATCCTTTACAGGACATTGCAGTCAGCGCCAGCATTTTTCAGCTGTTGTTGATGTCTTGGCAAGACTACGCTCAGCAGTTTGCCATTGCTTCTCAGAAAGGTAACAACGAATAATAACATCAACCTACAATGCATGTATGATATCCGAAACATACAGTATTGATTGCAGACAATGAACTAGATATGCAACATTTAGTAAATGCGGTTATTGTACACAGTGAACAACTAGGGTTAGATTTCTATTTTATTTTGGTCAGAGAAGAGACATGTGCGGCCGCCATAGACTTAGAGGACGCATATAACAGAGTATCTTTCGAGCACTTGATGCAAACCCTTCTCAGACTGAAAGTGCATCCTCACCTTGTACGATGGATAGCTGCAGTTCTGCTCCAAAGGAAGGTGGTGCTAAGATGCGGGAGTTGGTCTTCTGAGCCGATAACGATATGTCCAGGATTGCCGCAGGGTTCACCACTGTCACCAGTACTTTTCAACGTGTATACGGTGCCGATCACTGAACAACAGTTAAACGGGAGGGGTAGGACTCTGTCATTTACTGACGACATTCTCGTGTATCGACAGGGTCGAGATAGATAGGCGGTTGCCAATAATATGCAGGTCGAACTAGACCGAATTTCCTCATGGCGTGCTGTTGCCGCTGCCCTTGTCAACCCTGCAAAGGCATCGGTTACATGGTTCTCCCTAAACAACCATATTGTGAACACAGACCTGCCGGCAGTAAGAATGGATGGGAGCATTTTGAGTAGAACCCAGTCAATGGCATATCTTGGCGTGAGGCGTGAGATCATGTCGATTATGTCATAACGAAAGCTCGAAAAGGTTTGTCAGCAATGAGAGTCATGGCGACTGCCAATATCGATCAAAGACTGCTAATACCTCTGTTCCAAGGACTGGTGCTTTCACGCAACGAGTATGCCCTGGCCATCCTCACTGTCAGCCCTACACAGATTGGAAGACTATAAAAGGTACAAAACGAAGCCATGCGCATCATTTTGGGCTGCACGAGAGGCACCAGCTGTGTAGCAATGAGATACCTCCTTGACTTCCCGACAATGGAACACAGGATCAAGATCTGGAGAGCTCGTACATACTTAAAAATAAGTGCAGATAAGCAGCACCCTCTGCATGACGCTATATTCAGAGAAAAGGGTGACAGGCTAAAGAGGGGCAAATCATGGATGGGTCGGGCGGAAGATGTCGTCAGACAGGTCTGCAGTCTTACCAGTATCAACCCCGGCAAGGAATGGGTGCCGGTGCCTCCAGCTTTTAAGTGCACTTTCGTGGCTTAGAGGTTATGACTTTTCTCCGTAATCTCGTATACTCTCGTCGGTAACGTGATGACGGTGAGAGTCAGCAGTGGTTCGAATCGCTTCGGTAACTTACGGGGTATGTGAGGCGGCAGCTCAGAAAGCAATGGCAAACTACTGAGCGTAATCTTGCCAAGAAATCAACATACAGATGAAAGATGCTGGTGTTGACAGCGATGTCATGTAAAGGATATGAAAAAAAAATAAAAATACACTCGACAGACGGTGCAGAGAGCAGAACCCTGCCGCTGTCAATGCAGAGGTTAACAGCGCTCATCTATGAACACTCAGATAGCCCCGAAGTGCTCATCTATACAGATGGATCTATTGTAAAGCAGCAGAGAAGTGCGTGGGCATTTACAGCCCTTTCAGCGGGCCGAACCGTTCAAGAATCCAGTGGTGCCCACTCTATGACCACGAGCAGCATGACGATGGAGGTGATGGCAGTTACACAGGCTTTCATATGGCTGGAATCACAGCATTATACCAATGTGTGTACTAAGTGATTCAATGAGCATGATTCAGAAGGTCGAAGCTGGATCTGTGTGTAGACCGTGGACTGAGTCGCTGCGGAAGTCTGTTGTCCGTAAAGTCACCTTCATCTTCGTCCCGGGACATGCGGGAGTCGAGGGAAATGAACGAGCTGACAAACTGGCTGGCTCTGCACCCCTTGTAGATGGCCAGCCCATGGATCGTGCCGATGTTACTAACGTCCTCAAATATATGGCGAGAACAGAAGATTTTGACGTCAGTGATTCCACATCGCTGTCCAGGATGAAAGACCTGGGAGTAAGAATCGGCACAGCCAGACGCGAGAGGTACAATGGGGAAACAAAGCGCCTCGTCAACCAACACAGAACTGGCACTATTAGCCACCGGACGCTGATGCATATGCTGGGGGGAGGATCTGAGTACCTATGGACATGTCCGGAGTACAATGAAGATACCCCAACTGATAACTGATAACTGATAACTGATTTCTATTTATTTTTTTTCGAATTTTTTTAAAAAGACTTTTTACTGAAACCGGAAACGGAATCTAACGAATGGGGAAAGAACGCTGGGGGAGGCTCTGAGAATAACTCCGTCGTAGAAACAATCACAACAACATGAACCATGTGATGTAATCTATTAATATTACTATTATTAGATCACCTTTTCTTAAATCTAGCCACTTAATGGTTAGTTTAATAGTTTATCTGATATTTATCTTGTTTTGCGACTACCTCTGCTACACAGCCCGGGTTAAAGTTTGTAAAACGACATTTTCTTGTCCGTTGGTCTGTCTGTCTCTCTCTCTCTCTCTCTCTCTCTCTCTCTCTCTCTCTCTCTGTCTTTCTCTGTCTTTCTCTCTTTCTCTCTCTCTCTCTGTCTGTCTCATGTCTGTCTATCTCTCTGTCTCTGTATGTCTGTCTCTCTTTGTGTGTGTGTCTCCCTCCCCCTCCCTCTCTCCCTCTCCCTCTCCCTCTCTCCCTCTCCCTCTCCCCCTCTCTCTCTCTCTCTCTCTCTCTCTCTCTCTCTCTATTTGTCAATTTTATCTATCTAACCCAGAAAAGTAGGATACTTTGGTTGAACAATACGACTTTTAAGGATCTCTTCCTCTATAATGATACCAAGACAGGTTATCATATTATGACAGACAACAACAGATAATCACTGAGTCCCCCACTTCGTCAGGAAAGCAGGGAATCGTAGTCGTACAGTACAACTGTTACCTTCCATGCATAACGTAAGAGGTGACTTCGGAGGATTTGCATGAAACTGGCTTCCTCATCCCATATAAAATGTTGAGGGCCTTTACTCCTTTTGGAGATGAAATGCAGAGGAAGAATTTACCTGGTCTTCCAGAATTTTCTCTTCATTGTTCTTATTTTTTTTTCATCGTTTCATTCTTCTAATCCAGTTCTTATGCCTTAATGTAGTCACCAAATGGTCTTCTCTGTGATTATATGTTGTGTTTTGTGTATGTATATTTTTGCTGAGGAAGGCTAGTCGCCGTAACATCCTGTAATTTTCATAATTCTGTTCTGTAAAGCTGCATTACTTTGTGTTATTTTATATTGTTTATATAATTCCAGAATCTTTGAAATTTGGATTATTCTCTCATGGATTGATATTGAGGGACTTCACTGAACAGAAGAACCCTTGAGACCTTGAATTTACTCAACAATCTACACTAAACAATGGGTGTTCATCGATTATGGTCCTATATTAAGCATCACAAACGTGAGGTTGTGACTTATGTTGACCTGGTGGAAGTGGCGGAAGGATATCCAGGTGGTTTAAGGCTTCTTGTGGACTTCTACAGCTGGGAACACTTCATTGTCTTGAAGTTCTGGCAGTCGCTGGGTCAGTTAGTGCAGAACAGAAACGTTATGTTTGCTGGTGGGGAGTATGAATTGATTGATGCATTCATCAAGGAGTTCATTTATCGGCTACGGGCTGTTAATATTGAATTGGTGTTTTTTCTGGACGGAGCCAAAGGAAGTGCATACACCTCTTCCAAACAAAAATTGCGAACTTGGCAATCCCGATATTTTGAAGACCAGAAGAGACTTAGGAACACGACAGATTTCTTGCGTGGCAAGGTTTGTATTGTTGAACATTTCAATGTGGAAAAAATAGCATAATTTCAATTTGGCTTGCCAATATTTATTGTGAATTTGTGGTAATGTCGATTTTAAAAATTGTCCAGAGCTTGTAGGTTGACTGACCAATTCTAAAATGGGAATGAGGAAGCAAAGGCAGCCGGCCTGACGGTGACCACACAAGCCCTCAATTGTCGATTGGTCTATAAAAA
The DNA here is from genome assembly GCA_014155875.1 of Cepaea nemoralis. Classification (NCBI taxonomy): domain Eukaryota; kingdom Metazoa; phylum Mollusca; class Gastropoda; order Stylommatophora; family Helicidae; genus Cepaea; species Cepaea nemoralis. The sequence goes on from JACEFZ010011456.1 coordinate 172,382, forward strand.
TATGAGGCTAGCACCATATACCCCGAACGCCTCATGCCATGAACAAAGGGTCCTGTACTCATGCATCAACTCCCTTCTTCTGAGTCACTGAATGACATACCAAACTTTTGCTCGTGAGGAGTAAGTAATTTATATTCAAGCAGGAGAAAGTAATCTATAGTCAAGAAGGAGTAAGTAATCTATAATAAAAAAAGGAGTTAATAGAATAGTTCAAGAAGGAGAAAGTAATCTATCTGATATTGTTTTTGTATAGTTAAAATTAAAGCAGTGGTTAAAATGTCTGACATCCACCTCTGATTCAGGGGTAAAAGTTAGTTGCATATCCATTACAGGACGTAGCAGTCAACCCCTGTGGTTTTTGGCTGTGCATGATTCCTGGGCAAGTTTACATTCAGTAGTTTGCCAGATTCAGGGGTAGAAGTGGATTAACTCTTTCACTACCAAACAAAAACTGGGCTGTGACCAAACAGACATTTATGGCAGAAAATTGGAACTAGGGGTGTGTTACAATAATGCTTTTAAAATGGTTAAGGTGGTAGAAGACCTATTGTATTACATATCAAATTAAAGAGGATTGCACAAGGAACATGACAGTGTTAATAATTAATTGATAGGTTACAAATATTATGACAATAATGAGAGGTTTAATAATAACAAATGAAATTAAAGAGGTAAAAATTATTTAAAAAACTGCACATATAAGGTGTTTTCTACACTCCTATACTGCTAATCATGTTTAATTTACTGAATAATCAAACAAACACCACTTGTCTTCAAGAATATAAACAGTATTGCGCATTAAAGTAACCCAAAAAGAAGTTTTGGTGCATATTCTGAACCATGTATTTTTCACAAATAATGACAAAAAATAATGGCTGAAATCTTGAAGGTGGGGTCTGTCACAGTAAAGTTATGAAAATGGTTACAATTGTAGCAGAAATGTTGTATTATATATCAAAATAAAGGGGATTGCACAAGGAATATGTTGGTAGGAGAATGTTTGCTTTAGGTTGTAAATAAAATAAAAATAATAATATAATTTGTAAAATAATTGGACAAAAGTAGGTAAAAATAATGTAAACATTGCACTTAGAATGTGTTTTCTACACTCCTATACTGCTAATCATGTTTAATTTACTGAATAATCAAACAAACACCACTTGTCTTCAAGAATATAAACAGTATTGCTCATTTAAATCACCCAAAAGGAAGTTTTGGTGCATATTCTGAACCATGTCTTTTTCACACAAATGAAAAAAACTAATGGCCGAAATCTGGAAATTGGTGTATGTCGCAATAATGTTATGAAAATGGTTAAAATTGTAGCAGAAATGTTGTATTATATATCAAAATAAAGGAGATAGCACAAGGAATATGTTGGTAGGAGAATTTTTGCTGTATGTTGTAAATAAAATACAAATAATAATATAACTTCTAAAATAATTTGTTAAAAAGAGGTAAAATAATGTAAACATTGTACTTACCGAGGGGGCGTTGTTATCCAATATCCTGATCACTGCTAATCCAATTGAATTTACTGAACAAACAACACTATTCTAAACTATAAACACCATTGCTTCCAATCAACCATCCGAAAAGAAGTTTCGCCGCAGATTCTGAATCATGTATTTTTTTTCAGACAAAAATTAGGAAAACACTTGGCAGATTTACATTTAATTGTCATGTCTGTTTGTTTTTATTTACTATATGTGGCAGTCTATTTGTGATAGGCTGCAACGCAAACTTTGGCGCACAAGTCTGGTCTATTAGTACAGCCGGAGCAAACAAAAGATGATATGTGTCGTTTAGTTCGAGTGCTGCAAAAAACACAGTCTCTATTGACACCGACAAATTCTATTAAATGCTTGGCTCATGTAAATCTTTCGGCATAATTTCCTGCAACAGACTGAAATTCTTCGGCAGGCAGAGTGTCAAACTTTCAGGAATACTCTGAGCTACTTCGCGATGAGCACTTTCCTTTACTTGAAATCCTTCTGTAACAATTTTTTTCCTCCTTTCTCTGTTTGCCATATGGAATGTAGGATGTGAGCATTGATCTGTGCAATTTCAAAGATCTAGTAGTAGATATTCTTCCACCACGTAATGGTTTTCCTATCATGGATATTATAATATCCAACCATTTGGTCCATTCTGTCGCAGCCATTCATCGCCGTTTTATTTTCATGGAGACCATCTTCAGCTTGCTTTGCGGTTTTCGCAATCCGCTCTCAACAATTCTAACTACAGACTTGGTAGAGACAACAATGCATGGTTTTTTTAGCTTTGTTTAGCCCTTCCACCAAATAATCATATCATCAATGGACACATTTTCAAATGGGTAAAATGCTTCCTGGATATTCTTCAGAGTCAACAAGAGGATACATTTTTTTTTTTTTTGGGTACCCTCAGGTTGACATACATGAAACATGGTGTGATAAATATATTATAATTTTCTAATTGATTACTGGGAAACGTAGTGGCAGTGCCACATACCAAGGAGTATATAAATGTGCACTTGTACACCGGTAGTCTTTGATACATGGTCTTGGATCAAGTCCCATAGCAATAATGACAGACGTAAACTTCAGCCATTCGTGCTTCGTTGTCAAACACTCAGCTGTTGAATGTTGACGAACATTCACTGGTTTTTCTTTATCACCACGTGCTAAAACTTTAGACACAACTAAAACTACTTTCTAAATATTCACATTCACATATTATTATAAACAATAATCTAGCTTGATCTCAAGTCATACTACGTGGACGCAAACTGGTGGGCGTTTCCATTGTGAAAAACCAAAACAAACAAATTAACACTACCTTAAAACTGAAAATTCACAAGAATCCAAAATTAGAAAACGATTGACCGCTCCGAGATGGCGTAGAGATCTTTCGGCTGTACTACTTTTTAGTTTACTGTAACTTAAAATTGCGAAACGGAGCAGAAATATGTGAAATAAACCACTGATCATTTTGTGGCACTAAAACGGCGGACTGCCATCTCAGGAAATACAACGTGCCCACAGATGGGATCACGGTAGCGAAAGAGTTAAAGATAATTGTCCAGCATCATTCTCTTAGTCTGTCTTACCTCTTCTTTAGCTCATCTTTTCAGTTATCACAATGTTTTCCAGTGCCTCTCTCTTTTCATTAAAAGACCAAAGAATACTGTGTGTCTTATTCTTATTGTTGTGTACAATGTACTACTTTCATTAGCATGTTCGAGGCACTCGTTGTTAGTTACTCTGGCAGACCAAGGTATTCACAACATTCATCTCAGAAACCACATCACCGGTGTCTCCTAACTCTTCCCAAGTTGGCTTTTCACATTCCAAGATTCACTGCCACGCAGCAGAACAGGTTTGATATAATAATCAAGTTAACATCCAGTGTGCTGATCCCGAGGTAGCAAGTTCAACCCCATACACCAGTCAGTTGGACTAAAATGCTGACTTCTCATTCTTGACTTGGGCACGTAAATTGCAAGTACCTCTAAAGTCGGAATGGGTTCGCCTGATGGCGAGAGCCATTGGTAATAAGGAAAGCTAATCCACATGCAAAAATCAGTCCAATGCACTTTAAGTGGTTGCATGCGATGGACTATGCTTGAATTCAAAGCGAGCGACAGCACATACAAAAATCATTTGGTTGTCTCTGCCTGCTCCATGACAAAGGAGTTACGGATGCAGTTTGTAATCTTGCATACTGTGTTCAAAATACAGCTGCGGGCGATTTGGCAGCAGACTGCTTTGCATTGGGTATTTATGAAATGTTATGGGTGTCAGTTGTTTAGAAGGCAATGGCAAACTACTGAATGTAAACTTGCTCAGGAATCACGAACAGCCAAAAATGCTGGGATTGATCACTATGTCCTGTAAAGGATTTGTAACTAACTTTAACTGCCTCATTCTAACATTTAAGTAAAGTGACGTATACGCCTCAGCCATGATAAAATTTCATTAATACAATCTTCTTCTTCTGCCCTTTATTCCCCCATTGGGGTTTAGACCTTCAACCAAACCAAGCCAAGCTGTTCTATCTTTTGCTATTTCCTTCACCTCCCTCCATGTCTGCCCAATATTATTCATCTCTGACTGTAATTCTCTTCTCCATGTGTTTTTAGGTCTTCCTAAATTTCATTTGCCTTGTGGGTTCCAGACAAGAGATTAGCTAGTTATATTGTCCTCAGTGTGTGTCCTACTCAGTGCCAGCGTGTCTTCCTCATCTCTTGACTAATTGGAATTCACTTTAGCGCTCTCCATGAGCTCTGCATTGGTGATTCTGACATACCATTTTAGCTGTCTCCATGAGCTCTGCATTGGTGATTCTGACATACCATTTTAGCCCTCTCCATGAGCTCTGCATTGGTGATTCTGACATACCATTTTAGCTCTCTCCATGAGCTCTGCATTGGTGATTCTGACATACCATTTTAGCTCTCTCCTTGAGCTCTGCATTGGTGATTCTGACATACCATTTAGTTCTACTGTTCTGTGCAGGCATCACTTAGTGGATATTTGTAGTTTATTAGTAATTCTTTTAGTTGTTCTCCGTGTTTCCCACCCGTACAGTAGTACTGATTTGACATTTCATAGTTAAACATTCTGAGTTTGGTGCTGTTTTACTTCATTTGGCTTCCACAAATTCCCCATTTCTATTTTGAGTTTTGTATTCTTATTTTTTGCCGGCTTCCTGGCTTAGAGGTTAGCGACTTTTCTCCGTAATCTTGTATACTCTTGTAAGTAACGTGACGACGGTGAGAATCAGCAGTGGTTCGAATCGGGTATGTAACTTACGGGGTATGTGAGCCGGCCACTCAGAAAGCAATGGCAAACTACTGAGCGTAATCTTGCCAAGAAATCAACATACAGCTGAAAGATGCTGATGTTGACAGCGATGTCCTGTAAAGGATATGCAAAACATTCTAATTTTAATATTGCTATCTGTTCCCCCATGTTTGTCCACATTGCCTTCCCAAATAGGTGTATGATTCCGCCTCTTGAAGTTTCACAGTGAGAGATGAGTTGTTTTCTTGGTTTAATCTCATTATGTTTGTCTTTCCCCTATGGATTTTGAGGCCTAATTGTGAATACAACTTACCCACAGCAAAATATTTATAGTATGTAGAAGGAGGAAGACAAGGATGTCCATTAAAATGCAATATTAAATAGGTTTTGTTTGGTTGAAATGCAGACATTGCAGCTAGTCTGTAAGTGTTCACGATGCATCACCTTCATCATCATCATGTGAGGGTCAGCATGGGCTTATGGATATGAGCACTCGCTTTTAAACATCTGGTGTGACTTAAATGTTAACTTCTTGTCCTCGACTTGATGACGTAAATTACAAGTATCTCATAAGTTGGAGTGGGTTCGCCTGATGGCGAGGGACACTGGTAATAAGGAATGCTAGCCCACCCGCAAAAATCAGTCCAGCGTGGACTATGCTCAAGTTCAGAGCGAGCTAACAATAAAAATCATCATGTACCAGGTCATTTGCAGAATGTCACCCTCATCAAGGCCTGTCAGAAACACTTGCTCTTTTGTCTATTCCCATGCTTCATGCATTCTCATGCCCAGGGTGTCTTTAATGTCCTCTGTACACCTTCTTGTTTCCTCATTCCTCTTCTTCCAGGAGCCATGCCTGCCCTTGCTATTCTTTCTAAACCACCATCTCTGTGGCCAAGTGGTCAAGGTTGTGGGTTCAGTTTTGGAATGCCTCATTCAACCTATGACTGCAGTTTTTCCGGAGACCTTTGAGTTATCACTGGAGCTGTTTAGTTTGTAATTTGTGCAGTGCTCTAGACAGGTGACTTTCCGTTGTGTGGAAAGCGACTGACCCAGATGGGGTCAGACCTGGTGTAATAAAGTCAAACCTTTCACCTGTAACCTGCAATCTAAACTACTGTGGAGGTCAGCATCACTAAATGGTTAAGAACACATGTTCTTAACCTTTCATTGTGCTGATGCCAGGGTATTGGGTTCAACCCCTGCACTTGGAATAAAATGTTGACTTCTCGTTCTTGACTTGGGGATGTAAATTACAAGTACCTCTGAAGTTGGAGTAGGTTTACCTGAAGTTGAGAGACACTGGTAATAGTGAAAGATAATCTACACGCAAAAAATCAGTCCAGTGTACTTGAACTTGTAGCACATTTATAGACTACGCTTGAGTTCAGAGGGAGCGAACCAAAAAAAAAATCTACTGTGACGGTTAATATGGCCAAAGTATTTCTGTTTCTAAAGTATGTTGCTGTTTATGAGAACCAATATTAGGTTCTAAGGTATGTTGCTGTTTATGAGAACCAATATTAGGTTCTAAGGTATGTTGCTGTTTATGAGAACCAATATTAGGTTCTAAGGTATGTTGCTGTTTATGAGAACCAATATTAGGTTCTAAGGTATGTTGCTGTTTATGAGAACCAATATTAGGTTCTAAGGTATGTTGCTGTTTATGAAAACCAATATTAGGTTCTAAGGTATGTTGCTGTTTATGAGAACCAATATTAGGTTCTAAGGTATGTTGCTGTTTATCTTCTTCTTCTTCTTCAGCATTCCGAGCCATTGAGGTTCTTTGCTGCAAATACAATCTGTCTCCATTCGTCTCTCTGGTGGACCTTCTCTTGCCAGTATGTTGCTGTTTATAAGAACCAATATTAGGTTCTAAGGTATGTTGCTGTTTATAAGAACCAATATTAGATTCTAAGGTATGTTGCTGTTTATGAGAACCAATATTAGGTTCTAAGGTATGTTGCTGTTTATGAGAACCAATATTAGGTTCTAAGGTATGTTGCTGTTTATGAGAACCAATATTAGGTTCTAAGGTATGTTGCTGTTTATGAGAACCGATATTAGGTTCTAAGGTATGTTGCTGTTTATGAGAACCCATATTAGGTTCTAAGGTATGTTGCTGTTTATGAGAACCAATATTAGGTTCTAAGGTATGTTGCTGTTTATGAGAACCAATATTAGGTTCTAAGGTATTTTTGCTGTTTATGAGAACCAATATTAGGTTCTAAGGTATGTTGCTGTTTATGAGAACCAATATTAGGTTCTAAGGTATGTTGCTGTTTATGAGAACCAATATTAGGTTCTAAGGTATGTTGCTGTTTATGAGAACCAATATTAGGTTCTAAGGTATGTTGCTGTTTATGAGAACCAATATTAGGTTCTAAGGTATGTTGCTGTTTATGAGAACCAATATTAGGTTCTAAGGTATGTTGCTGTTTATGAGAACCAATATTAGGTTCTAAGGTATGTTGCTGTTTATGAGAACCAATATTAGGTTCTAAGGTATGTTGCTGTTTATGAGAACCAATATTAGGTTCTAAGGTATGTTGCTGTTTATGAGAACCAATATTAGGTTCTAAGGTATGTTGCTGTTTATGAGAACCAATATTTATTTCAGGATGAATGAGGAAATAGGAGGATGTGTTTATAAATTTTGTTCATAAAATTTACATTTTATTTTTTGATTCTGTAGCTTCCCCTGGAGGAAGTAGACATGCAACATTTAGTCCGACCTTGTCTCCAGGAGGTACAGAATGTGTTGACCTTACAGGAATGTGGGTGTGTCATTCACCTGCAGGTCTCAGGTAAGGGGTCGTGCCAGGAGTTTTGCATTGTTCATAATTTATTCCATACAGCACGGCACTTTGTGATGGTGTGAAGTTACCTGTTTACATTTTTCTCCCCACACAAAATTAAATAGTTGTCATCTCTGACTGTGGTCTTCTTCTTTTGCCTTTTATCCCCTAATGGAGTATAGGCTCTCAAACACTACATTTCAAATCTTCGTATCCTTTACCATTTCTTGCAGCTCCCTCCATGTCCACTTCTAGACCAGCCACCTTCCATCTTGGTTAGGGTTAGCTGAGTAACTTTTCTTTCAATTTCTTTTCACTTATTCATGAATGGTTGTATTTTGTGGCACAAGTTTTCTATTGGATGAGGTAGCAGTTCCTTCCTTAGTCGCTTTGTACGACACTGTTACTATTCTTTACTTCACTTATGTCTTCTTCAACTGCATATAATATTACTCAAGCTTTGGAGTCATGGTTGCTGCAGTATTTTTCAGTTGCTGATAGCAACTTGAGGCAGGGATTTACAACAAACTGACATGGGCTCTCTAGATGTAAAAATAGAAAGTAGAGGTCCCTTTTACTCGACTTAAATCTCATTGGGCACATGTTTTAATCACATGCGTATATAGACCAGTCAGGTCTCGTTAGTGATGTCATTATCATAGAGGCCACCTTTACTTCTGAAGACATTTCCTGGTTCACATTTTAGGTTGAGCCAACCTCAGAGCCCAGGTCTGTCACTATCATCTACTGCGTATAGTATCTTGCAGTGTAGGGCAGGGGGGTCTTGAGCCTGAGGAATTAAGGCGATGCTAACCTAAAAAAATTTAATTCCATAATACTTAATTTCTATGTTCTTTTATGGGATAGGGTTTGATATTAAAGACTGCTGATCGATAAAATATTGTCAAATTGACTTTGCACTTAACGGTTGCTATGGAAACCAAGATAAACAGCGGCCATCTTGAATTTCTTAATGTACCTCTAAAACATTTATTTTTTAATGTAGAGGCTAAATTCTTTGTTTTATGTGTAAGTAAATAGACCCTTTACAAGTTTAGTAGAATATTTTAATGATATCTCTTAGCAGTTTTTTTTTTCAAAATGTGAAAATGGTAATGACATTTTTCATGACATTTTTTTTTTTTTTTAGTGTAGCACAAAAACTAAAATGTAATTTTGAAGAATAATCTACTCACAATGTAAGCGATATAATAAAGAATATCTCTGCAAAGTTTGAGTGAAATCTAATGAATAGTTTTTAAAACAATTGTACTTATGTATAAAAAACTGGCGAAATGAGAAAACGGGGAAAAACTAATTATTTTTTTGTTTTTTATTACTAATGCACTCTTTTACAGAGAAAAAAAGTGTAAAACTGTATCTTGAGTGTTAAAATTGTCCTGTTGAATATGCAGGACCTCCCTCCAGAGCATGCAGCTCACCTTGTCTCTTCAGTTTGGCCGCTCGTACAGTGTCGCGTCTTTTAGTTTGTTTGTCCTTCTTGTACTTCAGACTATTTCTTACTTGCTTCTGCATCCTAAATGTTCCTAGTCTCTGCATATGCAGGCCTGTAGAAGGTCCAAAAACTGGGCAGTGTCTTGGGCAGCAGCAGCTCCAAAGTTGAACTCTCTTGCTGCAGTTACAACTGCAAACTGAACGCGCTTGCGAGAGGCAAAGTTGTCTTTAGTGCATCGAGCCCATATCAAGCTGTGTAAACACTCATTTGAATTCTGAGTTTGTCCTGACACACATCTACTAAGTAGTTTAGTTTAGTTTGCGCAGTGCTGTTCCAAGGCGTTTACTGACATGGTTGATACACTCCTCTTTGTCTATCTGAATGTCATCCCCATATGGGTTGATCTTGGTAAGTTCCGCAAATGTTTTGGTGTCACCATCAGAAAGTATTGACGTGTAGCGAAGTTTATGACGGGCCACAGACAGTCGCCACAGCACCCTTGCAGCCTTCACCTCCATCATTCCAGCAGATCCTGTGAAATTGTTGTCACAGTTTAGAAGATGTTCTGCCTTCCATGCTGCAAATTCATCTGGTTTGTCCCTGGAATGTGTCTTACCAGTGGTTTCACACACCTGGCAATATGTGGACATAACATGGGCATCTATGCAAAGTCCTGTAAGAACATCCACTGCACAGCCAACTCCAATGTGGGATGTGTGGCCTCTAGTCAGCCAAGTGCCATCAAAGCTGACACTAATATCTAGCACATCATTGTCATGTAGAGTTATGCCTGACTGTTGTGCATGAGCCTGTCGAACATACTTTACGGTTTGAGAAAAAACAGTGTCCTCCAGATCTTCTATCTTTGAATATAGTTTATTCGCTTTGCTGTGAAATGTTTTGTGATGAAGACCTTGCAGGTTCATGTTTTCACAAAAATTGTTGAATGTCGTTGCACCCATCCCACAGACTAATGCTGAATATACTGACTGGCTGTTGACAGCAAAAGATCTATCCCCATCATTACTTCTTGCAGATAGGTATCTTCCACACAAAGCTTCACAACAAGAGCTGTAAACCTCTGCATACACAGCTAATCCCTTGGTTTTCTTGCTGTCAGTTTTCAAAATAAGACTATCATTTTTACAAACTGGACAACATAACAATTTGATTATTGCCTCAATTTCTGAACAATCAACTATTGCTCTGTGTTCCCGTTTTTGATATCCATTGTCGTCACCAGAATCATACTTGCTGCTAGTGGATGTTGTGTATTTATACGTATCTCTTTTAAATTGGCTTCGGGTAATAAAAGAATCACTTCCACAACTTTGAGAAGAACACGATAGCACTGATTCATTCAGGTTCACTGTCAAAACACTTGGATTTGGAAGTGGCATGTGCGCACTTTAGCTGGGTCGCTTTCAGTAGTTTCAGAATTGTCTGTATCGTTTACGACGTTCTCATAGGCTTTTCGCTGCTTACCAGCATTTGCGAGGTGTAGTCTGAGAGATTACTTACGTTGAGTAGATGACTTTATGTTAAATTTCTTAGAACGAGGCATATTTCAATGCGTGTCAGTCTGTCGTCAACAATGAACTTTCAGCACGTCGCCAGGTGTAAACAACACAAAGCCGCCATTTTGGAAACCCACGTGATCAATTTCAGCCATCGGCGAACGCGGATTGCTTACGATGTTCCATATATGGAAGTTTCCGGAAGATGATAGACACGAATAAACCCGATGTACACAGAAGAGCTTCCGATTAGACGAACTCGTAGTTTTACGAACAGTTACGGAAGTTCACGACCTTTCCAGGGATACCTTACACGAGCGTGTCGTGTTTTCCTGAGATATCGTTGCTAGGATTTGAAAACCGTCAATTTCGCAACAATTTTCAATAATTATACGATTTGACACAGAGGGTGGGTTCAGTAAATTATGAATATTGCATAAAATAACAGTTTTGAAACAAAAACAAGTACAGAATCTGATAGAAGACATGATAATGTGTCTAAAAATGAACTATTCCAAAAATAGCCAAGTTGACCAAAAATCGATGTTTTTACTGCCGCACATCGCCTTAAGGCCGCCTAGCTAGTACAGTCGCCACAAACTGTGTAGGTTAGGATTTTCTTTTTGCCGCCGACAGAAAAAAAATCCACTTCGTACCGATGATTTGAACCCGGTTCTCCCGAAGGAGAATCCGGCTTTCTTAGTGACTCGGCCAGCTGCTGCCAATGGCAAAGGTCAATTTTTAAAATTAGAATCCACCCCAAATCTGATCAAACCTCTGACCAGTGGGATGGCAGGCTAGTGTTTAGCAACTCCACTATCGTGACTTTCGCACCCACGTTCACCCAGTCTAAAATGTGTACCAGGAAATGTTTTGGGAAGTAGAAGTGGCCAGAATGATATTGACCACTGTCAGGTTCTCACATTTAAGGATGAATCTGGCTCGCTTCACCTAACATATGCGAGACATACACAGTCACAGAATGATTTGACTTGACACACGGTAACACTAAGTTCAATGTTTTATTTACACTTCACATGCAACACAATCTAATTCGGCATGTTGCCAGCACAATGTGAATACAATAATACACACAGTCAATGAATCAATACACTCACAGACTCAAACCACAGCCGCGCAGTCTTCCATCTTCTCACAAGAGATACTAGCAATCAACATTCAGGCACAGCAATAATACAAGCCTCTCTCAAACCACGTCTGTCCAGTCCGAATACCCAAGCCTCGTCTGCCGTTTCTCGCTCTGAGCACTTGCCCTGTGGGATTGAGTCCAGCGGGAACTGCGTGCGTCACGCTTGCACTTGCTTGACCGCTGACGGTTAGCCTTACCAGCAAACCTATAGATAGGTAACTGGTATTTGCCTGGCGCTCGTAACGACGCCGCGGCACAACTATGAGGGGATTATGACACTCTCCCCGCCTCCCATCCATGAAAGGTATCACCTTTCATGTGAGCTCTTTGTAAATTTAGGGTTAATATTTTAACCCAGTCAGAATCTTCCCATTAGTTGTCATATGCATTGGCATAGGTTTAATTGAAATACGTAGGTATTGCAAGTTATATATATATATATTAACTCATGTGGTGTCAAAAGGTAACACCTACCAAGTACAATCCTCTCGATGGATAATCACGTCCGTTGCAATTATGACCCAGTCAGACCGGTAGCACCAGCATTACATGCAACTACCTCGCAACCAAAATCTAAAAAAAATTCAAATACGTCCAAAAACGTCAGGTTAGACTGTAAGAAGTCCCAATATGAGACGACTTCAACCTTAGAGTCTTACCCAAATTTGGTAGGGACACCTCATGTTGGTCTACAACTTCGGCAATATCTTCCATGCCCAGCTGATGTCATCTTGGAGTGTTGACAACCTGGCAACACAAAGGCTATTTTTATACCTTACACATTACCACCTATTTCAATTTACTGCCCTTTGGTGTAGTATGTGACAACAATTAAATAAAAGGGAAATAATCTAAATATATGTTAAATACAATAAATTACATTTATTAATATATTTCTCAGCGTCATAGCTTGATGCTTCTTTACAATAGCGAAATAAATGTCGCTACTGTGAACATGTTATCAAGATATGATTCTCAGATTACACTACTACAAAAATCATAATACACAATTCGCGTATTTTAAATTTGTGTTTCACAAATATTTTACATGCGTAATTAATTTTTGGGTTTTTTTGTTCATAGTCTGCTACACTTTTGTATAAATTTATAACTTTCCGGGAGTACACACGCACAGCTGATGTAAACGAAAGTTCTTCACACACTTGTTCCGCAAGGATGTAACAATACTCGGAATGTCAAGTTGTTATAACTAGCTGGTGTGTTCGATGTTTCGTTGGAAACTTCTGGATTACAATGTTCTACAGTGGTTTAACTGTCACAGTTTGTTTCAATCACTCGTTCGTTTCTACGGATTAAATGTCACTGGATAAGTCCGGTTTACCGGTACCACGGATAACTTAAATTGTTCACTCGAGGTAAGTTATGAACGCATGTGGCACTGTTCTTTGTTCGTAATATTTACAATTAATACTGTTCACTTTCTACCACATACTACGCACTTATACAACACAATTATCACAATATTTATAAGATACTAGCACTATTTACACTGGGATCTGGTCCCTATCACATAATTCACAGCTTCTCTGGAAAAAACTTCATTACTGGCTGTGATGGTCTGAGTGTTCTGACACACTGCACTCAGACATAAGTGGCTACTGGGTATCATCGGGACAACGGGACAAAAGATCGGCTAGTGTATTAAGCTTGCCGGGGATGTGTCTCACTTCAAAGCTGTAGTCTTGGAGCAAAAGAGACCATCGAGCTATCATGTGGTTAGTCGGCGCACCTGATGTAATGATCGTCAGTGGACTATTGTCGGTTTCCACTATAAAATGCCTCCCAAGGAAGAATCTGGACAATTTTGTGATAGCAAACACAAGAGCGAGGGCTTCTTTCTGAGGTGTGGACCAACTTCGTTCCCTCGGTTTGAGTTTACGGCTTAGGTAATATATAGGATGCAAAATGCCGTCACTTTCCTGTAAAAGTACAGCTGCAATCGCCACGGAGCTCGCATCTGTGCGCAATCTGAAAGGAATATGCAAATTTGGCACTTTGAGAATGGGATTCTTTGAACTATTCTCGGAAAAATAGGATAATACTTTATCGAATGTAGGTTTTAGGCATTCACTGTTCACAATCTTATTTGGATGTTCTTTTTTTAGTATGTTAGTAAAACTTTCAGTCAGTTCAGCAAAATCTGGTATGAACTGTCTGTAGTAATTTAGTAGTCCTAACACACTTCTGACTTGTTTCTTTGTAGTCGGAAGTGATAGATTTAGAATATTTGACACAATGTTGTCGTCAGTCGTGACAAAGCCGTTAGAGATTTTATAGCCCAAAAAGGAGATTTCTTGGTAGGCTATGTCAACTTTGGCAGGTTTAACTGTCAGTCCGTGCTGTCTGATCCGGTCAAATGTCTGCTGTAATGTCGTTATATGGTCTGTCATTGTCTTTGTGTGTACACAAATGTCGTCCATGTATGAAATGATATTCGTTATGTCTGTCAGTAATAGTCTGGTCATGCGTACGAATGTTGCTGGGGCATTGACAAGCCCAAATGGAAGTTTGCACCATTCGTACAGTCCCCAAGGTGTGGCAAAGGCTGTCTGCTTTGTTCGTCTACCGGTATCTGCCAGTAACCTTTTGTCATGTCCAGTTTCGCAAAGTACCTAGAGTCTGTCAGTTCAGTCAGTAGTTCTTCACAGTTGGTCATTGGTTCTAAATCCAACTGTGTGATCTTATTTAGTCTTCTGTAATCTACACAGAGTCTTATTGTGTTGTCCTTTTTCCGCACTATGACTATTGGAGAACAAAAATGTGACTGTGATCGTCTGATGATGTGGTTCTTTTCTAAGTCTATAATTTCTTGATGTAGTTTTTCTTTGTAATGTATAGGAATGGAGTATGGTCTGCATTTTATTGGTGTGTTGGATGTCAAGGTAATGTGGTGGTGTACTAAGTCTGTTTGTCCTGGTTGGTTAGAAAAGATGGTATTGTAGTTTTGTATTAATTGTCTGCAACTGTCGGTCTCTGCTTGCGTCAGAAGGGGGTTTATTTTAATGTCTTGTAAACAATTTGTTGTGCCCAGTGCTGGTGTTGGTATTTCATCGGTCTCCTCGTCGTCTCCATGGTCAGCTGGGGTGGTGCTGGCTGCTGTCTCATCTTGGTCTTCGTCTCTGTTGTAGTATGGTTTTAGCATGTTGACTTGGAATATTTTATGTTTGTCTTTGACTGCAATTTCATAGTCAACCATCGAGATCTGTCTTAGTACTTTGAATGGCCCTTGCCATGAGTCCAGTAAATGTCGGTCACTCGGTAGAAGAAGAAGAACGTCCTGTCCAGGTGTCGGCATTATCGTCCTGTTTCCTCTGTTTGCGTATTGTCTATAGATAGCACCAGATTGTTTAAGTGCTTCCTTGGCTATGATACAAGATCTCATTATTCTTTCACGCAATGATGTTACATGTTCGTATGATGATATGGGTTTATGTACAGGTGTAGCTTCAGTTAACATGGAGTTGTATATACATAATGGGCCGTGTGGTTTGGCACCATACACAAGTTCAAATGGTGAGAAACCGGTGCTGGCATGAGGAACTTCGCGATAAGCAAATAATATGGCAGGCAAATAGGTATCCCAGTCTTCAGGATGTTCTTGTGTGACTTTAGACAGCATATGCTTTAAGTCCCCGTTAATTTTCTCTATAATCCCAGTGGAGTGAGGATGATATGGGCTGTTAAAGCATTGCTTGACACCTAACATTTTGGTGAAAGCTTGCATTGCTGACGTTATAAATTGACTTCCATGATCGGAGAGGATAGTGTCAGGGAACCCTACTCTTTAGAATATATGGAAGAAAACTCCATCACCTCTTTGGCAGTTATGTTCTTGAGGGGCATAGCTTCTGGCCACCGACTACAGAGATCAATTGTTGTAATTATGTATTTATTTCCTCTAGATGTAACATGATTTAGAGGACCTATAATGTCAACCGAGATCTTCTCAAAGGGTCTACTGGCTAAATCTGTAACCTGTAATTCAGCCTGTGGGTGTTTACCCTTTTTCACTAGCTTTTGGCAGATGTCACAGGATCTGCAATATTGTTTTGTGTCATTGCAGAATTTTGGCCAATAAAACTGTGTTAACAATCTAGATCTGGTCTTCGAATATGCCATATGCCCTGCGAAAGGTATGTCATGTGCAAGATGTAAGGCCTGTTTACGGTATTCAACTGGCAGTACTGTTTGCTCCGTGGTGTTGTTGCCTCTGGTATAGTACCTTGTGAGGATGCAATCTTTTAGAGCAAAATGCCATCTTGCATTTTTGGTTAACCTTGGCTTTTGGCCTATAAGATTAAAATATTTACACAATGATGGATCAGCCTTTTGGGCTTTTATAAAGTTCTCCCTCATGGTTTTAGGAGGAAGTAACACTGGGCTTAGTATTTGTAGTGCCTCAGTTTGATCAATTTGATCTTGCACTCTAGCAGCAGATCTAGTTACTGCGTTAACATTATCGGTAACATGACATGGTGGTGAATCACTTACATCAATGGGTTCATGTGATGATATTACAGAATTGGCTACAGTGCATTCATTCAATGATATCACACTTTCACTAATGCCGTTAGATGGAGATGCTGGTACATCATCATTAATACACTTGGCACTAGATGTTATGGTGTTATGAGGCATATCATTCACCTCAGGTAGGTTACCTACAATAATATCACAACATGGGTTGGATAATGCTGCACATTTGACCTTTCCTGTGATGAACGGGGTGTCAATATACGCCCATGCAAGTGGATATTTCTCGATGTTACCCGAGAAAGTTCTGCATGTTATGTGCTTGCCTGTATAGTCTGTAGGCAATATGAACCCTCTTTTTACACCAATAAGAGTGCTTCCGCTGTCCCGTAAGACTGTAGCAGATTTGCCATTAACATATCCCTGGTGGATGTTAATCTTGCCTTTAGGAGTCTATCACCAAGTTAGCTTCTTCATTGGTGATAGGTATTGAGTGACCGCATGTCAAAAGCCCATCTTCATGAAATTGATTACCTGTGGTACATTTTTCTAACTTAAATATATCAATAGTCTGTGCTGAGTTCACAGGGTGGTCTTCGACTTGTTCTTCATCTGAGGAAGAGCTATCGAACATGGCTGCATTAGCTTTCTTGGTTATCTGTTTGCCTAAACAGGACTGGCGCCAGTGGCCATATGCCTTACAGAGGAAGCATTTGGTTAGGCGTTTATAGCTTCTTCGCTCTTTGTCTTGCTTATTCACGTAGTTTTGCAAGTATTTTAGATATTCTGGGTTTTTATCACACATCTCTGTCTGATTGTGTGCTAGTTGGCAAAATTTACATTGCTGGTATTTCTCAGTACTAGGCTTAAACGATCTTTGCCTATTGTAGGGCTCTGATCTTGGTTTGTCATATGTAGCAGCTGCTACAAAACTTAAGCCAGTCAACCCACTGGAAAAACAATGCTTGTTGGCTGTAAAATAGCCAGAACCTCGTTTTTCTATCTGTTCTACACTTTCACACTGACACTCTAGCAGAAACTTGGAAAATGGAGGTGGAAGAGATGAGATGATTTTATCTCTAAGGATGAGATCTTTTAGTTTATTAAAGTCATTGTTAATCTTGGCCGCAGACAGCCATTTGCTGAAAATATCCTGTACTACAGAAATGTAGTCAGAGAACGTTTGTGTAGGTTTTGGAGATATCTTACTAAATTGTTCTCTGTAGCCTGCTTCATCTAACAGGAAATGTGACATAATTTTTGACTTTATGTACTGATAGCCTTTTCTGAGATCTTTAGGGATGGTTTCTATGACTTTAAGAGGCTCCCCTGATAAACTTTTCATGTATATTATGTTCCATTCAGTTTCTGGGATCTGGTAATGGTCCATTAATGTTTCAAAGTTCTGGGTAAAGGCTGCTATGCAGTCTCTTGAGGTATAGTTTCTCACGATCCCTTGGTACTTTTTGTACTGGTTTTCTTTCTCCAGTCTTTCTGATTTGCGAGATTCTTTGTCTACAGCTGTTTCGGCTTCAAGCTGTTTGATTTTCAGCTGTAGTTCGAGCTCTTCTCGTTTACTTTGAGCTGAGATTTCTGCTTTCTTCACTTCAGCATCTATTTCTGCCTTTTTCAGCTCTCTTTCAGCCAACCTTTCATCGCGGTCCCTAGCTTTTTCCTGTGCTAGGAGGTGTTCTGCATATTTTGTTTCACTCCATTTTGTCAACTCATCACCAGTTAACTTTAACTTTAAACCCATCTCAATGAAATCATTTAAAGTCGACATGATGGAATGTTTAAATGAAAATGAATTCTCACACATGCAATTTTGTTATAAAGTGTTAGTAATTTGAACAATTTATACAATATTTCTGAATTTACAGCGCGTGCCTAAACTTGCATACAAAAGTATATGAAAAAGGTAATACTTAAGTGCTCTGGAGACACTGGAGAATGGTGAAAACAGGACCAGAGATTGTAGGGTCGTTACTGTTCGGACAAATGACCTCTACGGGTAACAGTTTCATGTGACACACAAAAACCTGTTTACTTTTGGAGGAAAAAATTTTAGAATCTGTGTTTTTGTGAGGTGTATGCTTGTCAACTAAGTTTTGGTTTAGGTTTGTATGCTGTCGAGTGTTATTGTTGGTTGTAATGTCGTCTGTTCAACAATTTCCATAAGTTTCTTTCTTTCCCGAACTTTTTTCTTCCACACGCTACACAACTACTTTCACGAAGACACGTTAGCCATGTTTAAACGTTCAACAACTATGATGATACATCGCTTACACACAGATCAAATTTAGTAAGGACGTAGACATCATGTTCATAATTTTATGTGGACAAGTTACACACGATCACACACTTGGTTTAACTAATCCAACAAGGACGAACTACCCACGGTTCACTTATGATTTAACTTAAGGCTGGACGAAAGCCCCCACGTTCACACATGTCAGGTTCTCACATTTAAGGATGAATCTGGCTCGCTTCACCTAACATGCGAGACATACACAGTCACAGAATGATTTGACTTGACACACGGTAACACTTAAGTTCAACGTTTTATTTACACTTCACATGCAACACAATCTAATTCGGCATGTTGCCAGCACAATGTGAATACAATAATACACACAGTCAATGAACCAATACACTCACAGACTCAAACCACAGCCGCGCAGTCTTCCATCTTCTCACAAGAGATACTAGCAATCGACATTCAGGCACAGCAATAATACAAGCCTCTCTCAAACCACATCTGTCCAGTCCGAATACCCAAGCCTCGTCTGCCGTTTCTCGCTCTGAGCACTTGCCCTGTGGGATTGAGTCCAGCGGGAACTGCGTGCGTCACGCTTGCACTTGCTTGACCGCTGACGGTTAGCCTTACTCACCAGCAAACCTGTAGATAGGTAACTGGTATTTGCCTGGCGCTCGTAACGACGCCGCGGCACAACTATGGGGGGATTATGACAACCACATCACCCATCGAGTGCCGATTGGTCTGTTAAAATAAGGGACTAGCATCACATACCCAGTTGTCTAATGATGTAGACAAAGATCCTTTACTTTGTGCTATCTGTTCCGCTGGATTTGTTTGATTATTCTATATCTGCACCAGGTCCTCCATAACTGACCTCATCTCTTACTGGAGTGGCAGTTTGTGTATTTGCCAAACATCTGAGGGATGATACAGCAGCATTTGCTGTGTTAAGTAATGACACTGACTTC
The DNA here is from genome assembly GCA_014155875.1 of Cepaea nemoralis. Lineage (NCBI taxonomy): Eukaryota > Metazoa > Mollusca > Gastropoda > Stylommatophora > Helicidae > Cepaea > Cepaea nemoralis. Next base: position 191,812 of record JACEFZ010011456.1, read on the forward strand.
TGTAGATACATTTGTTGCATGGGCAAATAGATGGTGTGTCAGCATAAACACTGACAAGTGCAGCACCACCCTATTTACCCTCTCTCCAAAACAAAAGGCAGGGATCATCCAGATAAATAGAACACCCCTAAGAGAAGATAAAGAACCAACATACCTTGGAGTAACATTTGATGGCAGGCTGACATGGAGAAAGCATATCAAAGCAGTAGCAAAAGCCAGAAGGAAAATAGCAATCCTGAGAAAGCTAAGTGGAACCACATGGGGAGCCAGTGGGAAAATACTTAGCAAAGTTTATCAACAGAGCATACGACCACACCTGGAATACGGATCAACTGTGTGGTGTTAGGCATCAAAAACCACACTACAAGAGCTGGACAAGGTGCAAAATCAAGCACTTAGTCACCACAGGAGGGATGAGATCAACCCCTATAGTGGAAATGGAGAAGATGGGGAGGACACGTGCACTGAGAGAGCACAGAGATACGAAAATGCTAATACAAGCAGAAAAGTTCCTCAGCTTGCCAGGCCACCCTATGAAGAACAGATTTGAAAACTTAGCTATGGGGCGGTTGAAAAGAAGTAGTTTTATCCACTAGGCCAAACGACTCTGCAGAGAAACCACCTATCTGCCCACAGTTTGTATCCCCCTAACAACTATTCCAGAGCGAACTCCATGGAAAGGTGAACATAGACTATCATTACAAATCCAGACAAAAGTGAGAGGAATATTTGACAAGGAAGAACAGACAGTGAGACCCGGGAAGGTTAACCCGGTCAACAAATGCCCGCAGAAGTGTTGGATGTGTCGGCCTAACGGCGCAAGAATGCAGCTCTGCTGTAAACAGGCACAACGCAGTCACATCCGGAAAAAAAATCCGGATGAACGCAGCAGAAGAAGAAGAACAGTGAGAAGCGCAGAACAGCCACTCTCAGCTTCCTTGATGAAGAATACCCACAGGACCTCTGGATCCGAGTCTACACAGATGGGTCAGCACAAAATGCTGTTAGAAATGGAGGAGCGTGAGTGTACATAGAATACCCAAATAATACTAGAGACACAGCAAGAGTACTGCCATAACTATGATGCTGAAATTGAGGCAATCAAGTTAGCAACAGAGAAATTACTAAATACCAGCAATGGTACACAACCTGTGGTGCTATTGACAGATGCAAAATCAGTACTCGAGGCGCTCCTGTCTGGGAAATTGCCAGTACTAAGGACACTACTTTCTGAACTTAGCAGTCAGCATAAGGTCACCATACAGTGGATACCATCCCACTGTGGAGTAACCGGAAACGACAGAGCTGATCAATTGGCTAAGGAAGGAGCTAAAGAAGAACAGCCTGATGTGCCCGTTACATACCACCAAAAGAAAAGAATGATCAAATCAGTCAGAAAGCCACCAAAACCTGCTCAAGATGACTACCATGTTATGGACAGACCAGAACAAGTCATCATTCTGCGCCTCAGAACAGGACACAATAGATTACGCAACCACATGTATACAAAATTCAAGATTGGTGAAACAGCCATGTGCACATGTGGATTGGCCTCGCAGACAGCAGAGCACATACTCCAAGACTGCCCAAAATATAACATATCTAGGCAAACTTTCTGGCCTAGAGAGACGACAGTGGAAGATAAACTCTATGGACCGCTGTGTGAATTAAAAAAGACAGTTAAATTCATACAAGAGACAATATTGCAGTTATAGACATATTTCAAATGAACGAAAGAAGAAGAAGAAGAAAAAGACACTGACTTCTGCATCTTTTTAAACTGTTTGATGATGCTTGCGGGAATCCTTGTTTCTTTTCATCCGCTTAGTTATATGCTTAAATTCAGTAGGTAATCTTGTTCAATCTGAGGTTGGATATATAGTTAGTCGACAGATCATCCTCGTTGCACATCAAACCATTCAGTCCATAAGTGCTCAGATCCCCTCCTCAGTAACTCCTGCAGCATGTAGCGGCTCATTACACCAATTCTGTGTTGGTTTATTAATCTTCTTTGGCTTCCTGCATAGTGTTCTTGCTTGGCCACACCTCTTTTAACTTGCAGCCTGACCATGGATGTAGATTCACATGACTTGGTTCTCGCAAATAACTTACTTCTCTTAGAGCATTCAGTATATCAGCCTGGTTCATGGCTTGTCTGCCCTCCACAGCAGCCTTACTTGCAAGCCTGTCAGCCTGCTCATTTCCTTGGCACCCACATGCCCTGGCACGAAAATGAAACTAATCTTTGCCAACTGTGACTGCTCCAGAGACACCAACCACTGTCTTTTGGCCCACCCCATCACTATCTTTCTGAGCATACTCATTGAATACTAAGGAAACTTACCCCAGGTGAAGGTCTGCGTCTCGAGCCATGTTATAGCTTTACTTACTGTTATGACTTCCATAGTCAGGCTACTTGTGGTCAAGGCAAAAGCACCAGAATCTTCCTTTACAATTCTCCCTCCAGCTTGAGCCGTAAAGGTCCATGGACTTCTCACGCGTCGAATGACCGACCCATCTGTGTAAATGGCAGCATGACCCTATAAAGAATTCTCGAAGATCAAAGCCTGCACTTTCGCCTCCACAGCAGCTGGATTTTCTTGTCTGCATTTTCTGTCTAGTTGGATGCAGACTTAAAAGGATATACAGAACTCTGCTGGTCAGATACATAAAACGATAGCAAGCGCAGTGTGGGTGCATGTGTACCTACTTTGTTTTATCTGGGCGCCGCCATAATCTTCATTTCTCCTACTGTCCTGCAACCTCCAGCAGGCTGGCAGCTCAATGATATCTGATCGAGTCCAGCCCGACGACTGGAACTTGTTGCAGCACGAGTTCAAAATATAACTGACATCTTTATCACTTACAGGAGAGGCAGATCATATCATTGCCAAACATCTGAGGGATGATGCAGCAGCATTTGCTGTGTTAAGTAATGACACCGACTTCTGCATCTTTGAAAACTGTGTGCTGATGCCCTTTGACTACTTCGATCTGAACAATGAACTGGGCCTTGGGTTGAAGTCATGGAGTGTCAATCAGCCGGAGCATCTGAAGTGTGGGATTATACACACTGAGCGTGTGATGAATCTACTTGGTGTGAGTATCTTCTGTAGTTGGTATGAAAATATATTCAGAAATGTAATGATATGAAAAGAATCATCATTGGGGAACATAACATAAACAACAATAGATGTGCGGATGATACAGTATTGATTGCACTGTTTATCAGCGTCATGCTAGGAAATTAAACCACTTCCACACAGTCTGCCTTGAAGATTAAATGGCAAGACAAGATCCCAGACACTGAAGTTCTAGAAAGAGTGTCCATGCCCGGTATCCACACTCTACTAATGAAGAATCAGATTCGCTGGGCTGGTCACTTGACTCACATGCCAGATCACAGGCTCCCTAAACGAATTTTTTTACGGCGAGCCGCATCGTGGTAAATGCTCCCAAGGCGGCCAGAGAAAACGCTTTAAAGACACTGAAGATTTCGCTAAAAGCTTTTGGAATTCATCGTGACACTTGTGAGACTGTTGCCAAAGACCAAAATTCATGGCGTACATCATTACACAAGGTTTTGTCACTTGTGAAGCAAACAGGACTGTAATAGCTGCAAAAAAAAGGCTGGACAGAAAAACCAGTGCAGGAGATCCTCCTCCTGGAACGTCAAGCATTCTTTGCCTACATTGTCAAAGAACATTTCGAGCCAAAATAGGCCTTATCAGCCATCTTTAGAACTCATGGCTCCATAATTTCAACCCCACTGGATGAAATGAATGGTCATCATCATTCTTGATGGACAAACAACACAGTCAGCAGTACTAAGTCTTTCGCTCTTTATCTCCCATTAATGTATAGATAGTCAACTAACTCTGAGTCATTCTATCCTTTGCATATTCTCATGCAGTTCTATCCTTGTCTTTCCCACATTATTCATCTCTGTCTCTACTTCTATTCTCTATGTGTTCATTTGCCATGTGGATTCCAGACAAAAGCCTTTCTATTTAGACTAGTCTCAAGTTTTCTGAATGTTTGTCTTATCCAGCGCCACCTTCATTTACTCACTTCTTAATTCACTAGTATTTGTTTAGTTGTCTCTGTGAGCTCCATGTTGGTGATTCTGTCGTGCCATTTAAGTCCTTCTATTCTGCACAGGCACCAGTTAAAGAATGTTTGAAGTTTTTTTACTAGGGGGCTTCAATTGAAAACCTTAAATTGTTTTGAGTGTGAATATACTTTGAAAAAGTACAGAACAAATGTATCATTTTTCGATGTAGTTACCACTACATTCAATGCAAGTCCCCCAGCACCGATAAAATGCTGAAATTCCTGTAGAAAACAATTCTCTTGGTCGCATGTATAACCACTCATGCACCACTTGCTGTACCTCTTCACAAAAGTCACGCCATTCTGAAACTTCCTACTCCTCATACACTTGCTGGACTGACAAGATTGCATCACCATACTGGATCTTTATTCTCCGACAAATTTCTATATGTTTCACCCCTTCACTGATAAAAAAACGGATAACATAACAAAACTCTGCTCCGCTTTGGTGCATGTCAAAAGTGGGGTGGCCATATTGAAACTGTCCTTATGACATTAGCATGTATGCCTGCACTGTGATGTCACATGCTTAACACTTTTGATATCAACAATATTGACAGTATTGATATTACAAGACAATGGCATGGTTATTGTAATTTATATCATACTTTTAAGGTTTTCATTTTAAGCCCCCTCATATGTTAATGGTACTAAGTGCCTTACCAAAAATAATAATAATAATAATACAACCACCTGGTTAAATTAAAAAATAAGAATAATAATACAACCACCTGGTTAAGTAATCGCTTGCTTTGTCCTCAGCTCCCAAACCACAAGTCTCTTGTGGAGCTAGCAGTCATTAGCGGCAACGACTTCACCTTGCCATTTCTCAACACCATCCAGACGTTTAAGGCTTCGTTCATGGGGCAGTTGGAAAAACTGGCACGCATGGTTTATGACAGTCGAGTCGCTGAAAAATGCCCGTTCTTTGGGCCTGTAATAGTATGTATTCTGGCATTTGTTTATTTTTTCGTTTATCCTGTTGTACTACTATTGGCACCAGGCTGTCTTGAAAGACGATAGTTTGTTATATTGTGCAAAGCCTGAGCTTAATTGTAGAGATCATGTGTTGCCCATACGGCACGATCCCTCTCTCGGCCTGCCTAGGTTACTCCAGAGGAAAGGTAACAACTATACATCTGGAACAAGAAAAGCTGCAGAAGCTGCCAGATCAGTAAAGCAATGCTTTTATTGTCCACCTGTTGGAGCTTCCATCCTAGACCAGTTGTTAACCAAGGCTTGGAGCTTGATCTGCCCTGTCACAACATTTAGTCTTTAGGTTGCATTTCCTTGCACCAGAATAAGGCTTGTACCCTCAGTTGTGCTCCTCCTCTCAAAGCCGTTGGCACAATGTGGGGTGTCGGGTTTGGTAATCGCAGCCCAACATTCGTTGCTAACAGAGAGCAGGTAGTACTGTCTACTGTCACACGGTAGCTCTGTCTTATTTGACGAAGACCTCATTATTTATCCTATTGTATAGATGTAATTGAGTGTGAAAGGAGATTCATCATCATGATGTGCTGTGCTGAGTAGCGCAGGTGATAATATCCTTCACGGCCATCTTTATTCCCATGTTCTTGATAGGGTCAAAAGCTAATCATATTCTGTGCCACTTAGCCAACACATCCATCTTTTTCTCCCTCTGTCATTCCCTGACTCTAATTCCTGCAATTTAAAAAAAAAACTTTTTGTTTGCTAGCTTTTTTTTAACTTAAGCGCAGTCCATATACACGCTGCTACTTCTAGTAGCACCGGACTAATTTTTGCGTGTGGATTAGCTTCCCCTATTACCAGCATCCCTCACCATCAGGCGAACCCAGTCCGACTTGAGTCAAGAACCAACATCAAAGCACTCTGGACATTCCTATACATGCTCTGTCCTCATCTTCAACAGCCAGAGAAGAGTCCCATTACTAATAGTACCAGTAGCAGTCTGATTATGTGTCCATCTAGATAGATCTGTTTGTTCTCATTTATAATTAATTTGTAATGTTTTTTTGGTTTTTTTCATATCCTTTTTACAGGAAATCGCTGTCAGCACCAGCATATTACTGCTGTTGTTGATGTCTTGGCAACATTATGTTCAGTAGTTTGCCATTGCTGTCTGAATGACCAGTTCCTATACCAATTCGTTAAAACCCAGTGTGAGGTTGTCTGCTGCCAAATCAGTCGCAGCTGTGTTTCAAAGCAGGTAAACGGAATTACGAACCGCGTCTGTAATGCCTTTGCCACAGAGACCGGCTAATTTGTAATACTTCTCATGTATACATTCATGTTCAAAGTGAATAAGTGCTTTTCAGCTTATTTGTTACATATTCAAGTTTTGCACCCGTACTTTGCTGCAATCTTCCCATAGTCTCATTTGTCTGTAAATGCGTACTTCTCTTCCCATGGTCTCATTTGTCTGTAAATGCGTACTTCTCATGATGTGAAGAGAGATCATGGGGATAATTTCTTCTTTGGAGATGTTCATTGTTGAGACTTCTGTAAGAAGCCTGAGGTTTGAACTATTTAAAAGTATCAGAAAATTAGGCTGTCTTGAGCAAATAACAATATAATATGTTATGCTATGTCAAACAGTGTCAAGTGTCACTGGGCATTCCCATGCATGGTCAGTCATCTGATGCAGCAGTCATTCCAAAGTATTTCTGCTCAGTGTTCCCATGGTCAGTCATCTGATGTAGCAGTCATTCCAAAGTATTTCTGCTCAGTGTTCCCATGGTCAGTCGTCTGATGCAGCAGTCATTCCAAAGTATTTCTGCTCAGTGTTCCCATGGTCAGTCATCTGATGTAGCAGTCATTCCAAAGTATTTCTGCTCAGTGTTCCCATGATCAGTCGTCTGATGCAGCAGTCATTCCAAAGTATTTTTGCTCAGTGTTCCCATGATCAGTCGTCTGATGCAGCAGTCATTCCAAAGTATTTTTGCTCAATGTTCCCATGGTCAGTCATCTGATGCAGCAGTCATTCCAAAGTATTTCTGCTCAGTGTTCCCATGATCAGTCATCTGATGCAGCAGTCATTCCAAAGTATTTTTGCTCAATGTTCCCATGGTCAGTCGTCTGATGCAGCAGTCATTCCAAAGTATTTCTACTCACTGTTCCCATGGTCAGTCGTCTGATGCAGCAGTCGTTCCAAAGTATTTCTGCTCAGTGTTCCCATGTTCAGTCATCTGATGCAGCAGTCATTCCAAAGTATTTCTGCTCACTGTTCCCATGGTCAGTCATACAGCAGTATTAAGTGATCCTATCTCAACCAACTCATGCCAAGTGATCCTATCTCAACCAACTCATGCCAAGTGATCCTATCTCAACCAACTCATGCCAAGTGATCCTATCTCAACCAGCTCATGCCAAGCGATCCTGTCTCAACCAACTCATGCCAAGTGATCCTATCTCAACTAACTCATGCCAAGTGATCCTATCTCAACCAACTCATGCCAAGTGATCCTATCTTTCACTGTCTCTCCTACAACTCCCTACTTGTCCTCTTTATATTATTCACACTTGTCTCTGATTCTCTTCTCTGTGTGTTATAGGTCCCCTATTTCATATTCCCTGTGCATTCCAGAGAAGGGTCTTGTCAGGGTCTTAAACTTGGCTCGCTAACCTAACACATGTGAGACAGTACAAGTACAACGTGATTTGACTTGAGACTCAACGACACAACGTTCAACGGATTTATTTACAGATCATATACAGTACGATGATCACTACAAGATATACATGATACTTCAAGACACTTACATACACAATACAGCTCACAGTCTTTCTCTCAAGATGTCCAGACACTCGACGTTCATGCACAGAAACCACACAACGCCTTTCTCTCATCATGCGTCCAGTCGAGTCGACGTCCCAGAGCTGTCTCCCTATAGCTCGCACCTTGCCTCCCACCTGAAGTGGCTTCACGAGGCATGCGTGCGTCTTGCGTCGTCCTTGCCTGACCGCTGGCCGTCTCGTCAGCCAGCAACCTGCAGGCAGGTAACTACTACTCGCCTGGCAGCTTAACGAAGTTACGGCATCCCTGCTGGGGACTAAGTCGCCTGGCGGGCGTAACGATGTCACTGCATCACTGCACTGTTCTAGACTCTGACATGCTCCCCCGGCAACTTCATGAAAGATGTCATCTTTCATGTTTCATATATGTACACACCGGGTTAATATTTTAACCTTGTCAGAGTCAACCCTTCTGTTGTTATATACATTGGTAATAGAATACATAGAAATACACATCTGCCATAGAAACATATAAGAAATGAAAGTTGTATTCAACGACATGTGGTGTTCAACCTTTAACACTAGTCAGGCTTCATCCTCTCGATGGCTGATTACCTCAATTGCATTATTGACCCAGTCAGATCGGTAGTACCAGCTTCACGCATCTACCTCGCAGCCTCAAAAAAAAACGTAATAATATGGTTCTTGAAACAAAAACCATCAGGCTAGACCGAAATACGGCTTTATAAAAGTCGCATTAAACGCTCAAACCCTGACCTCATTTGGCCAGGAGCTCTTGTGTTGGTCTGCAATGTCGGCAACCCTCTGCCATGCCCAGTAGATGGCTACCTGGTGTGTTAACAATCTGGCAACAACATGGCTATTTATATACAACACATTACAGTATACATTTCAAATTATGGCTCTTTATGTAATGATGTAATAACAAATAAATGAAAGGGGAATAATTTCAATATTTATGACATATAATATTTTACAATAAATATTCTATTTCTTAGCATCATCGCTTGACGTTTCTTCATACTAACGAGAAAAAGTCGGTAGTATGAATACATTAATCAAGATATGATTCTAAGATTACACTACATAAATATATAAACACACAATTCGTGTATTCAAACTTGTTGATTCCTAAAGATTTTAGAATCGTCATAGCTTTTTAAACTTTTATTTGTCGTCTGCTAATTTTGCTCTAAATTTCTAACTAATCCGGAAGTACACACGAGCACTAAACAGCTGATGTTGAAGCTTGTAGAACACACTTGTTCCAGTCTGATGTAGTTACGGAAAGTACAATGTTCTAATCGTTCATGTGTTGGATGTTTCACTGTAAAACCTTCTGGATTACGATTGACTGCAGTGGTGTAGCTGTCAATGTTTAGGTCACACGTTCACACACGTATTTAAAATATCCCTGGAATGTTCCACACGCAAATGCCACTGTCAAATTGGATAGTTCGCTTACGGTAAGTTTTTGAGCGAATGTGGCACTGTTCTTGTTCGTAATATATACAATTAATAAAGTTCGCTTTCTACCACACACTACACAATTATACACGACAATCACTACATGAATTAGTAAAATAAGAACACTATATATATTGGGAGTAATCCCTATCACATGACATAGTAGACTTTACACAGCTTTTTGTGAATGGAAAAAAAAATATTCACTGATGGATGGCTGTGTTAATCTGAGTGTATTTTCTCACACTGCACTCAGACATTGGTGCTTACTGGGTCGGTCGGACAACGGGACAACAGATCGGCGATCGTGTTGGTTCTGCCTGGAATATGTCGAACCTCGAAGCTGTAATCTTGGAGTTTAAGAGACCAGCGCGCTACCATCTGGTTTGAAGGTACACCTGAATTTATAAATCGCAACGGGCTGCTGTCAGATTCCACGATGAAATGGCGTCCTAGAAGGAATCTGGACAATTTAGTTATACCCACCACTAATGCTAGGGCTTCCAACTGAGGTATTGACTAAGCCTGTTATCTGGGTTTTAGCTTCCTGGATACGAAGTACACGGGATGGAGGATGTTATTGTGCTCTTGCAACAAGACTGCTCCAATCGCCACGGAGCTCGCGTCTGTCCGCAATCTGAAAGGTAAATGGAGATTGGGCAATTTCAGGATGGGATTATGTAAGCTATTATCAGAAAAACAAGATAATACTTTACGGAATGCAAATTTTAGGCATTCATTGCTTACAATTTTCTCCGGTTTATCTTTTGTTAGTAAGTTAGTAAATACTTCGGTCAGTTCGGAAAAATCAGGAATGAACTGCCGGTAATAATTTATCAGTCCCAACAAACTTCTGACTTGTTTTTTCGTAGTCGGAAGTGAGAGTTTTAGTATCTTGGACACAATGTTATCGTCTGTCGTGACAAAGCCATTGGATATTTTGTACCCCAAGAAGGATATTTCCTGGTAGGCTATGTCTACTTTTGCAGGCTTTACCGTCAGTCCGTGCTGTCTAATGCGTTCAAATGTCTGTTCTAATGTCTTTATGTGCTCTGTCATTGTCTCTGTGTGAACACAGATGTCGTCAATATAGCAAATTGTTAGGAATGTCTACTAGTAAAAGTCGTGTCATACGTACGAATGTGGCTGGGGCATTGACAAGCCCAAATAGAAGTTTGCACCATTCGTACAGTCCCCAAGGTGTGGCAAATGCTGTCAGATGTCTGCTCTGTTCATCTACCGCTATTTGCCAATATCCTTTAGTCATGTCTACCTTCGTAAAGAACCTAGCGTCTGTCAGTTCTGTCAGTAGATCGTCAGAGTTAGCCATTGGCTCAAGATCTAGAAGAGTTATTTTATTGAGCTTCCTATAGTCGACACACAGTCTTATCGTGTTGTCCTTTATGCGTACTATGACCATTGGAGATGAGAAGTCTGATTGGGATCGTCTTATGATGTTGTTTTTCTCTAAGTTGATGATCTCCTGATGTAGGTGTTCTTTGTAATGTAATGGAATGGTGTATGGTCTGCATCTTATGGGTGTGTTTGACGTGAGTGTGATGTGATGCTGTACTAATTCTGTTTGTCCTGGGTTGTTAGAGAAGATGGTGTTGTACTGTTGTATTAGCTGTTTGCAACTGTCTGTTTCTGCTTGAGTTAACTTTGGGTTGATTTTGATCTCCTTCAAGCAGTTTGTCGTGTCTAATGCAGGTGTTGGAATTTCGTCACTAGCCTCGTCATCTTCACTGTCTATTATCACTGTACAAGCTGTTGTATCATCTTGTTCGTTGTCTCTGTTGTAGTATGGTCTTAGCATATTTATGTGGAATATTTTGTGTTTGTCTTTTATTTGGATCTCATAGTCTACAGGTGAAATCTGTCTCGTCACTTTAAAAGGTCCCTGCCAAGACTCAGTCAATAAATGTCTGTCACTAGGTAATAGAAGAAGAACGTCCTGTCCAGGTGTCAACGTTATTGTCCTGTTACCTTTGTCAGCATACTGTCTATAAGTAGCCCCAGATAATTTTAGTGCATTCTTTGCAATTATACAAGAATTGATGATTCTTTCACGCAATGATGTAACATATACGTATGATGATATGGGTTTAAGTACTGGAGTAGAGTCAGTTAACATTTGGTGATAAATAGTTAATGGGCCACGTGGTTTGGCACCATAGATAAGTTCAAAAGGAGAGAAACCGGTACTAGAATGTGGTACCTCGCGATAAGCAAAAAGAATAGCTGGTAGATATACATCCCAGTTATTGGGGTGCTCTTGCGTGACTTTTGCAAGCATGTGCTTTAAATCGCCGTTAAATTTTTCTATAATTCCACTAGAGTGAGGATGGTACGGGGAATTGAAACATTGCTTCACTCCCAACATTTTGGTGAAAGCTTGGGTAGATGTGGCGATAAACTGAGTACCCCTATCTGATTGGATAGTGTCTGGAAATCCTATCCGAGAAAAAATATGGAAGAAAACTTCCATTATATCATTGGCAGTTATTTTCTTTAGCGGAATAGCTTCCGGCCAGCGGCTACATTGATCAATGACAGTTAGAATATATTTATTCCCTCTAGTTGTTGTATGATTGAGAGGGCCCACTATGTCAACAGATAATTTTTCAAAAGGTCGACTGGCTAAGTCAGTGACTTGTAACTTTGCCTGTGGGTGTTTACCTTTTTTCACCAGTTTCTGGCAGGTGTCACAACTTCTGCAATATTCTTTAATGTCATTGCAAAATTTGGGCCAATGAAACTGTGTTAATAATCTTGATCTGGTCTTAGCGTATGCCATATGCCCTGCAAGAGGTATATCATGGGCAAGATGTAAGGCTTGCCTACGATAATTAGTTGACAAAACAGTTTGCTCTGTGGTGTTGTCACCTCTGGTATAATACCTGGTGAGGATATCATTTTTCACAGCAAAATGCCATTTTGCATTCTTGGTTACCTTTGGCTTTTGGCCGATCAGATTAAAATATTTTAACAATGAAGGGTCAGCCTTTTGAGCTGTTACAAACGTTTCCTTCATGGTGTTAGTAGGTAGTGATACTGGGCTGAGCATTTGTATAGCCTCAGTTTGATTACTTTCATCTTGCACTCTAGCAGTAGATCTAGTTACTGCGTTCACACATTCAATGATATCAGATGGTGATGAAACAATGTTATCAATGATGTCATGAGATCTTAGTGCTACATTAGCTACCATACATTCAATAGGTGGTGTAACATTATCAATGATGACATTGGATGGTGATGTTATGCTATCATCAATACACAGAGATGTTATGTCATGAGGTTTATCATTCACCTCTGGTAAATTTCCAATTATTACATCACACACTGGGTTTGTTAATGCAGCGCACTTTACTTTCCCAGTGAGGAAAGGTGTTTCAATATATGCCCATGCTAGTGGGTATTTCTCAATATTGCCTGAGAATGTTCTGCATGTTACGTGCCTGCCTGTATAGTCTGTAGGCATTATGAACGTTCTCTTCAGACCAATAAGTGAGCTGCCCGTGTCCCGAAGGACTGTAGCCGACTTGCCATTCACGTATCCGTGATGGACGTTTATCTTGCCTTTAGAATCTACTACCAAATTAGCTTCTTCATTGGCAATAGGGATGGCGTGACCGCATGTTAAAATACCATCTTCATAAAAGGTGTTACAAACAGAACATTTATTTGCGTTAAACATGTCAAAAGCCTGTGCTGAGTTCACAGGATGTTTCTCTGATTGTTCTTCATCTGACGATGAACTGTCAAACAAGGCGGCATTTGCTTTGTTGGTCATTTGCCTGCCTTTACAATCCTGGCGATAGTGTCTGTACGCCTTACAGAGAAAACATTTACGCAAATTTCTGAAGGATCTACGCTCCTTATCTTGTCTGTTTACCATGTTTTGTAGATAAGTGTGATATGCGGGGTTCTTGTCGCACATCTCACCTTGATGATGTGAAATTTTACAATATTTACAGTGATTATACTTCTCAGAAGTAGGCTTATGAGGTTTCTGCCTACTATAGGGCTTGTCATAGTTAGCCGATGCTACAAAATTTATGTCAGTAGCTTCACTGGCAAAACAATGTTTGTTGGCTGTGTAATACGCCGAACCACGTCTCTCAATCTCATCTACACTAGTGCATTCATTCTCCTGCAAAAATTTTGAAAATGCTGATGGAATGGATGAAATGACTTTATCTCTAATGATCAGATCTTCTAATCTTTGATAATTTTTGTCAATTTTAGCTGCTGAAGTCCATTTGGTAAATATATCTCGGACTAAGCAGAGGTAATCAGAGAAAGTCTGAGTCGGTTTTGGACTCAACTTGCTGAATTGTTCTCTGTAACCTGCCTCATCTAACATAAAATGTGCCATAATCTTTGATTTCAGATAATGGTAGTCTTTTCTGAGGTCTTTGGGGATGGTCTCAATGACTTTAAGAGGCTCCCCTGATAAACTCCTCATATAAACAATATTCCATTCAGACAGTGGAACCTGGTAATGTTCCATTAAAGTTTCAAAATTTTGGGTAAAGGCTGCGATGCAGTCACCCGAGGTATAATTACGTACAATACCTTGATATTTCTTGTACTGGTTTTCTTTCTCCAGTCTCTCAGATTTCTTAGACTCTTTGTTAATGGCAGTCTCAGTATCTATCAAGTTGTTTCATCTTTAACTGTACCTCCAGTTCTTCTCTCTTACTCTGAGCTGCTATTTCTGCTTGCTTTAAAGCTGCGTCAGTTTCTGCCTGCTTTAATGCTCTTTCAGCTGCTCTTTCATCGCGTTCAGTAGCTTTCTCGCGAAGGTATTCAGAGTATTTATTCTCACTCCTTTTCATTAGTTCATCACCTGTTAACTGTAACTTTAACCCCATATCGATGAAATCATTTAATGAAGAAATGATGGAAAATGCAAATGAAATACCAGCCACACAATTTGTTATAAGTGGTTAGTAAAGTAAACAATTTACAATTGTGTTCTATTGACAATACGTGCCTAAATTTGCATCCTTAAAGTATATGAAAAGAAAAATATACTCAAGTGCCCTGGATGCGGTGAAGAACGGTTAGAAATCGGGCTAGGAACTGTAGGGTCGCTACTTCGAAAACACAAATGACCTCTACGGGCAAGGTTTCAGATGGTACAGAAAACCTGCTTTGTTTTTGGAGGAAATAAATTAGCGTCTATTTGATGTGGTGTGCCTGCTTGTCACTAAGTATTGATTAGGTTTGTATGGCGTTGAGTGTAATTGTAGGTCGTAAGTTTGTCCGTCAACAATTTTTTTTTTTTAAAACACAAGTCACTTTCTTTCCAAAACTTTCTGCGTTCTACAACTCAATTCACAAAGACAATCTACATATATCTCAACACTCTACAACATTGATGACACATCACTTACATCAAGATGACATTCAGTAAGGACATAGACATCAAGTTTACAAGATGGCGACAAGGTCACAATGGCGACAAGATCACAATGTCGACAAGGTCAAAACGGTGACAAGTTCAACAATCACGAATGTTTTACACGTTTACAAGATCAAACAATATGTATGCACTGTACGTTTACAAATAGTCTCCATGTTTAAACAATGTAGTAATTTATCAATAAGAGCCTTCCACGATCACATTTACATGTACTATAACGTTTGACAAAAATTCTAAGTTCACAAACTCTAGTTTTAAATGTTAATCACATAAACACGTTCATTTCAAAGCCGGACGAATGCCACCACGTCCACACATGTCAGGGTCTTAAACTTGGCTCGCTAACCTAACACATGTGAGACAGTACAAGTACAACGTGATTTGACTTGAGACTCAACGACACAACGTTCAACGGATTTATTTATAGATCATATACAGTACGATGATCACTACAAGATATACATGATACTTCAAGACACTTACATACACAATACAGCTCACAGTCTTTCTCTCAAGATGTCCAGACACTCGACGTTCATGCACAGAAACCACACAACGCCTTTCTCTCATCATGCGTCCAGTCGAGTCGACGTCCCAGAGCTGTCTCCCTATAGCTCGCAACTTGCCTCCCACCTGAAGTGGCTTCACGAGGCATGCGTGCGTCTTGCGTCGTCCTTGCCTGACCGCTGGCCGTCTCGTCAGCCAGCAACCTGCAGGCAGGTAACTACTACTCGCCTGGCGGCGTAACGAAGTTACGGCATCCCTGCTGGGGACTAAGTCGCCTGGCGGGCGTAACGATGTCACTGCATGACTGCACTGTTCTAGACTCTGACAGTCTTTCTAGAGATGCTATTATCAGGATTTCTCAGTGTGTGTTCTTGGGAGATATAGTTTTATAGAAGAATGCTGAGCATTAATTGGACAGCCAAAATGATCAACTTGGACATTTTGCGGGAAGCTGAGTCACAAAGACAACTTATCACAAACATCAGAAAGACGCAGTCATTATATTTGGGCCACATTATGAGAAGCCAAAGACTGGAACATGTTGTGACAACTGGACAAATTTGCGGAAAGAAAGACTGAGGAGGACAATGGGAAAAGATTCTTGACAGTCTCGTGTCATGGCATGGAGGGGAGTCAACACACAAATTTATCCATGAAGTCAGAGATCGTAATTTGTGGAGAGGCATGATTGCCCACGCTAGTCGCAAGGCACTGGATGATGATGATGTCTTGAGCAGTGCCTGCCCCTTTTTCTCATCTCTTTATTCCCTGGAATGTGTATAGTTTTCTCCCTAAGCTCCAGCACATTAGTCGATTCAGTCATACCATTTTATTCTTGTCCATACAGGCACCATTTAATGAATGTCTGCAGTCAGTTAGCAATTGTTTCGGTTGTTCTAAATCAGTGGTTCTCAACCGGTAGGGAATTTTAGGATTCTGGGGGGGGGGGGGGGGGGGGGGGGGGGGATTAAGATTATTTCAAGATCGCGTTAATACAAGAACTGATTACTTCATATTGTTTTTCCCCTCAGACTTTACAGTTCTGTACGTCTCACCCTTCTAAAATTCATTTTATAAAGTAGACCCACAAATCACGTTTTTTATGTGGACGTCTAGACTTGTTTTAGTATGTGCTATTAAATTTAGCTTCCATTATTACATATACTGTGTAGGGGGGGGGGGGGGGGATTTTTAGGTAGGAAATACGAAAGGTGGGGGAGGGATGACGTTATGAAAATATGGTGAAGGGGGGGCACGGGCCAAAAAAGGTTGAGAACCACTGTTCTAAATGTTTCTGACCCATACTGATTTAATGTCAGAGCTTAATATTCAGTTTTGGTGCTAGTTGTTATTTCTGTTGACTTCCGCACATTTCCTAGTGCTATAAAGGCTTCTCTTGCCTCTTGTATTAGAGAGTCTCTGTGGTGAAGTGGTTACGCTGCCTGTCTCACACTTTGATGGTTGTGGGTTTGATTCCAGGCTATGTTCGGTTCATGGGTGGAATTTTCTCTCAGAATATTGGGGCTATCACTGGAGCTATGGAGTTCATGCTTTGAATGGCGCTTTCAGCAGGCCACCCTGCGGGAAAAGGGTGAGCCAAATGAGATAAAACACTGTGCAATGAAGTCAGTCCTCTTTCATTTAAACCCTTTTTTTGCCTTTTCATTCTTATTATTAATTAAAAATGAGAATTATCAAATGTTACGTATATTCAACACTACTGTATGTCGCGGAAGCCTGCACATTGAACAAGCAACTAGAAAGTCAAATAGAGGTCCTGGAGATGTGGATATACAGACGAATATGTTGTATTTCATGGAAACAAAAACAATCAAATACAGAGGTTCTAGTAAAATTGGGAATGAAAAGAGAGTTGATGAAAAAAGAAATAAAAATGAGAAGTGAAATATTTTGACTTAACACTCTTATAAAAACCATACTGGAGGGCAAGGTTGAGGGCAAGCGAGCAAGAGGTAGACAATGATACAAGTGAGAAGTCTCCGTGCTGAAGTGGTCAAGCCGTCTGACTCGGGCTCCGAAGGTTGTGGGTTCAATTCCGGGCAGCATCCTTCGGTTCACTGGTGCATTTTTTCAGAGACTCCTGAGGGTCGTCACTGGAGCTATATGGGATAAAAACCCGGTGCAATGAAGTTGATCCTGTCGACTTTTAAGCGACAAGTTGTAAGATAACATCAATATATGGGCGTTCAGCAATCTGACAGAATGTACAGTCAGGGCGAGAGACAGTGTTGAAGATCCATTGCAGCCAACCTTCATTGTGGAGATGGCACCTGATTAATTGATTGATTGATTGATTCTTATTGTAATATCTCTGCCTGTTTTCCTATTTTTGTCAACCATACCACCTAAATCGGTTTATGATTCCATACACATTACGAATCTACCTTTGCTTACATTAGGCAAGAGATCCAGAACTACAGGAAGCTGTGAAACATTCTAGACAGTTCTACTCTTTGAATTTGAGGGAAGAGGATGAGCAGGAGACTTGTTTCAACTTCAACCTCATTGCTGATGGCATCAGAAGAGGGAGGCTACCAAGCACGATTGTGGCCATGTATCGAGGCCTTTACTGGCATCGGCAAGTAAGTTATTTTATGTTAGTTGCATATCATTTACAGTACGTCACAGTCAACCATATCATTTTTTGGCTGTTTGTGATTTCTTGGCAAGTTTACGTTGTTCATAGTTTGCCATTGCTTTCTGAACAATCAGTGCTCATACCTTTATATGGAAACCAATGAAAGGTGGTCTGCTTCCAAATCGTCTGCAGCTGCGTTTTGAACATGGTATGCAGGATTATGAATTGCATACCACGTTACCAGGAAAAGCAGTATATCAGTCATGTTAGCAGCAGACGTGATTCACATCTGCCAGTGAAGCTGATCCTGTCCACTCAACGTGATTTCAAAGATGCTGTGAAATTCTGAGACGTGGTTACCAGGTGTTAGATTTGAGGTGGCCTCTCTCTGGAAAGGTGCTCTTTACCACATCACTCGCTGAGTGCCGATTGGTTGATAAGAGTATGGGTTTAGTACCATATGCCCATTGGAAACTAAAGTGGGTCAAAGGGTTCTTCTTCTTCTTCTTCTTCTTCTTCTTCTTCTTCTTCTTCTTCTTCTTCTTCTTCTTCTTCTTCTTCTTCCTCTTCTTCTTCTTCCTCTTCCTCTTCTTCTTCATTTGTTCGCTTGAAATTTTTCCATGTCTCCGATGTTTTGACTTGTATTTATTTATTGTATTCTGTATTCGCTCACTTTGAACTCAAGCCTAGTCCATACACATGCTGCTACTTCTAGTGCACTGGACACTGATTTTTGCATGTGGATTAGCTTTCCCTGTTACCAGTGTTCCTTGCTACCAGGCAAACCCACTCCGACTTCAGAGGTTGTGTCACTTACATGGACGTCACTGTCTTTATTAGTTCACTCAGTGGTCCATACATTTTATCTTCCACTGTCATTTCTCTAGGAAAGAAGGTTTGCTAAGATATGTCGTATTTTAAGCAAATTTAAAAATGTAAATATCCAGGAAGTATGCTCACAGAGGATGACAGAATATACATCAAAATCGGATGTCAGAAAGCAAGTGCACTTATATATCAACTATCGCCCATACTGAAACATCCAAGTGCTCTTATGTGTCAACTATTACCCACACAGAAACATCCAAATATACCCATGTTGGCAAAACGACATAATAAATATCATGTTTATACCAATCCTAAGGTATCATTGTCAAACTTGAACATAGGTACTTTAGTAACATTTTCTAAATTGCTTTTTAATTATATAACCTGCATAGTTGGATACCTCTTGAAAAAACAAATCCAACGATACCTTATTCAAGTCTGTACGTCAATTGTAAGCTGAGATATTAATTTTTGTATGTCAGTTTATATTTAACATTGGCATATTGGTAACCCACTCTGGAAAGTGTGACCACAAAACACGTAAGCTAAGGGCAGATAACTGCCCTTGTTTTTTTTGCGCTAAGGGGAATAACTCATGTTTTTATTTTGAACGCAAAATTAAAATGAAAACCTCAAACTCTCTCTTCCTCCAGCCTCTTCCTCCACTCCTAAATACTAGAATGGATGGTGAATGCAAACGTGCATCATTATAATTTCGTCGCTCTGAATAATCCATAAGAATATTAAATGAACATCGCTGTATTATGACATAGAAAACCGCTATATTCCCGCCATTGAAATTTAACATGACGGCATCTTAGCATGTGATCTTAATAATTTCTGTTTGGGATGATCCCACCGACTAAAGTATTTGAAAATTTCACAGTACGCGTAAGAATGGATGCTCAATTTAATTATTCATACTGAATCAAGCAAGACGTCTATATAAAACGAGTACTATATATATCCTTAATATCGGGGAACAATAACAAGAAAACGTAAATCGCCGTTTGAAACATCGCCGGCAACGTTCGGTAACTAAAAATGTAGTACCTACTTGAACATTATCCAAATCACATTTAGGCAAAACCAACACCTGAGAGATGAATGAGATGCTTGAGAAGAGTTGCCAACTTATCTATCCGAAACAGAGAAAAATTATGTTGTCAGACAGACAATGGGATCAACACTGTGTGCCACATATTTTGAAAGACAGAAGAACAAATGGTTTAGCCATACAGTTTTCAGTCACTTCTACTAAAGTCACATATTGTTTTCTGTCACTTCTACTAAAGTCACATATTGTTTTCACTCACTTCTACTAAAATCACATATTGTTTTCACTCACTTCTACTAAAATCACATATTGTTTTTAGTAACTTCTACTAAAGTCAAATATTGTTTTCACTCACTTCTACTAAAATCACATATTGTTTTCACTCACTTCTACTAAAATCACATATTGTTTTCAGTCACTTCTACTAAAATCACATATTGTTTTCACTCACTTCTACTAAAATCACATATTGTTTTCACTCACTTCTACTAAAATCACATATTGTTTTCACTCACTTCTACTAAAATCACATATTGTTTTTAGTAACTTCTACTAAAGTCAAATATTGTTTTCACTCACTTCTACTAAAATCACATATTGTTTTCACTCACTTCTACTAAAATCACATATTGTTTTCACTCACTTCTACTAAAATCACATATTGTTTTCAGTCACTTCTACTAAAATCACATATTGTTTTCACTCACTTCTACTAAAATCACATATTGTTTCACTCACTTCTACTAAAATCACATATTGTTTTTAGTAACTTCTACTAAAGTCAAATATTGTTTTCACTCACTTCTACTAAAATCACATATTGTTTTCACTCACTTCTACTAAAATCACATATTGTTTTCACTTACTTCTACTAAAATCACATATTGTTTTCACTCACTTCTACTAAAATCACATATTGTTTTCACTCACTTCTACTAAAATCACATATTGTTTTCACTCACTTCTACTAAAATCACATATTGTTTTCACTCACTTATACTATAATCACATATTGTTTTCACTCACTTCTACTAAAATCACATATTGTTTTCACTCACTTCTACTAAAATCACATATTATTTTCAGTCACTTCTACTAAAGTCACATATTGCTTTCAGTCACTTCTGCTAAAGTCACATATTGTTTTCTGTCACTTCTACTGAAGTCACATAATGTTTAAGTCAGTTATTGTTTTTTAATCACTTCTCCTAAAGTCAAATATTATTTTCAGTCACTTCTATTAAAGTCACATATTGTTTTCACCCAGTTCGTGTGAAACATGGGCAATCAGCAGACAAGCCAAGCAACATCAAAGGGCAGTGGAAACTTGGTTTCTGAGGAAAATGCAAAAAAATACCATGGTTGGACAGAACGACATTTGAGACAGTTCTTCAAGAAACAGAACTGTATATTGATTAGAGAAACTAGACATTGACAGTGACACCTGGCGCAATTGATGGGGAAAGATCATGGGGAACGCTAAGAGAGAAGTACCTGGATAATCATGACATGAACAGAGAGCAGATCCAAAATGGTCATCATGTGAGATGGCATGCGTGACATCCCATGCTTATCAGCGTGGCACATGATGATGATTATTATTTTTAGTCTGTTTTGTTAAAGTCACGTTTTGTTTTCAGTCAGTTCTGTTAAAGTCACATATTGTTTTCAGTCACTTCTACTAAAGTCACATATTATTTTCAGTCACTTCTACTAAAGTCACATATTATTTTCAGTCACTTCTACTAAAGTAACATTGTTTTCACTCACTTCTACTAAAGTAACATATCGTTTTCATTCACTTCTACTAAAGTAACATATTGTTTTCATTCACTTCTACTAAAGTAACATATTGTTTTCATTCACTTCTACTAAAGTCACATATTGTTTTCTGTCACTTCTACTACAGTAACATATCATTTTCATTCACTTCTACTAAAGTCACATATCGTTTTCACTCACTTCTACTAAAGTCACATATCATTTCCATTCACTTCTACTAAAGTCACATATCATTTCCATTCACTTCTACTAATGTCACATATCGTTTTCTGTCACTTCTACTAAAGTCACATGTCGTTTTCAGTCACTTCTACTAAAGTCACATATTATTTTCAGTCACTTCTACTAAAGTCACATATTATTTTCAGTCACTTCTACTAAAGTCACATATTGTTTTCACTCACTTCTACTTAAGTAACATATCATTTTCATTCACTTCTACTAAAGTAACATATTGTTTTCATTCACTTCTACTAAAGTCACATATCGTTTTCAGTCACTTCTACTAAAGTAACATATTGTTTTCACTCACTTCTACTAAAGTAACATATTGTTTTCAGTCACTTCTACTAAAGTAACATATTGTTTTCATTCACTTCTACTAAAGTCACATATCGTTTTCTGTCACTTCTACTGAAGTAAAATATTGTTTTCACTCACTTCTACTAAAGTAACATATTGTTTTCATTCACTTCTACTAAAGTCACTATTCGTTTTCTGTCACTTCTACTAAAGTAACATATTGTTTTCATTCACTTCTACTAAAGTAACATATTGTTTTCATTCTCTTCTACTAAAGTCACATATTGTTTTCTGTCACTTCTACTAAAGTCACAGATTGTTTTCAGTCACTTCTACTAAAGTCACATATCGTTTTCAGTCACTTCTACTAAAGTCACATATTGTTTTCATTCACTTCTACTGAAGTCACATATTGTTTTCTGTCACTTCTACTAAAGTCACATATTGTTTTCATTCACTTCTACTGAAGTCACATAATGTTTAAGTCAGTTATTGTTTTTTAATCACTTCTCCTAAAGTCAAATATTATTTTCAGTCACTTCTATTAAAGTCACATTTTGTTTTCACCCAGTTCATGTGAAACATGGGTAATCAGCAGACAAGCCGAGCAACATCAAAGGGCAGTGGAAACTTGGTTTCTGAGGAAAATGCAAAAAAATACCATGGTTGGACAGAACGACATTTGAGACAGTTCTTCAAGAAACAGAACTGTATATTGATTAGAGAAACTAGACATTGACAGTGACACCTGGCGCAGTTGATGGCGAAAGATCATGGGGAACGCTAAGAGAGAAATACCTGGATAATCATGACATGAACAGAGAGCAGATCCAAAATGGTCATCATGTGAGATGACATGTGTGACATCCCATGCTTATCAGCGTGGCACATGATGATGATTATTATTTTTAGTCTGTTTTGTTAAAGTCACGTTTTGTTTTCAGTCAGTTCTGTTAAAGTCACATATTGTTTTCAGTCAGTTCTGTTAAAGTCACATACATTTTTCTGTCAGTTCTGTTTAAAGTCATAGTTTTGCCTAGGTACTGGAGGATCCCAGCCCTGGTTACCCCTGTGCTGACCTGGCCTTCACCAAACTAAGGGCCTACATCTACGCAATACTGCTGCCAACAGATAAGACGTCAGTTACAGAAATTGGTCGCACACCCTACCAGCCTGTCCAAGAAATTATAGTAAGTGGATTTAATTTCATTTGACTCTTCTTTTTGTTTTCTCAACAAACAAGTTATTTTCAAACTTCCAAACCGTTATTGCAACAAGCCCACATGACTTGTATAACTGAGAATATTGTAGCAAGGTTGAAACCAGATCGCTGAACTGCTTTGTCTCACCGAGTTGCTAAATAGTAGGGGCGTTCATTTGAAATCCGTTCGTGTGGCACCGCACGTAATTACGTACGTTGACCATGATCATGTCATAGTCATGTGATAAGTACTGAACAGTGAATAAAAGAGCACGTGCTTATCGTCCCATGATGCATAGGTTCTGTTTCTGACCGTTGAGAAAATGGCCAGGTTAATCCAAAGAAGCTCAAAGAGCGGTGATTCAGTGTCTTTCATTTGAAGGATGTCGACCTGTGGACATTCATCGAAGAATGCAGGCAGCATAGGTTATCAAATGTGTGTCGAAGACAACAGTGACAGACTGGGCACAAATGTTTTGAAAAGGACATAAGTTCACGACAGATTTCGACGGCCGGGTCAAGCGCATATTGTTGCAACAGAAAAAAACCATCGCCAAAATTGATGCAGAAGTACAGATGAACCATTGTCAAAGCATACATTCGCTAGTGAAAGAATTTGATGTGTCAATTGGGACAATTCAAAAGGTCATTCGTAAGAAACTGCAATATCGGAAGGAGTGTTCACAGTGGGTACCATGGATGTTGACCGACCACCAAAAAAGAGGAATGCATAGGATGGTGTTTGAACCACTTGCTGCGTTACAGAGTGGAGGGTGATGCATTTCTCTTCCGCATAGTGGCAGGCGATGAATCATGATGTCACCACTTTGAGCCAAGCAGCAAAAGAGAGAGCATGCAATGGAAGCATGCTGGATCACCAAAAGCCAAAAAATTCAAGTTACAGGTTTCCGCTGGTAAGGTTATGCTGGGCGCATTTTTTTACCATGAAGGGTTATTGTTGGCCAACTTTAAAGACCCTGGTGTCAACATCAACTCTACCCACTTCTTGGAAACACTAAACAAGTTGCAAAAAGCCATCAAGAATAAACGAACCGGCATGCTTTCTCGCGGTGTGATTTTGTTGCACGATATTGCTCGTCAGCATGTCACAAAGATTGTGTGGGAAGCATTAGCAAGGAAGAAGTGGGAAATTCTGCAACATCCAGCCTATAGTCCTGATTTGTCACCATATGATTTTCATTTGTTTGGACCTCTAAAAAAAGCTCTCAAGGGGCAACGATTTCACACAATGCAGACGTAATGAACATGGTAAACACTTGGTTCAGTGAGCAACCACAATCCTTTTTTGTGGACCCCTACCTAAACAATGGGATGCTTGCCTGAATGCCAACGGCGACTTCTTCTGACCAACCCATGGTGCATAATTCATTCAAAATGAATGCTTTGTTTAATTCTACCACACCTGTTAATGTTTCTTTCATGCTTTTGTAATAGCGCCATTGGAACGGGTTTCAAATGAATGTCCCCATGCAACTGTCTTTGAAAATTGCAAAATGATCACCTTAAGAATTGCTGTCTGCAGTTGCCACTTAACAGTTGTCATCACTACTACATGGAGGATCCATGGTGAGAGATTGCAGTGTCCACATCAGAAGGTACTAGTATAGGGCTTGGAATGATTGCAAGAGCTACTGGTATTTCATTGGCATCATACAATCCCCCCGATCTCTTGGGTAATGAGACCGGATGTCTAGTCTTTTTTGGATAAGAGTAAAAAAAAAATGTAGGTCACTTATTTAAGTTTTGCACATTACAAATCTCACAGCAGTTGGAAAATCACACATCCCCTGATCAATTGGGTAGTGAAATTCAAATCCTAGCCAGGTCAGCATGGCCGAATGGATAAGAATGCACGTTCTTAAACATCCAGTGTGCTGACGCCGAAGTAAAGGCTCAACCCCTACACTGGACAATTGGACTAAAATGTTGACCTCTCGTCCTTGACTTGGGGACGTAAATTAAAAGTACCTCTGAAGTCTGAGTGGGTTTGCTTGATAGCGAGGGACACTGTTTATAGGGAAATCTAATCCACATGCAAAATTCAGTCTAGAAGTAGTGTATGGAACTACTAGAAGTAGTGTATGGAACTACTAGAAGTAGTGTATGGACTACACATGAGTTCAAAGCGATTGTGCAAAAAAAAAACAACCTAGCCTTTATGGATAATGACAGAAAACGGGAAGTCCCATGTGCAAGTTGTGCCCATGAAAAATTCCACAGCCGTTGGAAATTGCAAAGAGTAGGCTGTAAAACCACTGCCCTGGCAAAATTGTTAGGAAACGTTAAATGTACCCACAGGTAGATAGAGCGCGTTATCTTGGATGGGATCTGGCTAGAGGAAGTAAAACTGACACACGTACATGCAGAAGTGGGACAAGCAAATAACTTGATGTGACCCACTCTCCTTGACAGAGAAATAAAGAAGCCCCGGGAAGGTTAACCCGGTCAACAAATGCCCGCAGAACTCGGTCTGTCGGCCTAACGGCGCAAGAACACAGCTCTGCTGTAAACAGGCACAACGCAATCACGTCCGGAAAAAAAAACTCCGGATGAATGCAGAAGAAGAGGAAGAAGAAGAAGAAGAAACAAAGAAGAAGAATGCTACATTGGTATGCTGACATTCAGCCAGGGTCCCAGATTGTGAGAATTGTATGGTTTTTTGGCCCTGGTCATGCGGGAGTGTGGAGGAATGAACGGGCTGATAGGCTGGCAGGGAATGCACCTCTTGGTGGTAGACTGCTTATGGACAAGGGAGAGGAGGTCGAGCGCCTGTGGGACCAGGTGAAGAAGGCGGGGGAACAGATTGAGAACCTGTATGTGGAAAGAATGATACTGCGGGGGATGGGCAGGGGTTCTGGAGAATCTCAAAACTGAGAGGGAAGACCAGGAGAACATTTAATCAGATAACGGTGGGAACGATAAGTGGTTTGACTCTTCGCTGGCTGTTGAACGAGGGGACGTAGTGTGTATGGGAATGTCTTGAGTGCAGTGATGTCAGTTCTTAACTCAACTCAGATATCCCATTGACTGTCTACAGGTGCTTAAAGCTGTTGACAGAAGAATCCCTGATATCAGGACAGTTAAAAGCAGTTCTTTTGCTCAGAATCTGCAAGTTTTTGAGCTCATTTTACAACATCAGGAACCATATGTGGGTCTGTGTGAGTAAATATTTAGTAGCATAATAATTGTTCTAAACTAAACAATGCTTATTCTTCATCCTCTTTTCATTTGCCTGGAATCAGCATTTATCTGCAGTTTTGTTTCCTGCTTGAACTGCACTGTTTTCTGTAAATCCTGCAGTTTCCGTCTTTAATGATTTGCTCAATTCTTATGCCATCTGCCTTCACAAGGCATCTGAGAAGAAGCTCCAGGAGCACGTTTGGACCCTTTTGAGACAAAGGGCCTGATACTTTACCATTCTGAGGCTTCATAATAGGGTGAGAACTTTAAATTTGCTGACAATGGCATATTTCATATCCATCCATCCATCATCCATCATTCACCATCTCACTCGATCACCAGAGTCGTGGATCAGCTCAGTGTTCTTGTCTCGACCATGCCACGTCATCAAGCCATCCATGTATTTACTTCTCTGTCTTTCCCTTGTTCTTCTCCTCTTGATCTTGCCAGTTGTCACCAAGCTCTCCAATTATTTCTTCTCATATTTTGACTGTTGTCAGCGTCTCACACGCACACAAGTATTCTAACTCCTTCATACACACTCAAGGAAAAACGTCAGTCGTGCATATGGTTCTGTCCACACTGGATATTTATTCAGGCGAACCTGATCACAGTTGCAATTTGCACACAGGCGATAACTTCAATATATATACATACAAATGCCACCTTACATACGCTCATAGCACACAATCAATTACATAAGTCCTACACTCGCTATCTTCAACCTAGCACTCTCGCAAAAGCCGTTTCACTATTTCACTTGCTCAGAAAAACACAACGTCCTCCCCTGAAACTGTCAGTGTCCCGTCTGACGTGGTCAAGCTGGTCGGCTGGGTTCGTGGTCCTTGGACCCCATGCCGTTTGTGACCCCCGTGCTGTCACTACAGTCACGTCATACTGCAGTCCGTCCGTGTTAGGTTAGGTTATTCAGTGTACTGACGTCTAGTCCGTTCAGGGCAGTGTCCCGTGAACTTATGCCCCTCCTATCACTCGGTCTTGTCCTGCCGGTGTCCTGTTGATGACATGACTGTGTCCCCACCTAAGTCCTGTCTCCGCTCTATCTACTGTCCTGTAGATGTCCTGTCTTATGACCACTCTGTGTCCTGACTTATGTCATATTTCTAAACTATCGACTATACTATCGATGTCCTTACCTATGTCCTGTATGTCGTTATCTAGGTAGTCCTGCCTCTATTCTGTCCCTTGTCCTCTCTATGTCCTGTATCCACATTCCCAACACCCTAACAACTGTCTACGTCTAATCTCTCTAATCAATTTACTGTATATTTCATATAAGGTAGTGCAATGCACCTTCTGGCTGGCTGCCTCTTTCTTCAGCTCCTTATTTGCTAAAGCACAGACTGGGGTCTTACTCAATTGCGTAATCCATGATTTGGGAGTGGATTGTTGAAAACCAGAGCATACACCATTTACAAGTGGCTTCTGCACAGGGCATCGCAGTGGGTGCTCCTGCTCTGAGATCCTCTGCCACTTGAGTTCAGGTCCCACAAGGGACTGTGTATCTATGGTACGTGACACAGGTGTAGGACAGAAATCTTGCATGCAGTTTTGTAGAACCAGCAGGAGTGGTCTTATTGGTTTCTACCCTTTTCACCTTACAGTTATCTGGCATCCACGGTGACCTGCATTAAGTACCCTTCTTATATGTCACTGTGGTCTTAAATTTCCCTCAGGTCTGCCAGCTTGCAGTTAGCTGACATCCACGGTGACCTGCATTAAGTACCCTACTTATGTGTCACTGTGGTCTTAAATTTCCCTCAGGTCTGCCAGCTTGCAGTTAGCTGGCATCCACAGTGACCAGCATTAGGTACCCTTCTTATATGTCACTGTGATCTTTAATTTCCCTCATGTCTGCAGCCTTGCAGTTAGCTGGCAGATACGATGACCTGCATTAAATACCTGTCTTATGTGTCACTGCGGTCTTAAATTTCCCTCATGTCTGCAGCCTTACAATTAGCTGGCATCCATGGTGACCTGCATTAAGTACCCTACTTACATGTCACTGTGGCCTTATATTTCCCTCATGTCTGCCAACTTTCAGGTACCTGGCATCCACAGTTATCTGCATTAAGTACCCTTCTTGCATGTCACTGTGGTCTTAAATTTCCCTCACGTCTGCCAGTTGGCTTACCACGCTACAAGCAGCCAGAACTCAGCAAAGCCAAAGGGTTAAGAGTGCTTGCTCTTAAACTTCCTGTGTGCTAATGCTGAGGTAGCGGGTTCAGTCCTTACACCGATTGGTTGGACTTAAATGTTGACTTTTCATCCTTGGCTTGGGGACGTAAATTTCTTTTAATTCAAGCATAGTCCATTCATGTGCTACTGCCTCTAGTTCACAGGGCTGATTTTTGCGTGTCGATTAGTTTTCTCTATTACCAATGTCCCTTGCTCAGGCGAACTTACTCTGACTTCTGAGATACTTGTAATTTACGTCCCAAGTCAAGGACGAGAAGTCAACATTTTAGTCCAACTGTCCGGTGTAGGGGTTGAATCCACTACCTTAGGATCAACACACTTGAAGTTTCAGAGCAAACAGTCT
This sequence comes from Cepaea nemoralis, assembly GCA_014155875.1. Classification (NCBI taxonomy): domain Eukaryota; kingdom Metazoa; phylum Mollusca; class Gastropoda; order Stylommatophora; family Helicidae; genus Cepaea; species Cepaea nemoralis. The sequence goes on from JACEFZ010011456.1 coordinate 220,821, forward strand.
TATCCATTTGACCATGCTGGCCCCTACCGCTCTTGTGTTATATTACACATACTGAACCCTCTTGTGTTATATTACACATGCTGAACCCTCTTGTGTTATATTACACATACTGAATCCTCTTGTGTTATATTACACATACTGAACCCTCTTGTGTTATATTACACATACTGAACCCTCTTGTGTTATATTACACAAACTGAACCCTCTTGTGTTATATTACACATACTGAACCCTCTTGTGTTATATTACACATACTGAACCCTCTTCTGTTATATTACACATACTGAACCCTCTTGTGTTATATTACACATACTGAACCCTCTTGTGTTATATTACACATACTGAACCCTCTTGTGTTATATTACACATACTGAACCCTCTTGCGTTATATTACACATACTGAACCCTCTTGCGTTATATTACACATACTGAACCCTCTTGCGTTATATTACACAAACTTAACCCTCTTGCGTTATATTACACAAACTGAACCCTCTTGCGTTATATTACACATACTGAACCCTCTTGTGTTATATTACACATACTGAACCCGCTTGTGTTATATTACACATACTGAACCCTCTTGTGTTATATTACACATACTGAACCCTCTTGTGTTATATTACACATACTGAACCCTCTTGTGTTATATTACACATACTGAACCCTCTTGTGTTATATTACACATACTAAACCTTCTTGTCACCAGGGCCATCATACTTCAATCTGTACGGCCTACGTAATGGCTTCCTCTGCTTCTTGCTGCGATACTTCCTCCTGATGAACTGGGGCCAGAATTTGTTCATTTCTCCACAAGAGTTCTTCACCTTGGTGGCCTGGACGTTTGCCAACCATGACCAGAGCTACCATATGATGAGCATCGTGCCAAGCCCACGCTGTGTGACTGTGCAGAGTTGGTTTTTGGTATGTGCTGTGTTGTTCTTGTTCTTCTTCTGTCAGTCGTTATTTTCTTCATGATCTGTTATGAAATGTTATGTAGAGATTGTTCTGGTGTCTGGCAGTAAACCTGGGAATGTGAGTGAAGAAATTAGGAAGAACTTGCAAGCTACAGATATGTGGTTTCTGAGAGTTATGATACGAATACCTCGGACTGCCAAAGTAGCTAATAATGAATGTCTGGAAGCGGCTAGTTGACGTACAACATTATATACAACTATAAAAAAAGAGTCAATTCTTTTATTTTCGCTCAATCGTTTTGAACTCAATTGTAGTCCATAAACACTACTTCTAATAGTGCTGGACTAAATTTTGCATGTGGATTAGCTTTCTCTATTACCAGCGTACCTCACCATCAGGTGAACCCACTCTGAATTCAGAAGTACTTGCAATTTACGTCCCCCAAGTCAGTGGATGAGAAATCAACATTTTGTCCAGGTGTCCAGTCTAGGGGTTGAACCCCTTACCATGACATTAGCTCACCGGATGTTTAAGAATGTGTGTTCTTATCCATTCAGCCATGCTGACCTCTGGAGGAGACAAATGATGTTTTTTCGTCATGTTATGATAAGAGAAGCATGGAAAAGTATCGGAAGATCAGCGGTAGAAGAGGCGAGGTTAGACCAAGTCACGTGAGCTGGATGGCTTCAGACGGTGGCATAGAATAATATCGTCAATAGCATTGATCCATAACACCATGGACTGAGATCTGTGAAGAGACATGAATGCATATGCCATTAGGCAAGGCACATAATGATTATTTATATTCACTTGGCCCGGTGTCTTTGTGGGGTGTAGTGTATGTGTTTATGTTTGTTTCTGTGCAGGATCTTAACATAGGTTTATTGTTTCGTGTTGCATTGCCATGTTACTACTACTGGCACCTTGCCGTCTTGACAGACGATAATTTGTTACATTGTGCTTCAAAAAGGCATAATAACTAAACCCCATGGTGGTAGCGGATGTGACCAATTCATGCTGTAAATATTCATCCACAGTGAATGCATGTGAACACATGGTTATTTCCACCATCACGCACCATCTTATGTCTCACACACTTTGTGTCTGACTTATCTGCAATCATTTTCTTCTTTGCCTTTATTCCATTTCTGATCTTTGTCCTCCATGCAACACGATCGGCGGCGACTTGCTCCCAAGGTGCATTATCAATGCCTGTATCAATCATGTCCAGCTTACTCACATCTTTGTAACGTAGTAAAGGCCGACACCTCTCCTTAGCACAAAGCCTGGGCTGAATTGTAGAGACCATGTGTTGCCCATGCAGCATGATCCCTCTCTTTGCCTGTCTAGTTTACTCCAGATGAAATGTAACACCAACAGCAAACTGCGTCATTCATACCAAGAGTGCACTTTCTAGAAATCCCTGCGAAACACCACTTGAGCTTAGAGTCTGTGCTTTACGCAGCTCTCTCAAAAGGTGGCTTGCTATTCTGTGGAAACTAAGCCAGATATGGCTAAACCTGGCACATTGAAGTGGACACTCATGTCTTCAACCATTTTTGTTATTTTTAACACCCGTTTGCAAAGCCCCATTTCTGTATTTTCAGGGGCCTTTATTACCTGTTCGTTCAGAAAACAACGGCAAACTACTGAAAGTAAACTTGCCAAGAGATCACAAACACCCAAAAAATGCTGGGGTTGATTGCGATGTCCTGTAAAGGATATTTAATTAGTTAACTTTTTATTAGTTAGTTAGTTAGTCTTTCCTCTTGAGCCTAAGGCGGTGCATAGGGCAGAAGTCCTGACTCTCCATGCTTGGTGGTTCGCTGCTACCTGTTGTAGATCTTGGATATTTACTTGGCCATTGAATGAGCCTTCTCTAATGATGGTTCTACGCAGGGTCTCTCTTTTTATTATCTGTATGAAAATTGTCCATGATTCATATCTGCGTGCTAAGTCATGCCACAACCTCCTCACATATTAATTGGTTACGCAATGCATCGCATACATCTCTTAACTCTTTCTCTCCCGATTGGTTGTTATTTTAACTCTTTAACTACTACAAGCTGCTGGCAATGCCACACTTCATGATGATGGAAAAAGAACTAATAATAAACCAGAACTTATCCAAAATTGTGTAACTGCTGTGTTTACTATGTTTATTCACTGCTATGTGTATCATGTTTATTCACTGCTATGTTAACCATGTTTATTCACTGCTGAGTTTACCATGTTTATTCACTGCTATGTTTACCATGTTTATTCACTGCTATGTTTACCATGTTTATTCACTGCTATGTTTACCATGTTTATTCACTGCTATGTGTATCATGTTTATTCACTGCTATGTGTATCATGTTTATTCACTGCTATGTTTACCATGTTTATTCACTGCTATGTGTATCATCTTTATTCACTGCTATGTTTACCATGTTTATTCACTGCTATGTTTACCATGTTTATTCACTGCTATGTTTACCATGTTTATTCACTGCTATGTTTACCATGTTTATTCACTGCTATGTTTAACATGTTTATTCACTGCTATGTTTACCATGTTTATTCACTGCTATGTGTATCATGTTTATTCACTGCTATGTTTACCACGTTTATTCACTGCTATGTTTACCATGTTTATTCACTGCTATGTTTACCATGTTTATTCACTGCTATGTGTATCATGTTTATTCACTGCTATGTGTACCATGTTTATTCACTGCTATGTGTATCATGTTTATTCACTGCTATGTGTATCATGTTTATTCACTGCTATGTGTATCATGTTTATTCACTGCTATGTGTATCATATTTATTCACTGCTATGTTTACCATGTTTATTCACTGCTATGTGTACCATGTTTATTCACTGCTATGTGTATCATGTTTATTCACTGCTATGTGTACCATGTTTATTCACTGCTATGTGTACCATGTTTATTCACTGCTATGTGTATCATGTTTATTCACTGCTATGTGTATCATGTTTATTCACTGCTATGTTTACCATGTTTATTCACTGCTATGTGTATCATGTTTATTCACTGCTATGTTTACCATGTTTATTCACTGCTATGTTTACCATGTTTATTCATTGAGATGTTTACCATGTTTATTCACTGCTATGTGTATCATGTTTATTCACTGCTATGTGTATCATGTTTATTCACTGCTATGTTTACCATGTTTATTCACTGCTGTGTGTATCATGTTTATTCACTGCTATGTTTACCATGTTTATTCACTGCTATGTTTACCATGTTTATTCATTGAGATGTTTACCATGTTTATTCACTGCTATGTTTACCATGTTTTTTCACTGCATGTCTCAACAGTTGCTGTATAGAAATGCATACGCCTTCCTGGGAAATATTCTGAACCTGTCCCACGAGTTCCCTGCGCCACGTGATCTCTTCTCTGGGGTAGCCTGGGTGGCCTTGTATACAGCATGTGCCGTGAATGGTAAGTGACCCCGCTGGCTCTTGGTGTTCTCTCATGCCTCATAGCTCGTTTAGTCCTAAAAACATGTTGAAAACAGTGGGTGTATACTGCTAAGCCACACAGGAATCTGAATTAACAAAAATATAACTGAGAAACCACACGAAAGGCAACATTTACAGATACAAGTGAACATTTTGACCAAAGTCTTTATCAGCAAACAAAAGAAAAAGACACCAAAAACAAATAAACCAAAACAAAATAAAAATACTTTGCTGGGAAACTGAAGACTTAGACTACACAAGTGGTGCAGACTGGGAAATCTTGACCGCGAGGTCATGGGCTAACGGGGATATGGCTCGCCATAGGTGATGGACTCCCTATGGTCAGATTATTGTCCTAAACCTGCGACTAGCCTAGCAAACCGGCAGGGGATCTTCATATTGCTTGTAGAAAAACTAAGAAGTATAAACTGAATGACCTTAATGGATATAGACCCGGCAATGTTAATGGAGGACGATAGGGGTGGGCAAACTACGGCCCGCGGACCGCATGCGGCCCGCCAAGGGATTTTATGCGGCCCGCGAGGGCATTTAGAAATAAAAATGTTTAATTCCTTTTTAAGTTATTTTGTTGAATTTCACAGAATTTCATGTACCGTTATGATGAGTGTCAGTAACAAACGTAAGATTGAAGATGAATGCCGTGTTTTTAAGGATGAATGGACAACTAAGTACTGTTTTATAAAAGTTGGTAGCAAATCAGTTTGCTTGTTGTGTCGTGAGTCAGTGGCTGTCTTCAAGGAGTACAATTGAAAAAGACATTATCAAACAAAACATTCCGATTTCGGATACAATTTAACGACCGAAGAGAAGGAAAGGAAATGCCATGAGTTGGTGAAAAATTTGGAGAAACAGCAAACTCTTTTCACTAAACAGTCTTCAATTCAAGATGCTGCAACTGAAGCTAGTCTTGTGCTGTCACACAGAATTGTAAAACAGAACAAGCCATTTTCTTATGGTGAGTTCATCAAGGAATGTTTGCTAGATGCAGCAAACATTGTGTGTCCAGAACAAACAACAACAACAAAAAAAACAAACAGATTTGACAACATTACTTTATCAATGAGAACTGTGGTCAGACGTGTTGACAAGATCAGTGAAAATTTGATGTATAAACTTCAAGATGCAAGTAAACAATTTTTGTAGTACTCTCTTGCATTGGATGAGAGTACCGATGTACATGATACTGCCCAATTATTGATATTTATAGTGGAATAAACACTTCTTTCAAACTCACTGAAGAGTTATTGAGTGTTGAGTCACTCAAAGACACAACCACAGGCCATGATATATTCAATGCTGTTACTAACTGTATTGAAAGAACTGGGTTGGTTTGGAACAAGATGGCAAGTGTTACAACTGACGGAGCTCGTGCTTTGACTGGAAAAATGTAGTTTTGGTAAAGTTGATAAGTGATAAGATTAAAGCAGAATATCCAGACCACACATTATTACCACTTCACTGAGTGATTCATCAAGAAAGTCTGTGTAAAACTGTTTTGAATATCAAGCATGTTATTGACCCAGTTGTCAGTGTCATCAACCTCATCAGATCAAGAGGGCTTAATCACAGACAGTTCAAGTCATTACTTGACGATTTGGAAACTGAACATTCCGATGTCCTGAACCACACCAATGTTCGATGGCTGAGTCTCGGCAAGGTGTTGAGGCGAGTGTGGGAACTCAGAGAAGAAATAGTGATGTTCCTAGAGATGAAGGGCATTGCATGTGACTTTAATACTAACATTGTCAATAAAGAGTGGCAGTTATACTTTATGTTTGCCATTGAAATTATGGAAAAGTTAAATGAACTGAATGTCAAACTTCGGGGCAATGGTACGTTTTTACATGCATTGTATGTATATGTAAAATCATTTCAGGCAAAACTCTCACTGTTCTCCAGACAAGCAAGTGAAAAAAGATTTTGTCACTTCCCTTTGCTGAAACAAGAAACCATTTCTGGTGAAATGACTGAAAAATACAAAGCCCAATTAGATGCATTCATTGAAGAATGTGGATGGAGATTCCAAGATTTCAAGAAATTAGAGCCATAGTTCAATAATCTCAGTTCACCTTTTAGTGCAGAAGCTGATACAGCCACAGAGGCCATACAGTTGGAGCTGCTTGACTTACAAGCAGATCATGACCTGAAAGAGAAATTCAAGACAGATGGTTTGCTGGATTTCTATGGATCTTTATCACAAGAATCATTTCCCAACTTGAAAAACTTTGCAGCTAAACTTTTATCATTATTTGGATCAACATACATTTGCGAACAAGCATTCTCTTGCTTGAAGATCAACAAATCTAAGAATAGGTCTTTTTTGTCGGACTGCAGCTTGCATGATGTCATGCGAATTTCAACAAGTAAACATACTCCAGATTTCAAGAATATTGTCAAAAATTGCAAGCAGTTACATACATCTCATTAGAAATCAACAACTGTAGTGACAATGTAGTTGCCGTGCGTCTAAATTAAAGCCATTGATAGATAATAAAGAATATTTGTTATAATAACAAGTTGTAAAATCGTGTTAATAAATTAGTAAACGTTTTTGTCCATATTGTCAATTATAACGTATAAGTGTATAAGTAAAATAAAATTGCAATAATTAGTTATTTATACTGCTTAATAACCTATAAATAATTAATAATAATAATAATTATTATTTATATATATATATATATATATATATATTTATATATATATATATATATATATATATATATAATATATATATATATATATATATATATATATATATATATATATATATATATATGGGGCCCGCCAATAGCTTTACATTTGTCAATGCGGCCCTCCGCACGAAAAGTTTGCCCACCCCTGGAATACGAGATAGATCAGTGATTTAAAAAAAGCACAATGAACGTCTGCGGTTTTAATAGTAAAGAAGAAGAACTTATAGAAACAATGGAAGAGAGGAAAATTGGACTGATGGGAATAGCGGACACCAGAATAAAGGGGGAAGGATGCAAGGAGATCCACCACAGTTACACGTTTGTCTACTCTATAGTGGAACAGCAAGAAAGGGCAAGATATGCTGTGGGAATAGTTATAGAAATTGGCTAGCAAGAGGAATACTAGACATAAAATATATATCAGAAAGAATCATAACAGTGAGAATAAAAGAACAAGCAATTACAACATATGTACAAATATATGCACCATGTAATACAAACTTCCGGTACAGTGGCGACGAAGTGACACGTTATTCTTCGGGGAGACGCTGTTTGGTGTTTTCCTGCGGATTATGTGATGCTATTTCGTATTCGTTTATTGGAAGTGTTCAAAAGAAGCCACGGAAGGCAGGTGGTGGATGAAATTTGGGGGAGCCGACAGATATTTGTGAGTTATGGTCTCAAGTTTCGCGTCGACAGGCAGAGGAGCTCGTTCAAGAGTCAAAGGCTGTGGTCATCCGGCCAGTACGGTCACTGCCATAGAGGAAAGCACCGGCAAACTACCTCTTTAAAAGTGCCTGGTACATTATGATTCGCCTAAAGACTGATCATCGCAAGACAAGGACAGAGACATTAAAATTAGCAACATGGAACGTTAAACAGCGGCGGAAAATTAGAGAACATAAAACAAGAAATAGAAAGAGAAAAAATTAATATTTTAGGTATGTGCGAAATGAGATGGACAGGAGCAAGCATAAAAATAGATGAAGATTTTAAGATTATTTATTCTGGAGGTGAAGATCGAGAAAGGGGAGTGGCAATTATTTTGGACCGGAAAACATCAAAATCTGTTCAAGGCTATTGGGCTGTGTCGGACAGAGTTCTACTAGTTAAATTAAGTGGTAGACCTTTTAGCATAAATATTATTCAAGTATATGCCCCAACAGGAGAGTCCAGTGAAGATAGTGTAGAGGAATTTTATAATGACATAGAGTCTGCCTTAAAGAAATGTAAAAATTCAGAAATAAACATCATAATAGGAGACTTCAATGCAAAAGTAGGAAATCAAGGTGATAGATACACAGTAGGAAATTATGGTTTAGGAGAGAGAAATGAAAGAGGATACAGACTCGTAGAGTGGGCAAAAGAACATGAAATGATTGCAGGAAACACCTGGTTTAAGCAACACCCTAGAAGATTATAGACATGGAGGAGTCCTGATAGCAGGATCAGAAACAAGATGGACTACATTCTAATTAGCAGAAGATTTAAAAACGCACTAACAATAGCAAAAACAGTTCCCAGTACTGATTGTTATAGTGACCACAGATTACTCATAGGAACATTGAGGATAAGGTTGAAGAAAGTCAAGTATATAACAGGAAACACTAAATATGATTTGTGTACATTGAGTAATGACAAGGAAATACAAAACAAATTCAACATAGAAGTACAGAACATATTTGAAATATTGTCTGATCTAGAGATATTACTCCAGGATATGGATGATCAATGGGAAATGTTGAAGAATTCAATCAGTTTGGCTGCAGAAACAACTATTCCAAAATTAAAGAAAGTGGATCGTAAGAAATGGATGACTGAAGAAATTTTACACCTAATGGAAACAAGAAGACTCAACAAAAATAATTCTGCCAAATATGAAGAAATTCACAGACAAGTCAGAATATTATGTCATCATCATCAAGTGCCCTTCCAGCTGGCGTAGGCATTCATGGCTCTCCACAGATCTCGGTCTTTGGTTTTCTGGATCAACTCTGCTGCTGATATTCCTCCGTGCCACCGTCTCAATCTATCCAGCATCATTTCTCGTGGTCTGCCTCTGCCTCTCTTCCCCTCGATCTTTCCAGTTGTCACGATGTTCTCCAATGCCTCTCTTCTCATCACATGACCAAAGAAAGTTGTTTGTCTCTTTCTTATTGTTGTATATAGTGTTCTAGTTTCATTAGCCTGTTTCAGGCAGTCGTCGTTAGTTAGTCTGGCAGTCCAAGGAATTCTCAACATTCCTCTCAGGAACCATATCTCTGTTGTTCTAATTTCTTCTTAATTTGTTCATTTATATTCCAAGATTCACTGCCATACAACAAAACTGGTTCTACATAGCATTTCAGAACTTTCTTTCTTACACTCAGTGATAGTGACCTATTGCACAAGATACTCTTCATTTTCTGAAATGCGGCCTTTGCCTGCCCTATTCTGCTCTTAATCTCCCATCTCTGTACATCTTCCATCTGATGTTATAAATGTCCCTAGGTATCTAAAATTATCCACTTGAATATTATGTAAGGAGGCAAAAGAAGCATGGCTTGAGGAAAAGTGCTTAGACATTGAAAAACAACACAACAGTCAAAATACCAAATTAGTGCACACAAGAATTCAGCAACTTACTAATAAAAGAACAAGTACATCAACAGGCTGTCTAAAAACTAAATATGGCAAAATCATAATAGAAAAAGATCAGATTCTACATGTATGGACAGATTATGTGAAAAACCTATGTAATGATAACAGAGAGGAACAGTATGATATTAGATGATAATGAAGGGCCGCCAATTTTGATGATGGAGGTTCAAAATGTTCTTAAGCATATGAAAGCTGGCAAGGCCCCCGGTGCAGATAATATCACAACAGAAATGATTAAAGCTTTAGAAGAATTTGGACTAGAGCAAGTCACCAGACTGTTGAACACATTATATGATACTAGAGATATACCTTCTTAATTATGTAATTCTGTGTTTATTGCAATCCCAAAGAAATCAGGAGCCTTGGAATGTGATCAACATAGAACAATTAGTATAATGAGTCACATCACAAAGATTTTGCTACGAATTATCATGCAAAGAGTGAAGAAGAAAATACAACCTGAAATAGGGGAAGAACAATGTGGGTTTGTAGAAGGAAAGGGTACAATAAATGCTGTGTATATGCTGCAAACAGTTATTGAACGTGCTAAAGAAGTAAACAAGGATATACATCTTTGCTTTATTGACTACACAAAGGCTTTTGATAGAGTTAGACATGTCAACATGGTAGATATGCTTGCAGATCTACAAATTGAAGGGAAAGACATTAGACTTATAAAAAAACATATATCCTTGGGAAGGTTAACCCGGTCAACAAATGCCCGCAGAAGTTGGATGTGTCGGCCTAACGGCACAAGAACGCAGCTCTGCTGTAAACAGGCACAACGCAGTCACATCCGGAAAAAAAATCCGGATGAACGCAGAAGAAAAACATATATTGGAAAAAACAAGCTGTCATAAGGATTGATAATGAAGTAGGACAATATCAACCTATTAAGAGAGGTGTTAGGCAGGGATGTGTAATGTCTCCAGATCTTTTTTCCCTATACAGTGAAAATATTTTAAGAAATGTAAAAGATATAAATGGAATCAGCATTGGAGGAGGAAACATCAATAACATTTGATATGCAGATGATACAATATTGATTGCAGACAATGCACAAGATCTACAACAATTAGTAGATGCGGTTCTGGTACACAGTGAGTGGCTGGAGTTGGAATTAAATTGTAAGAAGACACAGGTTATGGTCGTCACTAGGAAGAACGAAGTACCACAATGTAATATACAAGTAAATGGGAATATTCTTCAACAAGTGAATTGGTACAGTTATCTCGGAACAGTCATAACATCTGATGGGAGATGCCTTGAGGAGATTAGAATAAGAACCGCTATGGTGAAAGTAGCCTTTAGCAGGATGAAAAACATTCTGACCAATAAAAAGATGTCAATTGAAAATGAGAAAAAAAGTGTTGAGGGGATACATAGAGCCTGTTCTTTTGTATGGATGTGAAACTTGGACAATGTGCAGTCAAGCTGAAAAACATCTGATGGCTGCAGAAATGTGGTTTCTGAGGAAAATGCAAAGAATACCATGGACAGACAGAAAAACCAATGACCAAGTACTACAGGAGACAAATGAAAATCGTAAATTGATTAGAGAAATTAGACGTAGACAGTCAAAATTTTTTGGACATGTTATGAGAAGAAATGGATTGGAGAACTTAGTGACAACTGGCAAGATCGAAGGGAACAGATGAACAGACCAAGAGGAAGATCGAGAGGAAAATACCTGGATGGCTTGGCCACATGGCATGGACGAGACAGGAACGCTGAGCTGATCCATGACGCTGGTGATCGAGTGAAATGGTGAGTCATGACCGCCCACGCTTTCCGACATGGCACATGATTGATTGAATACAAACAATAATGAGCAAGAATGTGAGGACTTCTACAAAGACATCCATGACGTGCTAAATAAAATAGATAAGCAGGACAACATCATAGTTATGGGAGACTTCAATGCAAGACTAGGACATAACAGAGCGGGCATAGAAAAACATCTTGGAGCATTTGGAGACCAACATAATGAAAGAAATGATAACGGAAGTAGACTGACAGCGCTATGCAACCAACATGACCTCCATATAACAAAGACTCACAAATATACACCTGGCATAAATGGAATGATCTAGATAATAAAAGCCAAATTGATTTTATATTAACAAGAAATAACAGAAAGAGAAATATATTAGATGCAAGGGAAGTGCCCAACTTAGGTATAAACACAGACCACAAAGCAGTCGTTGCCACAATAAGAATCATCTAGGGCTTGTTTCCTTAGCGACTCAATGAACATGATCAAGAGGATAGAGGAGGGGTCGATCCGAAGAGAATGGTTGCTGCCTCTGGAGCGGTCTCGGCTGGCAAAGATTAGTTTCATCTTCGTGCCAGGTCATGCGGGAGTACAAGGAAATGAGCGGGCTGACAAGCTCGCAGGTGAGGCTACTGTGGAGGGCGGACGCGCCATGGACCAGGCTGACATTCTGAATGCTCTACGAGAAGTGAGACTTTTGCAAGAACCAAGTGATGACTGTGAATCTACAACAATGGCCAGACTGCGAGAGCAGCAAATTAAAAGAGGGGTGGCCAAACAAGAACACTACGCAGGAAGCCAAAGAAGATTGATAAACCAACACAGAACTGGCGTCGTTAGCCGCTACACGCTGCAGGATTTGCTGAGGAGGGGATCCGAGCACTTATGGACTGAATGGTCCGATGTGCAACGAGGATGATCTGTCGACTAACTAACTAACTAACTAGAATCATCAATTGAAGGAAGCAAAGACCAGGAAAATACATGCCATGCGAATCAGACATGCATGTATTTTTAACAATTGCCTCTTTTACATTTAATTCCTATCATTGAATGTCAGACATATAATGTGATAGGTACTTACAGCTAAATTTCCGTGCAGAAATGACACTTAATGATGATGACATGGATGATGTGAGTGTCTGAGTGGTCTCGAGGTATGGTGTCCACCTCGAGTGCTGGAGGTCCTGGGTTAAAGCCCCTGTGAGGGCCGGGATTTTTACACGTGGACTTCTAGTAACAAAATTCCCCCTGGTCTCTGGGAAGTGAGATCGAACGCCCATGTGTATTGTTGCGCACGTAAAAAAATCCTTTGGCAGTTGGAAATTGAAAAAGAGTAGCCTAACAGTGCTGCCTGGCAAAATTTCAAGTTAAATATCTATCCAAAGTATTTCATGATCCTCGCCGGTGCTACGGAGTTCGTGCACTGAGCTGAGATTCTGTGGACTCAGGCTTGAGTTAGGAATAGAACGGAACAATTATGGGTTACACCTGTGTGCCGTGATGTTGATCTGTCGACAACATGTTGTGATAAAAGAATAGGAATACTGTAGCCTGTCTTGTATGTTGTAGGAGACGACCAAAGAATAGGAATACTGTAACCTGGGATGTATGTTGTAGGAGATGACCAAAGAATAGGAATACTGTAACCTGGGATGTATGTTGTAGGAGACGACCAAAGAATGGGAATACTGTGGCCTGGGATGTATGTTGTAGGAGACGACCAAAGAATGGGAATACTGTAGCCTGGGATGTATGTTGTAGGAGACGACCAAAGAATGGGAATACTGTAGCCTGCCTTGCATGTTGTAGGAGATGACCAAAGAATGGGAATATTGTAGCCTGGGATGTATGTTGTAGGAGACGACCAAAGAATGGGAATACTGTAGCCTGGGATGTATGTTGTAGGAGACGACAAAAGAATGGGAATATTGTAGCTGGGATGTATGTTGTAGGAGACGACCAAAGAATGGGAATACTGTAGCCTGCCTTGTATGTTGTAGGAGACGACCAAAGAATGGGAATATTGTAGCCTGGGATGTATGTTGTAGGAGACGACAAAAGAATGGGAATATTGTAGCTGGGATGTATGTTGTAGGAGATGACCAAAGAATGGGAATACTGTAGCCTGGGATGTATGTTGTAGGAGACGACAAAAGAATGGGAATATTGTAGCTGGGATGTATGTTGTAGGAGACGACCAAAGAATGGGAATACTGTAGCCTGCCTTGTATGTTGTAGGAGACGACCAAAGAATGGGAATACTGTAGCCTGCCTTGCATGTTGTAGGAGACGAACAAAGAATAGGAATATTGTAGCCTGGGATGTATGTTGTAGGAGACGACCAAAGAATGGGAATACTGTAGCCTGGGATGTATGTTGTAGGAGATGACAAAAGAATGGGAATATTGTAGCTGGGATGTATGTTGTAGGAGACGACCAAAGAATGGGAATACTGTAGCCTGGGATGTATGTTGTAGGAGACGACCAAAGAATGGGAATACTGTAGCCTGCCTTGTATGTTGTAGGAGACGACCAAAGAATGGGAATACTGTAGCCTGGGATGTATGTTGTAGGAGACGACCAAAGAATGGGAATACTGTAGCCTGGGATGTATGTTGTAGGAGACGACCAAAGAATGGGAATACTGTAACCTGGGATGTATGTTGTAGGAGACGACCAAAGAATGGGAATATTGTAGCCTGGGATGTATGTTGTGACCAAGTTGATCAACTTGGAGAAGACTAGTTATGTACCAGCCAGCTCCAGGGAATAATCACACTGTGCCGAATATCAAAGCGAATGGTCATAGTCTAAGTGTTGTGGACAAATTCACCTATCTTGGCAGCACTGTGTCACAAGCTGCCACAATTGATGATGAAGTGAATGCAAGAATCTCCAAAGCCAGCGTGGCCTTTGGCAGACTGTACAAGAATGTATGGGACAGAAATGGAATAAGCCTGCAAACAAAGCTGAAAGTCTACAAAGCAGTTGTTTTATCCACACTGCTTTATGCTTGTGAAACCTAGACTGTTTATCAGCGACACGCTAGGAAATTAAACCACTTCCCCACAGTCTGCCTTAGGAAGCTACTGAAGATTAATTGGCAAAACAAGATCCCAGACACTGAAGTCATAGAAAGAGCATCCATGCCCAGTATCCACACTCTACTAATGAAGAATCAGATTCTCTGGGCTGGTCACTTAACTCGCATGCCAGATCACAGGCTCCCTAAATGAATTTTTTACGGCGAGTTGCGTTGTGGTAAATTCTCCCAAGGCGACCAGAGGAAACGCTTTAAAGACACTCTGAAAATCTCACTGAATGCTTTTGGAATTCATCATGACACCTGGGAGACTGCAGCCAGAGACCGAAATTCGTGGCATGCATCATTACGCAAGGGTGCAGTCACGTGTGAGGCAACCTGGACTGCAAGAGCTGTGAAGAAAAGGCAGGACAGAAAAACCACTGCAGGAAATCCTCCTCCAGAAACGTCAAGCATTCTTTGTCCACATTGTCAAAGAACATTTTGAGCCAAAATAGGCCTTATCAGCCATCTTAGAACTCACGGCTCCATACTTTCAACTCCACTGGATGAAATAAATGGTCATCATCATTCTTGATGTACAAACAACAACATGTTGTGATAAAAGAATAGGAATACTGTAGCCTGTCTTGTATGTTGTAGGAGACGACCAAAGAATAGGAATACTGTAACCTGGGATGTATGTTGTAGGAGATGACCAAAGAATAGGAATACTGTAACCTGGGATGTATGTTGTAGGAGACGACCAAAGAATGAGAATACTGTAGCCTGGGATGTATGTTGTAGGAGACGACCAAAGAATGGGAATACTATAGCCTGGGATGTATGTTGTAGGAGACAACCAAAGAATGGGAATACTGTAGCCTGGGATGTATGTTGTAGGAGACGACCAAAGAATGGGAATACTGTAGCCTGGGGTGTATGTTGTAGGAGATGACCAAAGAATGGGAATACTGTAGCATGGGATGTATGTTGTAGAAGATGACCAAAGAATGGGAATACTGTAGCCTGGGATGTATGTTGTAGGAGATGACCAAAGAATGGGAATACTGTAGCCTGGGATGTATGTTGTAGGAGACGACCAAAGAATGGGAATACTGTAGCATGGGATGTATGTTGTAGGAGACAACCAAAGAATGGGAATACTGTAGCCTGGGATATCCTGGCATATCCTTTTACAGGACATCACTGTCAACATCAGCATCTTTCAGTTGATTGTTGATTTCTTGGCAAGATTACGCTCAGTAGTTTGCCATTTCTTTCTGACTTAAAAAATCTCAGTTGCACAATTGAACCAATCATGATCAAGTCTTCAGAAGCGAAGTCAGCATGGCCGAATGGAGAAGAGCAATTACTCTTAAACTTACAGTGAGCTGAAGTAGATGTAGGGGTTCAACCCCTATATCGGTCAGTTGGACTAAAATGTTCACTCTCTTGTCCTTGACTTGAGGATGTAAATTATAAATATCTCAGAAGTCAGAGTGGGTTCGCCTCATTGTGAGAACACTGGTAATAGGGAAAGCTAATCCACACAACATAAATCAGTCCAGTGCACTAGAAGTAGTAGCTCGTGTTTAGACTATGATTGAGTTCAAAGCCAGCCAGCACAAAAAGATAAGTCCACAACGGGCTTGGGGTGAGCTGGTTCAGGGCCTTTGCTCCACTGGGAGATGAAGAAGAGAGAAATGGGTCTCTGTTACACCATCCATCCATCATGTGCCATGTCGGTAAGCGTTCGCTGTCATGTTTTGCCATCTCACTCGACCACCAGAGTCGTGGATCAGCTCCGTGTTCCTGTCTCAACCATGCGCGTAGTCAAGCCATCCAGGTATTTACTTCTCTGTCTTCCCCTTGTTCTCCTCCCCTCGATCTTGCCAGTTGTCACCAAGTTCTCAAATTTATTTCTTCTCATAACATGTCCAAAACATTTTGACTGTCTACATCTAATTTCTCTAATCAATTTACGATTTTCATTTGTTTCTTGTAGTACTTGGTCGTTGGTTTTTCTGTCTGTCCATAGTATTCTTTGCATTCTCCTCAGAAACCACATTTCCACAGCCATCAGATGTTTTTCAGCTTGACTGCCCGTTGTCCAAGCTTCACATCCATACAAATGTACAGGCTCTATGTAGCATCTTAACACTCTTTTTCTCGTTTCAATTGACATCTTTTTATTGGTCAGCCTGTTTTTCATCTTGCTAAAGGCTACTTTTGCCATAGCGATTCTTGTTCTAATCTCTTCAAGGCATCTCCCATCAGATGTCTTCTTCTTCTTCTGCGTTCATCCGGAGTCTTTTTTTCAGACGTGATTGCGTTGTGCCTGTTTACAGCAGAGCTGCTTTCTTGCGCCATTAGGCCGACACATCCAACTTCTGCGGGCATTTGTTGACTGGGTTAACCTTCCCGGCCATCAAATGTTATTACTGCTCCGAGATAATTGTAGCTATTCACTTGTTGAAGAATATTCCCATTTACTTATATATTACATTGTGGTACTTCTTTCTTCCTAGTCTATTACATTTCTAGGCTATATGGTATTATTCATTGTTCATTCATTGTTCATAGATGGCGCTGCATGTTACTGTGCTGAATGGGATGCAGAAGTGCTGTGGTCAGGGTTTATACAACTCTCAACTTGGAGCAATATTTGCTTGGATCATTTAATTCTAGTGATGTCATGTTCAGACAAAACTCCCAGAAACTCCCAACCTGGGTTTATTGGGTAGTGAGATTGGAAACCTTGCTGCTCTCAGATGAGGGGGAAAAAAAAGAAGCATATGAAAAATATGCCATGTTATAAGAACTGGAAAGATTTGTAGAATGAGAGGATGACAGTGACAGCCTTTTCATCATACATGCTGATGAAGATTGCAAGATGTGGAGTAGCACAATCACCCATGCCAGTCAGCAAGCACTAGATGATATAGTTAGAAATTGCAAAGAGTAATCTTCAAGACAACCAACTTAGCACAATTGTTTGGACAATTTTTTTCATAAACCTACCCAAGGATTTGTTGGCATTTTTGGCTTAGGAGATGGTGAAATGCAGTTTCATAACATGACAACCGGAAATATCAGTAGTAGGAGAGGCAGAGGAAGACCAAGAGAAATGGATGGCCTAAGATGGCATGGAGGAATAACTTCTTTAGAATTGATCCAGAACACCAAGTGCCGAGTTCTGTGGCAATACATGAATGCCTCCACTGTTTGGCATGGCACATGATAATGATGATGATGATAACCCACAGATATATTGAACTCATTACTTTGAAAGGAATCTGTCTAAAGGAAGTATTTTGGCCACATTAAAAGACATAAGACTTATAAACAACAAACTGGAAGATAATGTTAAAGGCAGTCGAGTAAGAGGTAGATAACGATACAAGTGGGAAGAAAACATCAAGAGATGGACAAATAGCAGACAGAATGTACAGTTATGGCGAGAGATAGACAGTGTTGGAGATCCATTGCAGCCAGCCTTCATTGTGGAGACAGCACCTGATTGATTGATTGGAAGCAAGCCCTTCCCAAACGCACGCTTACGTTGGACACACGGGCTTCCGAGCTGGAGAGATGCATAGCTTGGTGTCACACAGTCCCCTCAGAAAAGGAACTAAGAAGGAGAAGTTTCAGTTCTATTTTTCTCTTGGTGCAGTAGTAACTCTTGGGATGTTTGTTCCCTGCAGAAGAGGAACTAAGAAGAATTATCAGTTCTGTGTTTCTCTTGGTGCAACACTCTTGTGATGTTTGTTCCCTGCAGAAGAGGAACTAAGAAGAATTATCAGTTCTGTGTTTCTCTTGGTGCAACATTAACTCTTGATGTTTGTTCCCTGCAGAAGAGGAACTAAGAAGAATTATCAGTTCTGTGTTTATCTTGGTGCAACACTCTTGTAATGTTTGTTCTCTGCAGAAGAGGAACTAAGAAGAATTATTAGTTCTGTGTTTCTCTTGGTGCAACACTGTTGTGATGTTTGTTCCCTGCAGAAGAGGAACTAAGAAGAATTATCAGTTCTGTGTTTCTCTTGATGCAACACTGTTGTGATGTTTGTTCCCTGCAGAAGAGGAACTAAGAAGAATTATCAGTTCTTTGTTTCTCTTGGTGCAACACTCTTGTGATGTTTGTTCCCTGCAGAAGAGGAACTAAGAAGAATTATTAGTTCTGTGTTTTTCTTGGTGCAACATTAACTGTTGTGATACTTGTTGCCTCCAGATCCTAATCCACAGTTCAGGGAGCCTCTGCCACAAAGTGTGAAGGTGGAAGAAATGAGGGAAATTCACAAGAGAGTCAACCACATCATCAAGTACCACAAGGCTGTCATCAGAAACATTGTCAGAGGCGTATTTCACTTTGATTGAAGATGGGTTTGTGGCCTGTGATTGGATGATGTGATTGATGTTTGATTTGATGGTAATGAGTTAGTGAATGTTGTTAATGTGTGATTGGTGTGTCATCGGATGTTGTTGATTTATGGTTAGCCTGTAATTGGATGTTGTTAATGTGTTGTTGATGTATGATTGGATGCCAGTGAGTGATTGATGTGTAATTGAGTGATGTTGATCTGTGATTGGATGTTGTTAACCCTTTTACTCCGGCCGGGCCAAAATCTCGGCCATGAGGTCACGACACGTCATGAGCCAAAAAGATGATGCGGCCGAAATGATCGGCCCCGATGTAAGAACTGTTTTGATTGGTTTGCTTTTAATAGTGCAGACCAATCAAATGCTGCCTTGTAATCTCCAGCCATTCTTCTTTGCAAATGGCATCTTGATGAACGGAATTCGAACAAATGGATATAATTTTGTGAGTTTTTAACGCAGTAACCCAGTTTTTGGTTAATTTTTGATGTTTAGTAATGGCCAGCTTTGAACCCGAAGACGTGCTAGCATTGACTAGTTATGATAGTAGCGATTTTGACAGTTCAGGGCTGTAGTAGTACAGAAAGTGCCCATGCAGATTTTGACCTCGTGTCCCCGTGGTTTTAAGTGTATTGGGAATAAAGAGGATCATGTTGATCTATATCCATTCATGGAGATGTCCGGACCAAAACACATGCCACTAGATGATAGCCCACCTATTACAAATGTCAAAAGAGACTTCATGGTTGTTGTTGTTTTTAACCATAAGTCTTTAAAATTATTCTAAAGTGGTGTAGGTATTCAATGAGGAAATTTTAGGTGAGTACCATTTTTGTTTAATATTTAGTACCAATTCACACATAGTGGTATGAAATATTTTATTTTTCACAAAATGCAAATGAGGTCACCAAATTTGCATAAACATGAACAAAACAACTTCAATCATACACAGAAATAAACTCTATTATATCCTCTTTAACCCTTTTAGGACGGAACAACATTGGGCCAAATTTAGGTTTCCCTCTGAAGAAGACGGAGCCATTTTTTTGGAGTACAGAAATGACTGAAGTGACAATTTTATAAATTCAAAAAAAAAATATTAGAACCCTATATAGATATATACAAGTATATATATTCTTAAAGTGGATATAGTAAAGTTTATTTCTGTGTATGATTGAAGTTGTTTTGTTCATGTTTACGCAAATTTGATGACCTCATTTGTATTTTGTGAAAAATAAAATATTTCATACCACTATGTATGAATTGGTACTAAATATTTATAAAAAATTGTACTCACCTAAAATTTCCTCATTGAATACCTACACCACTTTAGAATAATTTTAAGCACTTATGGTTAAATAAACAACAACTATGAAGTCCCTATTGACATTTGTAATAGGTTGGCTATCAACTGGTGACATGTTTTTTGGTCCGGCCATCGCCATGAAAGGGTATAGATAAAACAATCTTCTTTATTCCCAATACACAAAACTACGGGGACACGAGGTCGAAATCCTCATGGGCACTTTCTGTATCACTAAAGTCATTATCTGACAGTCCTGAACTGACAAAATCGCTATTATCAGAGCTAGTCAATGCTAGTACGTCTTCGGGTTCAAAGCTGGCTATTGTAGAATTCAAAAATCCACGAAAAAATGGGTTACTTCGGGAAAAAAAGCACAAAATAAAATCCACTTGTTTGAATCACACTAGAAACGGCAAAATGAAGGCCACAATGGCTGACGATTGTAAGGAAGCATTTGATTGGTCTGTACTATTAAAAGCAAACCAATCAAAGCAGTTCTTACAAACAAGGCCGACGATCGGCCTCGTCATCTGTTTGAATAGAGCAACATGGCGACTGCAAGGCCGGGATATCGGCCCGGTAGGGTTTTAAGGGTTAAGAATATATATACTTTTATATACATATATAGGGTTCTAATATTTTTTAAATTGTCACTTAGTAATCCAAAAAAATGACTCCGTCTTCTTCAGGGTGAAAGCTAAATTTGGCCCAATGTTGTTCTGTCCTAAGAGGGTTAATGTGTTGTTGTTGTTTAATTGTATGTTAATGTGATAGATGTGTGTTTCGATGTTGTTAATGTGTGTTTGGATGTTGTTAATGTGTGTTTGGATGTTGTTAATGTGTGTTTGGATGTTGCTAAAATGTGATTGTTGTATGAATGGATGTTGTTTATATGTGATCTGTTATTAACTTAAGACTAGATAGAGGCACATAGCTTGTCCTTATATACCATCATGAAATGAATTTAGTTATATTTCACTGTTTCAACAGGTCTGGCCCAATGCATCCTATTTCAACAGGTATTTCTGTTAGGTATGCCTGTCTTGGAGCCACACTGTTATAGTGGCTATGGAGCCACACTGTTATAGTGGCTATGGAGCCACACTGTCATAGTGGCTATGGAGCCACTCTGTTATAGTGGCTATGGAGTCACTCTGTTATAGTGGCTATGGAGTCACTCTGTTATGTTATGTTGTTTGTCCATCAAGAATGATGATGACCATTCATTTCATCCAGTGGGGTTGAAGGTGTGGAGCCGTGGGTTCTAAGATGACTGATAAGGCCTATTTTGGCTCGAAATGTTCTTTGACAATGTGGACAAAGAATGCTTGCCGTCTCTGGAGGAGGAATTCCTGCAGTGGTTTTTCTGTCCTGCCTTTTCTTCACAGCTCTTGCAGTCCTGGTTGCCTCACATATGACTGCACCTTTGCGCAATGATGCACGCCACGAATTTCGGTCTCTGGCTGCAGCCTCCCAGGTGTCATGATGAATTCCAAAAGCATTCAGTGAAATTTTCAGAGTGTCTTTAAAACGTTTCCTCTGGCCACCTTGGGAGCGTTTACCACAACGCAGTTCGCTGTAAAAAATTTGTTTAGGGAGCCTGTGATCTGGCATGCGAGTCAAGTGACCAGCCCAGCGAATCTGATTCTTCATCAGTAGAGTGTGAATACTGGGCATGGATGCTCTTTCTAGGACTTCAGTGTCTGGAATCTTGTCTTGCCATTTAATCTTCAGTAGCTTCCTTAGGCAGACTGTGTGGAAGTGGTTTAATTTCCTAGCGTGTCGCTGATAAACAGTCCAGGTTTCACAAGCATATAGCAGTGTGGATAATACAACTGCTTTGTAGACTTTTAGCTTTGTTTGCAGGCTTATTCCAGTTCTGTCCCATACATTCTTGTACAGTCTGCCAAAGGCTGCACTGGCCTTGGAGATTCTTGCATTCACTTCGTCATCGATTGTGGCAGCTTGTGACAGGGTGCTGCCAAGATAGGTAAATTTGTCCACAACACTTAGTCTATGATCATTCACTTTGATATTCGGCACTCTGTTATAGTGGCTATGGAGTCACTCTGTTATAGTGGCTATGGAGTCACTCTGTTATAGTGGCTATGGAGTCACTCTGTTATAGTGGCTATGGAGTCACTCTGTTATAGTGGCTATGGAGCCACACTATCATAGTGGCTATGGAGCCACACTGTTATAGTGGCTATGGAATCACACTGTTATAGTGGCTATGGAGCCACACTGTTATAGTGGCTATGGAATCACACTGTCATGGTGGCTATGGAGCCACACTGTTATAGTGGCTATGGAGCCACACTACCATAGTGGCTATGGAGCCACACTGTTATAGTGGCTATGGAGCCTCACTGGCATAGTGGCTAGTGCACTGGTCTGCAAAGACAAAGGTCCAGGTTAAATTTCCAGCAGAGGCAGGATTATTTTTGTCTGGCCAGTATTACTGTGAGGTTAACCCAGCCTCATGAAAAATGAGCAGACGACAATTGCCAGAATTTTCTGAGTAGGAAAAGCAGCAAGAAAGGGAACTAGTCACCCTACCTCACATGTAATGGCCTAGATTATGTGACAGTCTAGCATCTCACATCCCAATGGCAGTATTTGCTTTGGCACTACCTTTACATTTTGTACGCCTTTCTTAGCCTTTGAATGTCCCCAGTTGGTGTCTCTTAAAATTAGAGAATTGTAAACAAGATAGATCTTGACTGCAGATACTCACCCCTTGTACAGTGTACCAAAAATATATTCATCTCATCTCATCATGTTCCTCTTGTGCCTTGCGGTGTCGAGGTGAAGTATAAACTTCGTGAGAGTGCCCAATTGTGGGCTTCATGTATCGATATTCCCATGGACTCTGCTATTCTCTCCGTCCAACATTACGTGGTCAGCCTCTTCCTCTGTTTCCATCTGGTCTGTACATCATTGCTTGTGGTATGCTGTTGACTGGTAACCTACTTGCATGGCCAAACCATTTGACTTGCTGCTTTCTAATAAAATCTAGTGCTGCTATAACGCCCACTTTAGTCATGATTTCTTCATTTCTGATCTTATCTCTTCTTGATACGTTGAGTATTCTTCTCAGGAATCTCATTTCTGTTGTTGTGATTTTTCTTTTCTCTTGTTCTGTTATTGTCCACTGTAGCCTACCACCCATGTCTTAAGAGGCGACTAAGGAGGCTTGATGGTTCCGTCTCCCTGCTACTGAGTGAGTGCGTGGCGCGACACTGTGAGCTGTGAGTTTCATGTGAAATGCTTTTGAACGTGGACTGTGTGGGTGAACATCTAGGAAACATTCAGATAGGAAAATGACTGCCAATTCCATCAGAGATGAACTGGGTGTTTCGTGGGGGACTGGTGTGTTGACATTCTGGTGGTGGCATTATGCACAGTGTATCTGTGCAGGCTGTTGTTTGTCGAGACTCCTGTCTTTTCCACTTTTCACATTGGGCAGTGGGGAGCATTTTGTATGATATTCATTGGCACAGGAATGGAGCATAATGGGGACGACCCGTTGCTGTGAAGTTGGAACTGTGACTAACTAACTAACATGTCCAGGTTTGGCATTGGTAGCATAGAGCTGGTAGGAAGATTGTATTGTAAAGTGCTTTCTTAGTAGTTATTGATACATGTTTGTTCTTTAGTATTGGTGCCATTTGTCCAATGAGTTGGTTTGCCTTATTGCATCTATTTTCGATCTCATCTTCTGATCTGCCATTTGATGATATTATACTTCCTAGGTACTTGAAACACTTTACTTGTTTCAAGTGATGTTCGTTTAGGTGAATTGTTGTTGTTTTTTTCTTCTTTAGTTATAGTTATTACCTCTGTTTTGCTTGTGCTAATTTTCATGTTATGTTCCCTACACATTTTGTTTAGACTATTCATGTAGTCTTGTAATTCAGCTTCTGATTTTGCTATAAGTGCTTGGTCGTCTGCAAACAGGAGTTCTCTAATGGTTAGATATGCAGATGGTTCTTCTTCTTTGTTCTCATCATGCAGTATTCTTGCGGTCTCAGTTTGGCTGGTTTCTTTACATATTTTGTCTATATATGTTATGAACAAGAGAGGGGACAGGACACAACCTTGTCGTACTCCAGATCTTACGGTGAAGGGTTTTGAGTGTCCTCCAGTTGCTGTTTACTATGCATTCACTGTTGTTGTATAAGCTTCTACATAGGTTTGTTAGATCCATACCATATTGTTTAAGGATTTCCCACAGCTTGTTTCTATCTACTCTATCAAATGCCCTTTCTTGGTCGACAAAGGCTAAGTAGAGTGTTTCATTGAATTTGATTGATCGAAAATATATTAAAACACCAAAATATGAATAAAATTAGGGGAACTGCGCTTAAGCTGTGGAAATGTAAACAGTATAAAATAACACAAAGTAATGCAGCTTTACAGAACATAATTACGAAAAATGCAGGATATATTTGCTACTTATCTCAGAATTCCATTCATCACAGCCTTTGTTCATCTTTTCATTCTTCTCATCTTGTTCTTATGCCTTGATGTAATCACTAGAGGATCTTGTCTGTGATTATATATTGTGTTTTGTGTATGTATTTGTTTTATTTTATATTGTTTAAAACACGAAAGAAAAGTCAGAATGAATGCAATAAATCACACCAGTGTTTCGGTTAACAACCCTCGCCAAGAAGAGCACAAATGAAAACACGTATAATAGAAAACCCCAAGTATATTACATTATTAGTTTTTAGAAGCGTGTCTTCAGCTAGATTTGGATCTTCTACCTAGAAAAAAAATCTAAATTTGTTTCGGGGCAGTTTTCTGCTGTGATGTGGTAGGGCCATCTTCTTAAGTAGACCTGAATGTATGGAGGCATTGGAGGCCAATTTTTTTTCACTTAGCAGGCGATGAGTCCAGGCATTGAACCCCTTGGTCAACCAATCTTATGACATTATCTGCGCAGTTTCCCATCAGCTTTGTTAACTTGCCCGCTTGCAACTTAGAAGCAGACGTTAAATATTTAGTTACCCCATCCACTTCCTGTTTTATATGTAACATATATACACAACCCACCAGCATGTGCCACACAATATGGGTAAGGGGTCACAATAAGCGTTGGAAGCCGCCGTGATGCAAGTGGCTAGCACACATGTCTGATGGCCGATGGGCATGTGTTGAATTCTCTCAAGGGAGGAGGGAGGGAGGTGTTATTAAATAAAACATTTAGCTAGACTAATCCAGTCTACAGGGAGCCCTGGTGGCATAGTGATTATGCAAACCTGGCCTAGAGAGACAACAGCAGAAGATAAACTCTATGGACCGCTGAGGGAACTAAAAAAGACAATTCATACAAGAGACATGATTGCAGTTATAGACATATTTCAAGCGAACGAAAGAAGAAGACACTGGCCTGCTGACCTTGAGGTCATGTGTTTCATCTGGAATTGGACATTGATCTGGGCTCCCAGGTCGACCTGACTTAAAATGGTTACCAAGAATGTAAGGGGAAGAAATGGCTGCTGGCATGATACTGTCCGCATCACCTGCCGGGTGCTGATTGGTCGATAAAAATATGCATCTAGCACCATATGCCAGATGTGCCTTAAGTCGTGAAAAGGATCCTGGACTTGACAACCTGGCTTTTAATCAAACACACATATGTCCCAGAGCAGGAACCTGATGTGGAGCTGTGACGTGGTGGGGTCAGTACAGTTTGTATGCCTGGATGCACGGAGGAATGGATGGCCTGTCTGTCCCTCAGCCTATAATGGGTGTCCCTCAGCCTGTAATGGGTGTCCCCCAGCCTATAATGGGTGTCCCTCAGCCTACAATGGGTGTCCCTCAGCCTATAGTGGGTATCCCTCAGCCTACAATGGGTGTCCCTCAGCCTACAATGGGTGTCCCTCAGCCTACAGTGGGTGTCCCTCAGCCTACAGTGGGTGTCCCTCAGCCTACAGTGGGTGTCCCTCAGCCTACAATGGGTGTCCCTCAGCCTACAATGGGTGTCCCTCAGCCTACAATGGGTGTCCCTCAGCCTACAATGGGTGTCCCTCAGCCTACAATGGGTGTCCCTCAGCCTATAGTGGGTGTCCCTCAGCCTACAATGGGTGTCTCTCAGGCTACAATGGGTGTCCCCCAGCCTATAATGGGTGTCTCCCAGCCTATAGTGGGTGTCCCTCAGCCTATAATGGGTGTCCCTCAGCCTATAATGGGTGTCTCCCAGCCTACAATGGGTGTCCCTCCGCCTACAATGGGTGTCCCTTAGCCTATAATGGGTGTCTCCCAGCCTACAACGGGTGTCCCTTAGCCTACAATGGGTGTCTCCCAGCCTACAATGGGTGTCCCTCAGCCTACAATGGGTGTCTCCCAGCCTACAATGGGTGTCTCCCAGCCTACAATGGGTGTCCCCCAGCCTACAATGGGTGTCTCCCAGCCTATAATGGGTGTCTCCCAGCCTATAATGGGTGTCCCTCAGCCTATAATGGGTGTCCCTCAGCCTATAATGGGTGTCTCCCAGCCTACAATGGGTGTCCCTCAGCCTACAATGGGTGTCCCTTAGCCTATAATGGGTGTCTCCCAGTCTACAACGGGTGTCCCCCGGCCTACAACGGGTGTCCCCCGGCCTACAACGGGTGTCCCCCAGCCTACAACGGGTGTCCCCCAGCCTACAACGGGTGTCCCCCAGCCTACAATGGGTGTCTCCCAGCCTACAATGAGTGTCCCTCAGCCTATAATGGGTGTCTCCCAGCCTATAATGGGTGTCCCTCAGCCTATAATGGGTGTCCCTCAGCCTATAATGGGTGTCCCTCCACCTATAATGGGTGTCCGTCCGCCTATAGTGGGTGTCCCCCAGCCTATAATGGGTGTCTCCCAGCCTACAATAGGTGTCCCTCCTCCTATAATGGGTGTCTCCCAGCCTATAATGGGTGTCCCTCAGCCTATAATGGATGTCTCCCAGCCTACAATAGGTGTCCCTCAGCCTATAATGGGTGTCTCCCAGCCTACAATAGGTGTCCCTCAGCCTATAATGTGTGTCCCTCCGCTTATAATGGTGTCCCTCCGCCTATAGTGGGTGTCCCTCCGCCTATAATGGGTGTCTCCCAGCCTACAATGGGTGTCCCTCAGCCTACAGTGGGTGTCCCTCAGCCTACAATGGGTGTCCCTCAGCCTACAATGGGTGTCCCTCAGGCTACAATGGGTGTCCCTCAGGCTACAATGGGTGTCCCCCAGCATATAATGGGTGTCTCCCAGCCTATAGTGGGTGTCTCCCAGCCTACAATGGGTGTCCCTCAGCCTATAATGGGTGTCTCCCAGCCTACAACGAGTGTCCCTCGGCCTACAACGGGTGTCCCCCGGCCTACAACGGGTGTCCCCCAGCCTACAATAGGTGTCCCTCCGCCTATAATGGGTGTCTCCCAGCCTACAACGGGTGTCCCCCGGCCTACAACGGGTGTCCCCCAGCCTACAATAGGTGTCCCTCCGCCTATAATGGGTGTCTCCCAGCCTATAATGGGTGTCTCCCAGCCTACAATAGGTGTCCCTCAGCCTAGAATGAGTGTCCCTCAGCCTATAATGGGTGTCTCCCAGCCTTCAATATGTGTCCCTCAGCCTATAATGGGTGTCCCTCTGCCTATAATGGGTGTCCCTCTGCCTATAATGGGTGTCCGTCCGCCTATAGTGGGTGTCCCCCAGCCTATAATGGATGTCTCCCAGCCTACAATAGGTGTCCCTCCTCCTATAATGGGTGTCTCCCAGCCTATAATGGGTGTCCCTCAGCCTATAATGGGTGTCCCCCAGCCTATAATGGATGTCTCCCAGCCTATAATGGGTGTCCCTCAGCCTATAATGGATGTCTCCCAGCCTACAATAGGTGTCCCTCAGCCTATAATGGGTGTCTCCCAGCCTACAATAGGTGTCCCTCAGCCTATAATAGGTGTCCCTCCGCCTATAATAGGTGTCCCTCCGCCTATAGTGGGTGTCCCCCAGCCTATAATGGGTGTCTCCCAGCCTACAATAGGTGTCCCTCCGCCTATAATGGGTGTCTCCCAGCCTATAACGGGTGTCCCTCCGCCTATAATGGGTGTCTCCCAGCCTATAATGGGTGTCTCCCAGCCTACAATAGGTGTCCCTCAGCCTAGAATGAGTGTCCCTCAGCCTATAATGGGTGTCTCCCAGCCTTCAATATGTGTCCCTCAGCCTATAATGGGTGTCCCTCTGCCTATAATGGGTGTCCCTCTGCCTATAATGGGTGTCCGTCCGCCTATAGTGGGTGTCCCCCAGCCTATAATGGATGTCTCCCAGCCTACAATAGGTGTCCCTCCTCCTATAATGGGTGTCTCCCAGCCTATAATGGGTGTCCCTCAGCCTATAATGGGTGTCCCCCAGCCTATAATGGGTGTCTCCCAGCCTATAATGGGTGTCCCTCAGCCTATAATGGATGTCTCCCAGCCTACAATAGGTGTCCCTCAGCCTATAATGGGTGTCTCCCAGCCTACAATAGGTGTCCCTCAGCCTATAATAGGTGTCCCTCCACCTATAGTGGGTGTCCCCCAGCCTATAATGGGTGTCTCCCAGCCTACAATAGGTGTCCCTCCGCCTATAATGGGTGTCTCCCAGCCTATAACGGGTGTCCCTCAGCCTATAATGGGTGTCCCCCAGCCTATAGTGGGTGTCCCTCGCCTATAGTGGGTGTCAGAAAATATCTTGAGAAGTACAGGTGGCACATGTGATATTGCCCTTATTTCCCATCGAGTCCTGAGCAGTTTATAAAAATAAGGGGCAAGCACCCTGTGCACTTGTGGATTGGCACCGCAGACGTACTCAAAGACTGCCCAAAATATGTTCTATCTAGGACAACCTTCTGGCCTAGAGAAACGACAGTGATCCAGCAGCTTTGATTTTTTGGGACAAATCCATGACCGGTGCGATGTGTTGAGATTTCTCGATTTTGAGCTATCTTAATTTTTTTCCAAAAAAATTGTCCCAGTAGGGCAGATTATTACTGTTACAGGCATATCTAGTGTCAGCACATTGTTTTAGACTAATTTCTTAGTGATCCAGCAGCTTCAGTTTTTTGGGGAAAATCCATGGAAGATAATAACTTTAAGGACCACTGAGTAAACTAAAAAAGACATACAAGAGCAACATTGCAGATATAGGCACATTTCAAGAGAACAAAAGAAGAAGAGGAAGAAAGAGGGCTAGCAACACATATCCAATATGTCCCCTAGCATAGAAAAGGGTCTCTGTGTGTTGTTGTCTTTCACTCATGCCGTCAGGCGTTGTGGGGAGGAGTATTTGAAGTTCCAGCGCCAATGACTATAACGCCTTTAATTCATGTTCATCTGTGATTCATGAGCAGTATTGTCTAGGATCAAGTACATTCCCTACTGGTTGGCTAGACCTGTCATAGGTTCCGACCTATTTAACCCCGTGTCTGTGTGTGATATAACATATGTGATGGTCTTTGACTAGCATGTCTCCACAATATGTATATGTTTGTACCTATGACAAAAGGTCAAGACTTCCAGATGTTTCTTTCCATCACATTGTATCGTAGAAGATAAGTGACAAATAAAAGCATAAATATCCTGATCTTTATGTCATATGTGATTATGGCGTATCATAATATGATTGTTAAGGACATTTATGCAAAATTTCACCATCATTTTAATTTTAATAAAGTTCTTTATAATCAACATGTCAGTGAATGTGACTAATTTAGAGCTGATGTTTTTTTTTTTTTCAGGTTGTCCAAAGAATTTGACTGTTATTTTAATGCACTTATTTTTTTTCAGTGTGCTAAACAATTTGACCCTGATTTTATTTGCATTTTTGTTTTCAACATGTCAAAAGAATTTGACATTTGTTTAATGCAGTTTTATTTCCCAACTCGTCAGAAAATTTCACCTGGGTTTAATGCCGTTATTTTGTTCAACGTGTAAGAATATTTGCCCATGATTTGTAGGCAGTTTTATTTCATCAACACATGGCAATGATTTTAATGCACTTGTTTCCTCCCAATGTCTGTGAATTTGGCCATTATTATTAATGCAGTTGTCAACAACCCCCTCCCCAAATGTCTGTAAATTTAGCCATTATATTAATGCATATTCCCCCCCCCCCCCCAAAAAAAAATATATATATATGTGAATTTGGTCATTAATGCAGTCTTATTTTTCCCCAACATATCTGTGAATTTGGTCATTAATGCAGTTCCTATAAGATGTTACTATATTAGATGAGGTTGTAAGTACTAGTTTTTTTTATTTATTGTGATATATGCAAGCAAATCATAGACAATTAGCAGAAAAGTGAAGAATTATGTGGAAGCTGCAGAGATGTGGTTTTATAGAAAAATGATAAGAACAATTTGGATGCATAGAAAGAGCAATGAAGATATCTTGAAAGAAGTTAACTCACAAAGAGAACCATCAGACGAAGACAGTCCACATTCTTTGGACAAGTCATGAGAAGAGAAAAGCTGGAGTTTGTCGGCACAGTGGAAGAGTTAGAGGGCAGGAGATACAGTTTAGTTTAGTTTAGTCGAGGGATCAACATCACGGCTCACGGGTGTAACCTATAAGTGCTCCGTTATCCTCCTAACTCAAACCTGAGTTTGGAGAAACTCAGCTCAGTGCACGAACTCTGTAGCACCGGTGAGGATCCTGAAATACTTTGGGTAGATTTTTTACTCGAAATTTTGCCTGAGCAGCGCCGTTAGGCTACTCTTTTTCGATTTCCAACTGCCAAGAGATTACGTGCGCAACAATACACACGGGCATCCGATCTCACTACCCAGAGACCAGGGGAAATTTTATTACTAGAAGTCCACGTGAAAAAATCCCGGTCCTCACCGGGGCTTGAACCCGGGACCTCCAGCACTCGAGGCGGATGCCATACCTCGAGACCACGTAGCCCCCTCAGGAGATACAGGGGGAGGCCAAGAGAGAGGATATTAGACAGTCTGACACATGGAGTGGAGGAATGTCTTGTTTAGAAATGATTGGCAGCACAAGAGAAAGAAGGCTTCTGTATAAGATATAGAAGGTTGTGGACAGACATGATCATCAGCACCACACAGCGTGGACTATAAGAAATTAGTCGTCATATTATCCTCACTGCACATAGAATTGTTCAGTTATCTATTAGTGGACTGTTCTTTTTTGGCCCGCTGCATAGCGTTCTTGTCTGGCTTCACCTCTTTTGACTTGATGTTCTTGAAGTCTGGTCAATAAGAAAAAAATTAGGAAGGGATAAGATGGAGGATACAAAACAAAGTTGTGAATTCTGAGAGTTACTATTTGTGACCATGGTTTGTTAACATTGGTGAATACTGACAATACAGTTGGGATGATGGTTGTTAACATTGGTGAATACTGAGAACACAGTTGTGATGATGGTTTGTTAACATTGGTGAATACTGAGAACACAGTTGTGATGATGGTTTGTTAACATTGGTGAATACTGAGAACACAGTTGTGACCATGGTTTGGTAACATTGGTGATCACTGAAAATACAGTTGTGATGATGGTTTGTTAACATTAGTGAATAATGAAAGTAAATTTTCAACAATAGTTTACTAAATTTGGAGATTATTCAAAGTAAACTTTTTATAAAAGTTTGTTAGTGCTTGTGAAAAAGGAAGTAAACTTTTTACAAAAGTGTGTTAACACAGGTGAATATTGACAGTAAAATTTCATCAGCTCATCAATCTGTCAATGAATATTGAAATTAAATTGCTGACAATAGTTTGTTAACATTTCTGATGACTCCTATCTTTTACAAAATTATGTCTACCTCGTGCTGAATAATGGAGCCATCAACATAAATTTGTGTTGCTGTCGTGCATTTCATACATGTCCATCCATCACAGATGTTGAGGTCGAGTTTATGTTCTCACCATTATCGGCTGTAAATTGGCAGCAATATAAAAACTGTTCTTTGTTTCTTCTGTATTTTATAATTGTTTAATTATGTCTAAAGTTGAATTTTGATATATGATTATATTTTCCTAAGAGGCTATGGTTGTCAGTTTTGTTTTAATATATTGGTTGATTTCAAGTTTTCGATGATTAAATATATGTATGATAGAGTGAGCGAGAGAGAGAGAGTTATTTGAAATAAATATTTTTCTAGTCGTCTAGACCTGTGAGCCTTTTTGCCGCACTCTGATTTATTATGAGTAATTAACATCAGTACACTCTGTGGTGTGAAGGGGTTACGGACGGGTTCGTGACCCCGCACACAGGCATTTGAAACACAGCTGTGCATGATTTGGCATCACACTGTGTTGCGTTGGTTTTTTACGAAATGGTATGGGTGCCGGTCATTAAGAAAGCAGTGGCAAACTACTGAACATAAACTTACCAAGACATCACAAACAGCCAAGAAATGCTGTGTAAAGGATATGCAACTGACTTTATTTTTTTAACACTCAGAACAAATCCATTATTGCTCAGTCTCTCCCAGCAGAAGTTAAAGGGTGTGGATGCTGACTGTTTCAGTTGTGAGCTTGGTTAGCCACATATCAGACCCATGATTGCCGGGAAGGTTAACCCGGTCAACAAATGCCCGCAGAAGTCGGATGTGTCGGCCTAACGGCGCAAGAACGCACTCTGCTGTAAACAGGCACAACGCAATCACGTCTGGAAAAAAACTCCGGATGAACGCAGAAGAAGAAGACCGATGATTGGACCCAGCCGCGCATACCACTAGACCAGCCATAATAATCCAGAGTGTTTATTAGGAGTTGTGTCTCATTGCAGCAAGCTGTCTTTTATTGCCCACAGTAAATCCTCTCTGTCCATCTTCAGTGTCCCCATGATAAAAAAAAAAGTTAGTTGTGTATCGTTTACAGAACGCTTCAGTCAATCTCAGCATTTCTTTTGGCTTTTTGTGATTTCTTGGCAATTTTACGTCCAGTAGTTTGCCATTGCTTTCTGAACGACCGGCACTCATACCATTTTATAAAACCAACCCACAGTTGTGTTGTCAACACGGTATGCGAGATTACAAATTGTATCCGTAACTCCTTTGCCACAGAGCCAAATGATAGGTGTTTTTGAAGTTAGCATATCAACTTTGTGATTCATAAACCTCTACATGAACTGGACAATAGATCCACACAAGATCCTGAAAGTTACTCATGCCACAATGACAAGAAATCATTAAATGTTACTCAACACAGATGGAGTCCTTATTTCTAGCATAATTATTGGAATTGATAACATGTCAGATTTTATTTCTTGATATTGTTATCATTTGTTTGGTTTAATTTGTATTCTTTCTTGAAGTGCTTTAAACTTTAGATTACTCTTCTTTATAAATTCCTTTTTTTTTTAATTTCTTCTGTCTCTTAATATATACCTTTTTGTTTTTCTTTCTAGTTTTTTTTTTGATGTTTGGCTTTCTCTCATTCTGTCCTGTTATTAATTGCTTTTACCTATATTCACAAGTTTTTCTTTTGGTGTGTGTCTTATTTTTTTCTATTTTAATGTTCTTACTTTGTCTCTCATTTGCCTTTCTTTCTTTCTTTCTTTCTTTCTTTCTTTCTTTCTTTCTTTCTTTCTTTCTTTCTGTCTTTCTGTCTGTCTTTCTTTCTTTCTTTCTTTCATTAGCCATCCCCAAACAGAAGAATCATTAGGAATCAGAGAGCCTTGTCTCACACTGTGAATGTCATGGGTCTGGACATATTGTAGGTCACTGAATCATGTGGTCAGATGACCAGCTACAAGCTTAATCAATCTTCCTTATGAGGAGAATCTGGAAGTCAGCTTACAAGATTGGGTTGGGCCCAGAGATACAACATTGGGTTGGACCCAGAGATATGAGATTGGGTTGGGCCCAAAGATACAACATTGGGTTGGACCCAGAGATATGAGATTGGGTTGGGCCCAGAGATACAACATTGGGTTGGACCCAGAGATATGAGATTGGGTTGGGCCCAGAGATACAACATTGGGTTGGACCCAGACATATGAGATTGGGTTGGGCCCAGAGATACAACATTGGGTTGGACCCAGAGATATGAGATTGGGTTGGGCCCAAAGATACAACATTGGGTTGGACCCAGAGATATGAGATTGGGTTGGGCCCAGAGATATGAGATTAAGTTGGGCCTAGAGATACAAGATTGGGTTGGACCTAGAGATACGAGATTGGGTTGGACCCAGAAATATGAGATTGGGATGGGTCTGGAGATAGAAGTTTGGGTTGGACCCAGCGATACAAGATTGGGTTGGACACAGAGATGCATGAAGAATTGATCTAACCCACAGATACGAGATCGGGTTGGACACAGAGATACAAGATTTGATCTAACCCAGAGATACAATATTGGGTCTAACACTTCTTCTTTCGTTCGCTTAAAATATGTCTATAACTGCAATGTTGCCCCTTGTATGAATTTAGCTTTCTTTTTTTAATTCACTCAGCGGTCCATAGAGTTTATCTTCCACTGTTGTCTCTCTAGGTCAGAAGGTTTGTCTAGATATGTTGTATTTTGGGCAGTCTTGGAGTACGTTCTCTACTGTCTGTGACGCCAATCCACATGTGCACATGGCTGATTCACTAATCTTGAATTTTCTATACATATGGTTGCGTAATCTATTGTGTCCTGTTCTGAGGCACAGAATAATGACTTGTTCTAGTATGTCCATAATGTGGTGGTCGTCTTGAGCAGGTTTAGGCGGCTTTCTGACTGATTTGATCATTCTTTTCTTTTGGTGGTATGTAACGGGCACATCAGGCTGTCTTCTTTTGCTCCTTCCTTAGCTAATCGAACAGCTCTGTTGTTTCCAGGTATTCCACAGTGGGATGGTATCCACTGTATGGTGACCTTATGCTGACTGCTAATTTCAGAAAGTAGTGTCCTTAGTACTGGCAATTTCCCATACAGGAGCGTCTCGAGTACTGATTTTGCATCTGTCAGTAGCACCATGGTTGTGTACCATGGCTGGTATTTAGTAATTTCTCTGTTGCTATCTTGATTGCCTCAATTTCAGCATCATAGTTATTGCAGTACTTTCCTGTTGGTACTCTGCCCGT
Organism: Cepaea nemoralis; assembly: GCA_014155875.1. Taxonomy (NCBI): domain Eukaryota; kingdom Metazoa; phylum Mollusca; class Gastropoda; order Stylommatophora; family Helicidae; genus Cepaea; species Cepaea nemoralis. The sequence goes on from JACEFZ010011456.1 coordinate 256,094, forward strand.
GCCCTGAGTATTATTTGGGTATTCTATGTACACTCCCGCTCCTCCATTTCAAACAGCATTTTGTGCTGACCCATCTGTGTAGACTCGGATCCAGAGGTCCTGTGGGTATTTTTCATCAAGGAAGCTGAGAGTGGCTGTTCTGTGCTGTACACTGCACCGTTCTTCCTTGTCAAATATTCCTCTCACTTTTGTCTGTATTTGTAGTGATAGTCTATGTTCATCTTTCCATGTAGTGTTCGCTCTTGAATAGTTTTCAGGGATACACCAACTGTGGGGAGATCAGTGGTTTTTCTGCAGAGTCGTTTGACCTGGTGGATAAAACTGCTTCTTTTCAACCGCCCCATAGCTAAGTTTTCAAATCTATTCTTCTTAGGGTGGCCGGGCAAGCTGATGAACTTTTCTGCTTGTATTAGCGTTTTCGTATCTCTGCGCTCTCTCAGTGCTTGTGTCCTCCCCATTTTCTCCATCTCCACTATAGGGGTTGATCTCATCCTTCCTGTGGTGACTCTAAGTGCTTGATGTTGCACCTTGTCCAGCTCTTGTAGTGTGGTTTTTGATGCTGAACACCACGCAGTTGACCTGTATTCCAGCTGTGGTCGTATGCTCTGTTGATAAACTTTGCTAAGTATATTCCCATTGGCTCCCCATGTGGTTACACTTAGTTTTCTCAGGATGGCTATTTTCCTTCTGGCTTTTGCTACTGCTTTGTTGATGTACTTTTTCCATGTCAGCCTGCCATCAAATGTTACTCCAAGGTATTTTGGTTCTTTATCTTCTCTAAGGGGTATTCCATTTATCTGAATGATCCCTGCCTTTTGTTTTGGAGAGAGGATAAATAGAGTGGTGCTGCACTTGTCAGTGTTTATGCTGACACACCATCTATTTGTCCAGGGTTTACCACTGAGATACAAGATTAGGTCGAACCCAGACTTACAAGACCAGGTTGAACCCAGAGTTGTATATCATCTTCCCGGAAGGCTATTCTGGTCAACAAATGCCAGGAAAAATTTGAATGTGTCGGCCAAGAGGAGCAAATATCGCACTCAGTTTGGCTGTAAATTTTCTCATTGCAATTACACCCAAAATAGAAAAAGAAAATATCGGACACATGAAGAAGAAGAACAAGGAGAAGAAAAAAGAGGAAGAAGAAGAATGTTATCTGAAAACAAATCCCTCCTTGTATAGGAATTGAACCTAGATCTCGTGTTGATAAATCAGTGCTCGGTCCACTGGACCATTATATGTGCACTCTAGTACAAGGTGTATTTTTAATGACTGTGGATATTGCCATTCCAAGTTTTGTATTTACCTTTTATGTTGCTTAAACTCCACACAGGGTGAATACAAAACTTGGAACCGCAATATTTTCAAAAACCCAGTCATTGTAAAATACACCCTGTATAAAAGGGTAAAGGTAGCCACTTGTCAGATATTCCTAGCCAAAACCTGCTCAAGGCGGCTACTATGTTATGGACAGACCAGAATGGGGCACAATAGATTACGCAACCACATGTACATATACAAAATTCAAGATTGGTGAAACAGCCATGTGCACAAGTGGATTGACGTCGCAGACAGCAGAGCACATACTCCAAGACTACCCAAAATACGACATATCTAGGCAAACCATCTGGTCTAGAGAGACGACGGTGGAATATAAACTTTATGGACCGCTGAGTGAACTAAAAAAAGACAGTTAAATGCATACAAGAGACAACAATGCAGTTATAGACACATTTCAAGCGAAGGAAAGAAGGAGACGATATTCCTAAAAATGAGTACCAGGAAATTTTCTCGGAAGTAAATTCCGCAGGTTTAAAAAAAAAGGCCAGATCACCCATCGAGTGCCGATTGATGTATCAAAATATAGGACCAGCACGATACACCCATTATGGCATAAAGCGTGGATGAGGCTTTTCTACTGCACTTATCTCCAGCTTATGGTATTGCAACCTGGCAAATGCGACGGTGGAACGAATGGGAGCAGTGCCTGAGAGGTTGTCGTGGCTAAGAGGTCGCCATGGGTGAGAAGTTGCCGTGTCAGAGCGGTTGCCGTGTCTGAGAGGTTGTCGTGGCTGAGGGGTTGCCGTGGTTGAGAGGTCGTGGCTGAGAGGTTGTCATGTCTGAGAGGTGCCATGTCTGAGAGGTTACCATTTCTGAGAGGGTACCGTGGCTGAGAGGTGAGGTTACCGTGGCTGAGAGGTTACCGTGGCTGAGAGGTTACCGTGGCTGAGAGGTTGTCATGTCTGAGAGGTTGTCATGTCTGAGAGGTTGTCATGTCTGAGAGGTTGTCATGTCTGAGAGGTTGTCATGTCTGAGAGGTTGCCAAGTCTGAGAGGTTGTCATGTCTGAGAGGTTGTCATGTATGAGAGGTGCCATGTCTGAGAGGTTGTCATGTCTGAGAGGTTGTCATGTATGAGAGGTTGTCATGTATGAGAGGTGCCATGTCTGAGAGGTTGTCATGTCTGAGAGGTGCCGTGTCTGAGAGGTTGTCATGTCTGAGAGGTGCCATGTCTGAGACGTTGTCATGTCTGAAAGGTGCCGTGTCTGAGAGGTTGTCATGTCTGAGAGGTTGTCATGTCTGAGAAGTTGCCATGTCTGAGAGGCTGCCATGTCTGAGAGGTTGTCATGTCTGAGAGGTGCCATGTCTGAGAGGTCATGTCTGAAAGGTGCCGTGTTTGAGAGGTTGTCATGTCTGAGAGGTTGTCATGTCTGAGAGGTTGCCATGTCTAAGAGGTGTCATGTCTGAGAGGTTGTCATGTCTGAGAAGTTGCCATGTCTGAGAGGTTGCCATGTCTGAGAGGTTGCCATGTCTGAGAGGTTGCCATGTCTGAGAGGTTGTCATGTCTGAGAGGTGCCATGTCTGAGAGGTTGTCATGTCTGAGAGGTTGTCATGTCTGAGCGGTTGTCATGTCTGAGAGGTGCCATGTCTGAGAGGTTGTCATGTCTGAGAGGTTGCCATGTCTGAGAGGTTGCCATGTCTGAGAGGTTGCCATGTCTGAGAGGTTGTCATGTCTGAGAGGTTGTCATGTCTGAGAGGTTGCCATGTCTGAGAGGTGCCATGTCTGAGAGGTTGTCATGTCTGAGAGGTTGTCATGTCTGAGAGGTGCCATGTCTGAGAGGTTGTCATGTCTGAGAGATTTCGGTGTCCTTGGATTAAGAAGGGGCGTGGTTTGATCTCAGCATAGTGTTGGAAATCGGGCTTGTGGAAAGAATCCAACAGATGGTCCCTGTTTTTTATTATTGAATTAAAAAGCCTGGCACTCCGCGCGAAACATGCCAGTTATCACCTTTCCTAGCATACTTTCTGAGTCCTTTACAATAACGACATGTGTCCACCGTTTGTACTCCACCCAAAGGAACGCCGCTGTGCCTATACTAGATATTATGGTATCTTATGCCAGGCTCTCCTGCACTAAACACCGTCCACCAATCTTCATTACGAACCCCCAGGCACTTCTTTTACCTCTTAGCACAGAGACATCCGTGTAGATAATTACATCACCTGGGCACGAATTGTCATAAATCAATTGTTACACCTTAAACACAACAGAAAATGAGATAATGGGTGCCCCCTGGTTAAACAATAATAAGAATAACGCAAGCAACAAGTTACGTTTATGCACACTGATGTTTTATTACATGATTCGTTAAAGGCAACCACACAATTCATTCTTATCAGGGCATTACTAAGCATGGCTTCTTTTTCTTAAGGGCAAATGTAGACAGCTAGTTTCTTCTCAAGGCATATCTAATACATGGTACTTAGCATACAGCTGATCAATGACCTCGGAAATGGCGTTGAGCTCACAAACAAGCTGAGTCATTCCTTGTAATACTGTCTCATTGTCATCGACTCCCATCTTCTCCAGCAACTCCTGACGTGTTGGTAACGCAAAGATGGCCACATGTACCGCTTGTTTCACAAGCCAAGTGTGGTGTTTTGAAAGAGTTGCGGTGTACGCTTCTCTTACATGCGAAGAGAATTGCTCGTCGTTTTCTGCATCTCGTAGCTTCAGAATGACTGCTGAGATAAACTCCATGGCCCTGTGCAGCTGAAGTAGAGTTTGAGTTCCTGATGGTTTCGTGGATTTATAGATGAGCTCTGTGAATACTTCAAACAATAGCATGGATTGTACGGTGTTATACTTTTCGGAATGTTCTCCATTGCAAAAGTCCCGTAGAACGGCAATCTTTGCTTCAACATCAGACACAACAAAGTTGAATAAAGTACCAAACAGTCTGAAGAGTCTGAAAAATTACAGGAAAACAAAAAAAAGGCTAAAAGTTTTTTATTTATTTTTTCGCTCACTCGCTTTGAACTCAAACGTAGTCCATACACACTACTTTCTAGTAGTGTTGGACTGAATTTGCGTGTGGATTGGCTTTCCCTATTAACAGTATCCCTCGCCATCAGGCGAACCCACTTGGACTTCAGAGGTAGGCCTACTTGTAATTTACGTCCCCAAGTCACGGACGATAGGTCAACATTTTAATCTCAACTGTCCGATGTAGGGATATAACACTTCTTCTTCTTCTTCTTCTTCTTCTTCGTCTTCTTCTTCTTCTTCTTCTTCTTCTTCTTCTTCTTCTTCTTCTTCTTCTTCTTCTTCTGCGTTCATCCGGAGAGGTTTTTTTCTGACGTGATTGCGTTGTCTGTTTACATCAGAGCTGCGTTCTTGCGCCGTTAGGCCGACACATCCGACTTTTGCGGGCATTTGTTGACCAGGTTAGCCCACCCGGGTGAGGTTAAACACTCTACGGGATAAAAGTTAAAAACCGTTGCATGTCATTTGCGATGATCCTCATGTTGATTTTCTATGCAATTTTACGTTCACTAGTTTACCATTGCTTTCTGAACGAGCAGTCAGCGGTAAAGTTCAGCAGATCGATGTAGGGAATGATCACACTATACCATCTTCGGCGCAGGGGAAGTTTAAGAGCTAGCGCTCTTATTCTTTTGACCACATACTCCTCCAGGAGTCAAAGTAACAAATATAATAAGGTAGGTTACAGTAATAAATCCTCCACCAGTTCCCGAAGACCAATAAGGGAAGCAATGAATATAATACTACCAGCTGTAGGAGGAAACTAAGATACATGGCGATGGGCTGGCGGCTCTATCCCGTAGAAAACTTTACCTCCAGAAATCCAACCAATCATGGACAAGTCCAAAGATATGGAAAGAAGAACAACGCAGCCAGCCAAGATGAAAGGGAGCTCTTCTAGAAGAAGTGTGAAGCGATGCGGAGACATCTACAATGAGCCTGAGAGCCGACTGATCTCTTATCATTCAGGAAAATCGCCAGAATTGGCACCTGGAGTGTTAGAACTATGTATGAAATGCGAAAGACAGCACATGTGGTAGCAGAATTGAAATATTAATAGTGTAACTATAAAGAGTGTTATTTAGAATATATGAGAGGTTTCTGAGAAAAATGCAAATAATAACATGGACAGACAGAAAAACCAATAACCAAGTTCTACAAGAAACAAATGAAAATCGTACACTGATTAGAGAAATTAGACGTAACAGTCAAAATTGTTTGGTCACGTTATGAGAAGAACAATGCACAGGATCTGCAACAATTAGTAGACGCGGTTGTTGTACATGTGAGCAGCTGGGGTTGGAATTAAATTGTAAGAAGACACAGGTTATGGTCGTCACTAGGAAGAACGAAGTATCACAATGTAATATACAAGTAAATGGGAATATTCTTCAACAAGTGAATCGGTACAATTATCTCGGAACAGTCATAACATCTGATGGGAGATGCCTTGAAGAGATTAGAACAAGAATCTCCATGGCAAAAGTAGCCTTTAGCAAGATGATAAACATTCTGACCAATACAAAGATGCAAATTGAAACGAGAAAAAGAGGATTGAGGGGGTACATAGAGCCTGTTCTTTTGTATGGATGTGAAACTTGGACAATGTGCAGTCAAGCTGAAAAACATTTGATGGCTACAGAAATGTGGTTTCTGAGGAAAATGCAAAGAGTACCATGGACAGATAGAAAAACCAATGACCAAGTACTACAGGAGACAAATGAAAATCGTAGACTGATTAGAGAAATTAGACGAAGACAGTCAAAATGTTTTGGACATGTTATGAGAAGAAATGGATTGGAGAACTTATTGACAACTGGCAAGATCGAAGGGAACAGACCAAGAGGAAGACCGAGAGGAAAATACCTGGATGGCTTGGCCACATGGCATGGACGAGACAGGAACACTGAGCTGATCCACGACGCTGGTGATCGAGTGAAATGGCGAGTCATGACCGCCCACGCTTACCGGCATGGCACATGATTGATTGATTATGAGAAGAAATAAATGGGAGAACTTTGTGACAACTGGCAAGATCGAGGGGAAGAGAACAAGGGGAAGGCAGAGAAGTAAATATCTGAATGGCTTAGCCACGTGGTATAGTCGACACAAGAACAATTAGCTAATCCACGACTCGCATGATCGAGTGAGATGGCGAAACATGGCCGCTCATGCTTATCGGCATGGCACATGATGAATGAATAAGAGGAATCACGGTTGGGGGACGTAACATCGATAACATTAGATATGCGGATGAAACAGTATTGATTGCAGACAATGAACAGGATCTACAACATGTAGTAGACCTGGTTGTTGTACATATTGTACAACTAGAGTTGGGCTGATCACTTGACTCGCATGCCAGATCACAGGCTCCCTAAACCAATTTTTTTACGGCGAGTGGTAAACGCTCCCAAGGCGACCAGAGGAAACGCTTTAAAGACACTGAAAATCTCACTGACTGCTTTTGGAATTCATCATGACACATGGGAGCCTGCAGCCAGAGACCGAAATTCGTGGCGTGCATCATTACGCAAGGGTGCAGTCACGTGTGACGCAACCAGGACTGCAAGAGCTGTGAAGAAAAGACAGAACAGAAAAACCACTGCAGAAAATCCTCCCCCAGATACGTCAAGCATTCTTTGTCCACATTGTCAAAGAACATTTCGAGCCAAAATAGGCCTTATCAGCCATCTTAGAACTCGCGGCTCCATACTTTCAACCCCACTGGATGAAATGAATGGTCATCATCATTCTTGATGGACAAACAACAACACAACTAGAGTAAGAATTAAATTGTAAGAAGACAGAGATTGTGGTCGTCACTTTTTTTTTAAAATTCGCATATCCTTTTACATGACATCGCTGTCAACAGCAGCATCTTTCAGCTGTCTGTTGATTTCTTAGCAAGATTACGCTCAGTAGTTTGCCATTGCTTTCTGAGCGGCCGGCTCAGCTATCCCGCAAGTCACCAGCGGGAGACGAACCGCTTCCAGTTCTCGCCCGCTACGAGACTGCGTGATAAACGGGATTACGGAGAAAGTGGTGTAACCCCTCGGCCAGAGAGACCGGCTGGTCGTCACTAGGAAGAACAAAATTACCTCATTATAATATATGGGTAAATATGAATATACAAGTGAATCGGTACAATTATCTCGGAACAGTCATAATATCTGATGGGAGATGCCTTGAAGAGATTAGAACAAGAATAGCCATGGTGAATATTGCCATTTTTGCACGATGGAAAACGTATGACCAATGAAAAGATTTCGATTGAAACGAGAAAAAGAGTGTTGAAGTGCTACATAGAACCTGAATTTTTGTATGGATGTGTAGTGTAGACAATGATCGGAAAAGCTGAAGAACATCTAGTGACAGTGGAAATGTGTTTTCTGGCGAGAAATGCAAAGAATACCATGGACAGACAGAAAAACCAATGACCAAGTCCTACAAGAAACAAATGAAGATCGTAAACTGATTTGAAAGATTAGACGTAGACAATCAACATTTGTTGGACACGTTATGGGAAGAAATAAATTGGAGAACTTGGTGACAACTGGCAAGATTGGGGGAAAGAGAACAAGGGGAAGTCAGGGAAGTAAATACCTGGATGGCTTCGCCGCGTGGCAGGGTTAAGACAAGAACACTGAGCTGATCCACGACTCTGGTGATCGCGTGAGATGGCGAAACATGACCACCCACGTTTATCGTTATGGCACGTGATGATGTATCCAATTTTATAAGAAAACGCCGTTGGAACTACATCGGCCATGTACTCAGAATGGAAAAAACAAGGCTCCCCTACCAAGCCCTCATATGGTCACCGGTAGGGAAAAGAAAACGGGAAAGACCAAGAGAGACCCTGCGTAGAACCATCATCAGGGAAGGCTCATTCAATGGCCAAGTGAACATCCAGGATCTACAACAGGTAGCAGCGAACCGCCGGACATGGAGAGCCATGACTTCTGCCCTATGAGCCGCCTTAGGCTCAAGAGGAAGGACTAACTAACTAACTAACTAACTAACTAACTAACTAACTAACTAACTGACTGACTAACTAACTAACTAACTAACTAACTAACTAACTAACGTGATGATGGTGATGATGATGATGATGATGATGATTATGATGATGATGATGATGATGATGGTAATGATGATGATGATGATAGCGATGATGGTGATGATTATCATGATGATCATGATAAAGAGTGTTGTCAGGTCTTAGTCAGATATGACAGAGCTACCGTATATCAGTAGACGGTACTACCTGCTTTCTGTTAGCGCCGAATGTTGGGCGGCGCTTACCAAACCCGACACGTCGCATTGTGCCAACGGCTTCAGTCGGAGGAGCACAATTGGAAGGGTACAGACCTTACCATATTGCGAGGAAATGCAACCTAAAGATTAAATGTCATGTCAGGACCAGGCCCTATGCCTTGGAGCACATACAGTTAGAACATTGCTTCGCTGATCCGGCAGTTTCTGCAGCTTGTATTGTTCCAGATGTATTAGTGTTACCTTTCCTCTGGAGTCAACTAGACAGGCCGAGAGAGGGATCATGCTGTATGGGCAACATGTGGTCTCCGATTTCAGCCAAGGCTTTGTGTTATGGAGAGGTATAACTCCATTTGACAAACTATCGTCTGGCAAGGTGCCAGTCAGTCAATTAGAGAGAGAGAGAGAGAGAGAGAGAGAGAGAGAGAGAGAGAGAGAGAGAGAGAAAGCGAGAGAGCGAGATAGAGAGAGAGAAAGAGAGAGAGAAAGAGAGAGATAAAGAGAGAGATAGAGAGAGAGAGAAAGCGAGAGAGAGAGTGAGAGAGAGAGAGAGAGAGAGAGAGAGAGAGAGAGAGAGAGAGAGAGAGAGAGAGAGAGAGAGAGAGATATACAAGTATTGAGCAGAAATATTTAAAATATTAACTAGAACAAAGAGAATTAATGTAACTGCATCTTCTCCTGATTTTTTCCTCTTTCGGTGGGGTGGGGTGGAGTGCGTCACATCTAGTTAAGCATATCAGAGGTGAGCGATTCCGACTTCGGCGTGCATTAGTGTCGGGTTTGTTTCATCTGTACAGATTCCATCCAAGGTAAAGGAGTCCATCTATCAATGGGTGAGTTTATTTTTAACAATGTTGTCAATACATTGGCCTTACGGCCTACTATTTGCGATTTTTCCAACTGCCGCGGATTTGTAACGGGCATGATTTGCACACATGGCCTCCGGTTTTCCACCTTTGTTGGGAGGATCCCATCTCACTATCCAATAGAATTGGGGTTCGTGAGGTATCGTAAGATACCAATGGAGTGCTGTTCCTGGGTGTGCTAGTTCTGCACTGTGTTTGTTGTTCAGTATTGAAACAACTGACTTCTCAACTGTGGAACAGAGGTACCACGCGATTGATACTTCATACTTCAGTACCAGGTCGGAATGGAAGTCTCTACACGATCCTTGCCCCGATAACAACAAGACCGTTTCATGGCTCAAGTGATCTTGCCAATGCATCGAACGAAACAATTAGAGCCCAGTCTTCTTCAGATTCTATCAGCCAAGCAAAGAAAACTACATGCTAGATATTTATTCTGCCAACATTCATTAGTAATGGGTTGAAGTGGGTGGAAGATCAGCCCAATGAAAGCATTATTTCAAGGCATTTCTTTGAATGGGCATCCAAGAATCTTTGTTCCTTGGCTTTGTGGCTATCTTGATTTTACACACTTAAAGCTGACGTCTACTGTTTTCCCTACTTCTACTATTAGTATCGATCAATACTTGTTTTTGCATAGCGTATGTTTTAGTTAGCAAACTGCTGTATTTATGATTCAGTAGAGGGAACAAACGAGCAGATAGATTTGCGAGCTTGGCTGCTGTAGGGAGTGGACGAGCATTAGTTAGATCAAACTGAATCCTGCAGGCCAGCATGGCCGAATGGATAAGAACGCGTGTTCTTACATATCCGGAGCAGGTCCGCATGGCCGAATGGATAAGAACGCGTGTTCTTAGACACCCGGTGTGCTGATGCCGAGGTAAGGGGCTCAACCCCTGCACCAGGCAGATGGGCTAAAATGTTGACCTATCGTCCTTGACTTTAGGACGTAAATTACAAGTACCTCTGAAGTCGGAGTGGATTCGCCTGATGGCGAGGGACACTGGTAATAGGGAAAGCTAATCCACACACAAAATTCAGTCCAGCACTACTAGAAGTATTAGTTCATGGACTACGCTTGAATTCAAAGCGAGCGGGCGAAAAAAATAAATAAATAAACCCTGAACACCCCCGGGGAGGCAGAACGCCAGAACGAGTAAATGACCGTGGATGGATGAGATTCTGAAATTTTGACCAGACTGCGAGAACATCAAGTCAAATGGGATCAAGCTAAACTACTGCGCCATGTTAGAAGCCAAAAAAGAATCGTCAAGTCACATAGAACTGGTGTCGCCGTGGGAGATACTGACTACTAGAGGAGAGTAGCACTTATGCAATAATAATTAATAGATTTGCAATGGGGATGATCTGTTGACTAACTTGCTAGAGTCTCTTTTCTGCATTTCAGCATTTATTTTACTATAAACACAACTTACTTGCACAGTTCTTCATAAGCATCAATATAGTATTTCATGAAAATAACATTTTTCTCGCCCCGGCAAGAACAGAACAGGTTGAAGACTCGTTGGCTGTTGAAGTTGTTTAGCCTGTCCTGTGTGGAAGCCATGGCCGTACCGCAAGTCGCGACGTATTCAATGGGAAAATGCCGTGCTTGCAAAGGCTTGTTTACCATAGCAACATGTTTTGAAAGTTAGTCTGGATGTAAAATTGTTTATTCATATTAAACATGGCATCTTCAAATCAGAAGACGAGATCGAAAATAGATGCTATACGGCGATGCTATAATAAAAGATGCTATAATTCATTGGACAAATGGCACCAATACTAAAGAACAAACATGTATCAATAACTACTAAGAAAGCACTTTACAACACAATTTTCCTACCAACCCTTTGCTGCCAATACCAAACGTGGACAATGACAGAAAAAGAGAAAAGAAAATTCACAACAGAAATGAGATTCCTGAGAAGAATACGCAATGTATCAAGAAGAGATAAGATCAGAAATGAAGAAATCAGGACTAAAGTGTGGGTTATAGCTGCATTAAATTTTATTAGAAGACAGCAAGTCAAATGGTTTGGCCATGCAAGTAGTTACTAACTAACAATATACCACTCCTGTCTTTTCCACTTTTCACATTGGGCCGTAGGGAGCATTTTGTGTGATATTCACTGGCACAGGAACGGAGCATAATGGGGATGACCCGTTGCTGTGAAGTTGGAACTGCGACTAACTAACTAACTAACTAATACCACAACGAGCAATGATGTAGCTACAGACCAAATGGAAGTAGAGGAAGAGGCCGACCACGTAAACGATGGACAGAAGGAATAGCCGAGTCCATGGCAATATTGATACATGAAGCTCATATGCGGGCACTCTCCCGCTGTTTATACTTCACCTCGACACCGCAAGGTACATGAGGAACATGATGAGATGAGACAAGAAACATGGCATCTTTTGATGGGAGTAATAAATGATCTTTGTGAGATAACTTCTTTCAAGATATGTTCATTGCTCTTTCTATCTGTCTACGACAGTGGTTCTCAACCTTTTTTGGCCCGTGCCCCCCTTCACTATATTTTCAGAACGTCATCCCCCCCCCCCCCTTCGTTTTTCCTACCTAAAAATTTGGCTCGTGCCCCCCTTCACCATATTTTCAGAATGTCATTCCCCCCCCCCCCCACTTTCGTATTTCCTACCTAATTCCCCCCCCCCCCCCTTACACAGTATACGTAATAATGGAAGCACATACTAAAACAAGTCTAGACGTCCACATAAAATGTGATTTGTGGGTCTACTTACTTTATCAAATGAATTTTAGAAGGGTGAGACGTACAGAACCGTAAAGTATGAAGGGAAAAACAAGATCAAGTAATCAGTTCTTGTATTAACGCGATCTTGAAATAATCACCCCCACCCCCCCCCCCTGGAAACCCTAAAATTCCCCCAAGGGGGGGGGGATTCCCCACCGGTTGAGAACCACTGGTCTACGGTGTTCTCATCATTCTTTTATACAACCACATGTTTGCATCTTCCACATATTTAATCACTGGTATGATAATTGCCCATGGTTCGCTTCCATCGATCAAGATTGGCTCGATATGATATAGTTCTTAAGAACTCCTTTTATCGCCTCAGTTGACAAAATAATTTACCCATCCATCCACCAGATGTTTTTCAGCTTGACTGCTCATTGACCATGCTTCACATCCATACAAATGTACAGGCTCTATGTAGCAACTGACATCTTTTTATTGGTTAGTATGTTTTTCATCTTGTAAAAAGCTACCTTCGCCAATGTGATTCTTGTTATAATCTCTTCAAGGCATCTCCCATCAGATGTTATTACTGTTCCGAGATAATAGTACCGATTCACTTGTTTAAGAACATTCCCATTTACTTGTATATTACATTGTTGTATTTGGTTTTTCCTAGTGATGATTCACTTGTTTAAGAACATTCCCATGTACTTGTATATTACATTGTTGTATTTCGTTCTTCCTAGTGACAACCATAATTTGTATCTTCTTACAATTTAATTATAATCCTAGTTTTTCACTGTGTCCAATAACCGCATCTACTAAATGTAGCAGATTCTGCTCATTGTCTTCAATCAATACTGTATCATCTGCATATCTAATGTTATTGATGTTTCTTCCCCCAATGATAATTCCTTTTATATCTTCTATATTTCTGAAAATACTTTCACTGTACAGGGAAAAAAGATCTGGAGACATTACACATCCCTGTCTCACACCTTTCTCTTTTTCTTTTCTTTTTTTTTCTTTTCGCATATCCTTTACAGGACATCGCTGTCAACATCAGCATCTTTCAGCTGATTGTTGATTTCTTGGCAAGATTACGCTCAGTAGTTTGCTATTGCTTTCTGAGCGACCGGCTCACAGACCCCATAAGTTACCAACGCGGCGAGAACCGCTACCGATTCTCGCACAGGTTACGTTCCTCACGTGGATATACGGGATTACGGAGAAAGACGTTAACTCTAGGCCAGGGAGACCAGCAACACCCCTCTTAATAGGCTGATACTGACCTTCTTCATTGTCAATCCTTATGACAACTTGTTGTTTCCAATACATGTTTTTTGTTACAAGTCTAAGGTCTTTCCCATAAATGTGTAGATCTGCTAGCATTTATATCATGTTGACATGTCTTACTTTATTGAAAGCCTTTGTAGAGAATATCCTTCTTCTTGTGAAATGTTGTATTTGCAACTAGACACTAAGTTGGTCATGCGTCGAAGTACACCTGTTCCTGCAGCGAGGCGCTGTCGTCATTTGGAGGTGACAGGTTCGAATCCCGGTCGGTAACTATAGCTTTCAAATTTAATGCTATCTAGTACGTCTTCTAGTCTCTACTGTCTTCTTCTCCTTCTATGAGCGCCAAGCAATACTATGTGTGTTTATTTATAACTTAATTTAACTAAAAGACGATCATACTTGACAAAATTAACGTTGCGGCTAAAGCCTTCGTCAGCAGACAAATTACAGACGTACACTGAAACAAACAACTACATGAAACATCCTAAATTAAAACATATGTATATTTATGTTTAAGTTATTAATCTACAAAAATAAAGTTACTAATCTGACGCAGAAACGAAAATAATATAGAAAGCGGAAAGAATATGGAAAGAAGGCGGGAGGTGTCCGTCCCCTGAACAGGTTGAGAATCGCTGAAGTGAACAGTTCCGGTGTTCCCACGTGTGAACTGCGAGCAGACAACAAGTCAACAACACCACAGACGGTACAGCCCTGCCTGCATCGGCCGGCCTTCATTTCGCTGCAGAATTCTCTAGTTAGTTGTTGTTACACGTCTTTTATAAAATTACAGTTGTGTAGAAGCGGGTTATCAGCTAAGGGAATGTTAAGAAAATAAAACGTTCCTGTTGAGCTACTGATAGAATTGACGGAGAGTGTAAAAAACAAACTGTGGCCTGTGGGTGGTAGTTCTCGTGACTCAGGACTCACAACACACCCAAGACAAGACTTGTGACTTTTATTTTATATTTATTAATATTATTTTTATGCGTGGGTTTAAAGCGTGTTACTAGTACTAGTACAGTCGTTGTTGTTAGATTGTAAGGTTTTTACAACTGTAAGCTTGGCTTAATCTTTCATGATAAAGTAATGTCCCGTGGATAGTATTTCCCAGCTGATAGTGATAGATAAGGATAAGAATCGTGCGATTTTTTGACAAATCAGTAATTATTAATTTTATTATTATATTACTTACTAACTAAACAATAATACTAATACGGTTGGTATTTGTACTGTTGTAGGAAAAGACTTAGCAAGGTTTGATTTACTTCAGGGACCAAGTGAAGCCCGGTGACCAAGTAACAGTTAATTCAGTTATTCTACTTCACAATTTCTTCAGCAAGGTAAGTCACTAGTCACCTTTAGTGTTTTATTTTTATGAAACTGTTTTTGTTTTTTCTTATCACTATTCTGTAAAAATGATACATCATGTTAAATGTTAGTATTGTTAGATTATTTTGTTGTAGGGAGACTTTATTCGCAATCCAATTGCGAATAAAACTAAGCTTTATTCGCAGTAGAATTTTGCAAATAAAAGTGAGCTTTATTCGCAATCGAGTTGTGGGAGTTAACATGTCACAGCAGCCACTCACTAGTCAATTTTAGTTTGAGCCAGTAAGAAGGTGGTTTATTTAGGGCGATATTTCATTTGGCAAATAAAATTCACGTTAAACAAAGACATCTATTAGATCCATCGATTCCGACACTCGATCACACGGCGCCCCTCCCCCTGAAAGCTTCCGTAGATCCAAAGAGCACACTTTATTCACAAACTTTGAGTTTCTCAGTTCTATTTTTCAGTTCTCTAATTGCTGAAAAATGAAAAAAAAATATTGCCTCCCTGGCAGGGAATCGAACCTCTAGCTCCCGCATGACAGGCGGAGACACTTACCACTATGCTACTGAAGACACGTTACTGTTACTAGCTCAACAAATATTTATAATATAGTATTATAGTCACACGCATGTCCCGGTGATGTCATGTACGTCACATGACCAGCCGATTCAATTGCGAATAGACACTTCATTTGTTGTATTCTCCTGTTACTGAAATATTACTACAGTTCTTATATGTATGATGATGGTGTTGAGAATGTAAGGTTGAACCTCAAAATTATTACATTGGCATTGTGCCGTCTTGACAGACGATAGTTTGTTACATTGTGCTTCAAAAAGGTTTAATAATTACAGCCCATGGCGGTGGTGAATGTGACTGTTAAGGCCAATTCACGCTGTAAATGTTCATCCACAATGGATGCATGTGAACACATTTCATTTTCACCTTCATGTATCATCTTACGTCTCACATGCTCGGTGTGACTTATGTGCAATAATTTTCTCCTTTGTCTTTAGGGAGCCCCTATTCACATAATTTTGTATTATGGTTTTCATTTGTCTCCTGTAGTACTTGGTCATTGGTTTTTCTGTCTGTCCATGGTATTCTTTGCATTTTCCTCAGAAACCACATTTCTGCAGCCATCAGATGTTGGTAATCAATGACCCAAGATATTCAAAATTTCCCACCACCTCCAATTTTTCCTCATTAACGTATATTTCTGTGTCAAGATATAAGTTATGATTTTCACTATTCAATTGGATGGAGGTTAGATGATTGATAGTGTGTATAAAAAAATAATTTCAAAAATGTTTTCTTTAAAATAGAGTTATAGTATATAACTCTGTGCACAAAGCCTGAGCTGAAGTTAGAGACCATGTGTTGCCCATGCAGTATGATCCCTCTCTTGACCTGCCTAATTTACTCCTCACACCAAAAGTCTGGAACAAGACAAGCTTCAGAAGCTGACATATCAGCACAGTAGTGCTCTAAAGCTTCAATCCTAGACAATTTGCCACCCAAGGCTTAAGGCCTGATCTGCACAGCCATGACATTTGGGTTGCATTTTCTCACAGTAGGGTCAGGCTTGTACCCTCCCAATTACACTCTCCTGCCCGCAGCCATTGACTCAATGTAGGATGCCAGGTTTGGTGAGCACTGCCAGACTTTTAGTGCTAACAAAAAGCAATTAGTACTGTCTACTAGTCTAATGTTATACAGTAGCTCAGTCGTATATGACTAAGACTTTGTACAGACCATAATGGACTGTACACATTAACAAAACTTTACATAGCCATTATCATTAACATGCCGCCCACAAGAACCAGCAAACATGTATTGATTTTGTGTCTTTGTCACTGCACCCTTTGTTTCTCTCTGGCCGTTTTAATGTTATTTTTCGTTTGTGTTCACACCTTGTTATTTGTGAGCATGGGAAAAATCAATATAAGAATTGATTTTATTTCATTCTGTACCTAACAAATCAACATATCAATTGCCTTGATGACTAGATCGGGCGATCATGCTTCTCATCATATTGCTATCTCCAACAGCTTGTATCAGTTCACCATGCGCTGATGCAATGACATAAGGCTGTCAATCTTCTCTGTCTTTCTCTATCTTTCTTTCCACAGATTTTTCCAATTATCACTTGGTCCAACTTTTGTCTTTATGTGGCCAAAAAATGTTGTCTCTCTCTGATTAGCCGTTGTGCCTGGCACTCTTCTGAATGCCAGGACTAAATTATTTAGTGTAAACTACACCCCTTACAGGGCCTCATTAGCTGATGTAATAAAAAATACGATTTATCAACTAAAATGTAGAACTGAGAAAATCGCAATATGTACCAATATTTGTCAATTATATATCGACATTGTGGCACATAAGGTGTAAATAGTGTCAGAAAACATGTTCTTTGTGACTGTCAAGTCTATCCGCGGAAAAAAAAAAAAAAGCTACATATGGCCCCCGGAACAAGCATAATCACATATTAGTGAAATAATCAATCATATAATTGAGTGCTGGACTGCTAGACCGATCGATGGATGCAATAAATGTTTGTGGGCCTGGAGGACCCTTGCTGTCGTCGGCACTACAAGATATGGATATACACTCTGACTGTGAGCGCCCCCCCGGGCTCACAAACATTTAATGTATCGATCGGTCTAGCAGACGACGATACATGCAGACGACGATACACTCAAATGTAAGGGATTGACAACACATCGCCCCGGAAATAACCTTATGAGGCCCTGTAAGGGATGCATTTTACACTAAATAATTTAGTCCCGGCATTCGGAAGAGTACCATTGTGTCTTAATACTTAGCTCACCCATTTGTGCTTTCTGAGGAATTTTAAGAATTCTTCTGTAAAAACACATTTCTACGTCCCTCAGGGATTTGTGTAGCTGTTGTTGCTTGTTTATTAATTGTCCTGGATTCATTGGATGTCTTACCTGGGTTTCAGTTCCATGTAGTGACAGGCATCTACAAGAGATATCTTTGATTTCCCTCCCATAACTGAGTCTCCCTAACATTCATCAACTGGTGCCTCTGCAGATGGACCAAAATGGTATGGGAGAATCACTAATGAAGGGAGATCCTTCTTTTGATCGCTTGAAAATGGTCTATAACTGCAATGTTGTCTCTTGTACGAATTTAAACTGAGGGAGATAATTAGACAGATTCCAATGCATTAAGACATGGTCAGGAGTTGAGGTACTCCCAGTAGTGGATAAAGGACAGAAGCAGAATGTGTATCCAACCCAATAAACTGGGGATATCACCTAACCAAGTAAACCGGTTATCACATAATGTCCAGGGGAGAATAGGCACTGAGATAGGGAACTGACCTCACCCACCTCTTGCTACATTTGTATTTTGAATGGTTTTTGAGTTTTTAAAATATTGCTGTTCCAAGTTTTGTATTTACCTTTTATGTTGCATGAGTTCACAGAGGGTGAATATAAAATTTGGTGCTGCAATATTTTCAAAAACCCCACAGTCATTAAAAATACACCATGTGTAGCCAAGTCCTATACATACATGGCATAGAATAATTGGAGACACTGTCCACACACTCCTGTAACATCTGATCTCTCATAGGGTAACTTATTTCCTCTACGCTGCTCTGACACACATTATTGTTTCGGCACGTAAGCAGATACGATGTATGCTGTCGTCTGCAGAACATTTCTCACAGCCATCTGAAAAGGTTTTTTTTTACCTCTTGCCCCTTTTCTTGCCTCATGCACCCTCATGCCATAGACATCTGCAGTGTCGTGTCAGTCTTTGTTACAGTGGTCACTGACAGGAAGTAAGTTAGATGGTGAAGCAACTTCTTTATAAAAATATCTCACAACTACATACATGACCATTCAACACACAAGAGATGCTCAATACATAATCTCTTTCCCTGCTGTTGCAGAGATCATCTCTGTGGAGAAAGGCTAGTGGAATTAAACTGTAGACAAGATGGCATAAGGCAATGGGAAACTGCTGTGCATCTGTAGAACATTATGATCTCACACCTTACCGCGGGGGGCTGAGTGGTCTCGAGGTATGGTCTTGAGTTCTTGAAGTATGATCCTGGGTTCAAGCCCCGGTGAGGACTGGGATTTTTTCACGTGGACTTCTAGTAACAAAATTTCCTCTGGTCTCTGGGTAGTGAGATCGGACACCCTTGTGTACACATAAAATGCACACATAAAAAATCCCTTAGCAGTTGGAAATCGAAAAAAAGTAGCCTAACGGCACTGCCCGGGCAAAATTTTGAGTTAAAAATCTCCCCAAAGTATTTAAGGATCCTCACCGGTGCTACGGAGTTCGTGCACTGAGCTGAGATTCTCCAGACTCTGGCTTGAGTTAGGAGTAGAACGGAGCACTTATGGGTTACACCTGTGTGCCGTGATGTTGATCTGTCGACTAAACTAAACACCTTATCTGACCACCTACGCTGACCGACACGGCAATGGATTGATCACATTGTTTAAATGTTGACTTCTCGTCCTTGACGTAAATTACAAATACTTCAGAAGTCTGAGCCTGATAGCGAGGGACACTGGTAATAGGGAGTTCTAGTTCACATGCAAAAAATCTGACCAGAGCACTAAAATTTAGTAACAGGTGTATGGGCCACGCTTGAGTTCAGATCGAGCCAAACAAAACAATAATTGTTTTATGTCTGTTGACTTCTAATTCTGTGCTATATTATGTTGAATATAACTAATGCATATTGGGCATCCCATGCGCTCTGTCCGATGCAACAGTCATCTCAAAGTACTGGCCCAGTGAGGAGTTATAATACCGCTCTTGACCTCGAAAATAGCACAGCATATTTAACCAGGCTTCATTCCTAAATGCCGGTCTCTCTGGCTGAGGGGTTACACCACTTTCTCCGTAATCCCATTTATCCACGCAGGGTCTCGCAGCGAGTAGAGAACTGGAAGCAGTTCGACCCGCGCTTGTGACTTGCGGGATAATGAGCCGGCCGCTCAGAAAGCAATGGCAAACTACTGAGCGTAATCTTGCCAAGAAATCAACATACAGCTGAAAGATGCTGATGTTGACAGCGATGTCTCGTAAAGGATATGCAAAACCTTTATTTATTATCATTCCTAAATCATTCTGTATATGGTGTTTGAGTTCACCTTGTGATGTCATGATGTTATATTGACACTGGGAAAGGTGTTTCTGTACAAGCTACAGCTGTTTACAGGTGAACAGAAATGTTTTTATACCTTTCACTCATTAAAATATTGATTTTTCCCTTCGTGTGCGTATCAAGTGTGCTCCAGCTGTTTAGTTGCCATACACTTTTTGGAAAATTATTTTTTTCATATAGTCTATGGGGGGGGGGGGGGGGGGGGAGACGGGGGACGGACGGACTGTCAGCCTCAGAGTTATATTTGGCCTTGCCACTGTTTATTCTGTTCAGAATGGAAATTGACCACCCTATCTCATGCTATGATCTAGAACATGCGAAGCTTAACATTTAACACAAAACACAGCATCTGCCTGGGGACTTTTTTAAACCAATCAGTGCAGTAACATAGTGGATAGGTGCTGCCTGTCAGGTGGGCTATTTTTGACCAGTCAGTTTTAAAGGTCGTCTTCTACGGGGATTTGAACATGTGGCTTACAGATAAACATACTTACCGCTGTGTGCTACAACTCCCAATTGGGATATATTGCGCCTGATAAAATTCAGATAGCAAGTGCCTCTGTTTTTGTTTTTCATGCAAGCGTGAAATTTATACCGGTTTTCCCATGGCTTCTTAGACATGTTTCTTTTCTGTTTATTAATATTTTTATTTGTTTATTCATGTGGTGCAGCTGGTTGAATAAGGTCTTCTAAGAATGGGTGAATCAACAAAACCAAGAGATAGAATCTGTTAGCGTTACTAGAACACGACCACTAGTGACAAAATGGATGTTGTGGCTAAAGCCTTCATCAGCACACAAACATGCACTGATACATTCATTCAGTAGTATGTCCCTTGCAGAACCTCACTCCCTTAACAACCTTCTGGAAATTCTCAGTCATAAGCAAGATGTGCCACGTCCATCTGGAGATCATCTACCACATCCTGCACCTATCTTCTCTACGGCCTTCCTCTTCCTCTTTCCGAGCATATACCCCTCCATTATTGTTCTTTCCAAACTTTCATGGCGTTTCATCAAGTGACCAAAATATTTAAATTTTCTTTGTTTTATCATCTTTAGTAGCCAACCTTCTTCAGTATTTAGCTCTTGTTGTATGGATGCATTTGTTCTTTTCTGTATCCAAGATATTATACTGATACTGTCATTTTTAAAAACTATCATTTACTGCCAATATAGTACCTTGCGGTGTATGGCAGGGGGTCTTGGAGCCTGAGGAATTAGGGCCGCCTGGTTAGTGCAGTCGCCGCAAACTGTGCAGATTAGGATTTTCTTTTTTGCCCCAGACAGAAAAAAATCTCACACCTTACCGAGGGATCGAACCCGGGTCTCCCGAATGAGAGTCCAGCATTCTAGCCACTCGGCCAGCTGCTCCACTGATACAACGAAATGAAAAACTCTACATGAAAATATATATAAAAGTTGCTCATCTGCTACCTTGTAGTGGACTTTGACACCTGTGTAGCTCAGTGACTTGTGTATCAGTGATGGGGAAAATGTGTGCATCGAGTACTGGTCAGTGTAGCCACTGTTGCAGTCATGCTCTTCATCCTTGTAGGGTGGCTGGTCAATTTGTCCATGATTGTGGTTAGCCATCTCACACAATCTCCAGTGTTGAATCAGGCCTCTGTTTTGCCATGTGGCTAAGCTAAGCTATTTATCTCTTTGCCTTCCCCATGCTCTTTTCCTGTTAAGTTTCACAGTTGTAACTTAATTATTAGTTGTCATTTTTTATTGTAATGTTCCCAGAAAATTGTGATTGCCTACGTCTAATTTCTCTAAACATTATACAGTTTTAGCTCGTTTCTGATTGGGCTTTCTCATATTCTATGAGTTTCGGAGAAAGGATTTGTCTACTTATACTATTAACAGGTTTTCTCACTATATATCCTAATCAGCGTCTGTTTTTCCCCCCAACCTCTTAATTCAGCGGAGATTAGTTCTCTTCATAAGTTTAGTTCTCTCCATAAATTTAGTTCTCTCCATAAGTTTAGTTCTCTCCATAAGTTTAGTTCTCTCAATAAGTTCCACACTAGTGATTCTGTTGGCCAAGTTGTCCTATCTTTTGGCCAAGCTGTCCTATCTTTTGCTATCTCCTGTAACTCCTCTCCACATCCTCCCAGTAATTATTCAACTCTATATTTCCTCATGCGTTTTAAGGTCAACTGTAATTCCATTAGCTTTGTATGTTCCAGACAAGAGAGTATCTAGTTATTGTCCTAGATTTTATGTCTGTGTCCTATCCAGCCCCGTTGTCACCTCACCTCTTGGTTCACTGGAATTTATTTAATTTCTCCATGAGCTCCACATTGGTGATCATCATCCAGTGCCTTGCAGGCTGGCATGGGCAATCATGCCTCTCCATAAATTGTGATCTCTGAGGGCATGGATCAATTTGTGTGTTGACTCCCTTCGTGCCATGACACAAGACATTAAGAATCTTCTCTCGCTTTCTTCCTCTAGTTCTTTCTGCAAATCATTCCGGTTGTCACATGTTCCAGTTTTTGTCTTCTCATAACATGGCCAAAAGACTGCCTCTTCCTGATGTTTATGATAAGTTGTCTTTGAGACTTAGTTTCAATCAGAATGTCCAAGTTGCTGACTTTTGTTGTCCAATTAATTTTCAGCATTCTTCTATAAAACCACATCTCCAGGGATTTTTTCACCTCTTTACTAATTGTCCATGCTTTGCTGCCGTATGTTAAAATTGGTTCTATGTGACAGTAGTGATACTGTCATCATATATTTCACTTTTCTGTGCAGGCAACAGTTAGTGACTGCTTGTAGTTTATTGATTCTATTAGTCATTCTCCATGTTTCTGATCCATACAGTAGTATAGACTGAACATTGCAGTTTTAAAAAGTTTGGTGCTAAGCTGTACTTTTTTATGGATATGAAGCGTGGGAAATGAGCAGTCAAGCTGAAAAACATCTGATGGCTGTGGAAACATGGTTTATGAGGAAAATGCAAAGAATACCATGGACAGACAGAAAAACCAATGAACAAGTCCTTCAAGAAACAAATGATCGTAAACTGATTAGAGACATTAGACATTCAAAACATTAGAGACAGTCAAAATGTTTTGGACATTTTATGAGAATTGGAGAAGGGAAGAGACCAAGGGGAAGACTGAGAAGTAAATACCTGGATGGCTTGAACATGTGACATGGTCTAGACTGAAACATGGAGCTGATCCACAACTCTGGTGATCGAGTAAGATGGCGAATCATGACCGCCCACACTTATCCGCCTGGCACAGGAAGGATGGATGGGTGGGGCTAAGTTTAACTTTGGCTTTCACAAATTTCCTATTGCTATGAAAACTCCTCTCTCCTTTTATGTTCTAATGTAAATATCTCCATGTGTTCCCCCATGTTTGTCTACATTTGCTTCATAGTTAGATGTATGATTCTGCCCCTTGAAGTGAGGTTTCACCAAGGGAGCTCATGTTGTTATTTACTTGGTTTAATTTCATTATCTTTGTCTTTTAATCTCATTATCTTTGTCTCGTCACTGTGCAGTTTTAGGCCCAATTGGTATCTCATCAAATGTGGTTGGGGTATCCTGCATCTGCTTATGTGAGTGACGAGCTTTAGTGTCACGTCAGTCAAAATCATCAAGTTGCTTTTTTAGTCCTAAAATATCACATTTAAACAGTGAAAAAATGCTGAGGTTTATTGTGACGTCCTGTAAAGAATGTAACCAACTTTCTCATCTGTAATACAGTCACTAGTTGATACAGTCATGTGTTTGAATAACGAGGACACAAACCATTGATTGTACTATTTATTGCCAGACAATAAATCGTACAATCTATGGTTTGTGTCTTCGTCATTCAAATTTACTGTTTTTACAATCATGTTAATATTCAATAAATATTCAACCTATGTAAAATGTTCAGATATTCAGTCATTTTGTAATACTTAAAAATCCTGGGTGCCTGATGCCTAAATGTTCACAAGTTTTCATAGTCCTTATTTGCACAAAAATATGAGGCATATGACTTCTGATAAAAAGGGTGCGACTCCTAAATTATATTCTGTTTTTTCTACCTCTATTTTAGATACTCGGTCCTGAAGTATTACTTAAACTCTTCTGTGACAGTTTAGATGTTCGGTCCATGTGTAGTATTTTAGATGTTTTATCCAGAGGCTTCCCTCGACTGAGTTATGTCTGCATTCTGAATTCATTTTTGTTTATTGACAGTATCACCTACGATTGGCTAGCATGAACGTCATCAAGGATGGTTGGTTCAGTGAGTTCAGCGAAATGTGGCCAGGACAGTGTATGTCTCTTGAAGTAGAAGAGGTTCTACACAGGGAGAAGAGCGACTACCAGGACATCCTGGTGTTCAAGAGGTAGGCATGCAGTGTATGCTTATGTTTTACACATATGTCTGAGTATCCTCAGTTGTTGGTATGTTCGTTAGTTTACTGGGTGGAATGCCAAGCCATCCCTGCCTTTTGGAAGTTCTTGTAAGGACAAAGGCTTAGCAACAAAGACTAGGGCAAATATAACCAGTCCTTGTGTAATACTTTTAGTCCTTGCGTAATACTTTTAGTCCTTGTGTAATACTTCATAAACCCAGTCCTTGTGTAATACTTCATAAACCCAGTCCTTGTGTAATACTTCATATACCCAGTCCTTGTGTAATACTTCATATACCCAGTCCTTGTGTAATACTTCATATACCCAGTCCTTGTGTAATACTTCATATACCTAGTCCTTGTGTGATACTTTTAGTCCTTGTGTAATACTTCACATACGCAGCCATGGTACTTTTTGATGTTAGTTTTACTACTTGCCACTACTTCTGCTACATTATTGTTGCAACATGACATTTGCCAGACCCAACCAAGGAAAAGTAAATATTACCCAGAAAAAAGAATTGAAAAAAAACCCCCACCCACACACACTCCACACACCACACACACACTGTTCCAGTATATTTTCTTTATTGTACGATTTATAACTAACCTTTCCTTTTGTGTTTCAGTAAAACCTACGGAAATGTGCTTGTTCTGGATGGCATTATTCAGTGCACAGAGAGGGACGAGTCTTCTTATCAAGAGATGCTGTCCCACCTTCCACTTTACTCTCACCCAAATCCCAAAAAGGTAAATTAACTTGCTGGTTCCTTCTTGTACACTGCATATTCTTCTGTCTTGTTCTGTGGATGAATATGAAAGAATATTATGAGTTCGTCATGGATGGAGCCACATGTGATAGCTAAGAATAGGAGGGCTTGATCATGGGGTAGCTTTCTTTTAGCATCGTTACAATTGAATATCTGTTTCCCCGAGAAGGTTAACTGCCATTTACTGCCAATATAGTACCTTGCGGTGTATGGCAGAGGGGTCTTTGAGCCTGAGGAATTAAGGCCGCCTGGCTAGTGCAGTCGCCGCAAACTGTACAGGTTAGGATTTTCCTTTTGCCCCCGACAGAAAAAATCCCACACCTTACCGAGGGATCGAAACCGGATCTCCCGAAGGAGAGTCAGGTGTTCTAGCCACTCGGCCAGCCGCTCCTCTCGCTCAACAAATGCCCGCAGAAGTCGGATGTGTCTGCCTAACAGCGCAAGAATGAAAGCTCTCTGTAAACAGGCACAACACAATCACGTCTGAAAAAACTCACCGGATGAACGCAGAAGAAGAATATCTATTTTATTTATGCTACCAATGTCAAACTCGAACATTGTCCAAATCACACTTACGCAAAATCAACACCCGTGAGATGAGTTGCTTGAGGAGAGCTGCCAAATTAACTAACCGAGACCGAATAAGAAATGATGTTATCAGACAGATAGTGGTACCATCCCGTACTGCATATTCTGAAAGACAGAAGATTAAATGATATGGCCATCTCGTTAGAATGCAACACCATCAACTACCAGCACTGGCCCTACATCAAAGAAGATTTGATACGAAAGCAAGAGGACGCCTGAGAAGAAATCAAAGACATTGTACGATACACAGAATGACGGTATCCAGCACCATCTATTGGGCACTGGAGTGCAAACTATTCCTCCCCACGACGCTTGACGGCAAAATGGATAATGATGATAATTAGCTTAAAAATTAGTATTAACTAGTCAGATAGTTGTCAGTGTTTCCCGGGGCCAGCAAGGGAAGCAAAGAATAGTAACACTGGACCCTATCAGGCATGTTGTAAGAAATTCCGCTTAGGCAGGTTACACCCCCTCCCCCCTTCTTGTAGAAAAATTCAGACAGTGAAATTCATTCAAGGGACGACATTGCAGATATAAACAAAACCCAACCAACCATGAGCACATCATATAAAGAAAATAATTTCTCAACCAACCAAGAGGAACAAGCTTTTCTAGAAGATTTGGTATGTTGTGAAGAAAGTCGCGAGGAGTCCAGCCTGCTGATTTTCTTTCAGCTAGGAATGTTTGGAGGGAGTTGGAGAAGTTAGCAAAAGATAGGATGGTTTGGTTGAGGGCCTGTGGATAAAGGGCAGAAAAGGAAAAGAAGTCAAAGGGTAATAATTTTTTGCACAATTCTGGCATGTTTATCGCGCTGTGAAGAAAGGCGCCGGTGATGCATATCCTATTGACAGGACATCGCTGTTAACACCAGAAGACTTTTACTGTTGTTGGTGTCTTGGAAAGTTTCATTCATTCATTCATTCATTCATTCATTCATTCATTCATTCATTCAGTAGCATATCCTTTGCAGAACCTCACTCCCATAACAAGCTTCTGGAAAACTTCTCTATCACAAGCAAGATGTCCCTCGTCCGATAAACCCATCTGGAGATCATCTGCCACATCCTGCACCCATCTTCTCTTTGGCCTTTCTCTCCCTCTCTTCCCAGGCATATACCCCTCCATTATTGTTCTCTCCAAACTTTCATGACGTTTCAAGTGACCAAAATATTTCAAATTTCTTTGTTTTATCGTCTTTAATAGCCAACCCTCTTCAATATTTAGCTCTTAAGTATGGATGCATTTGTTCCTTTCTTTACCCAAGATATTCTTAGAACCCGTCCATAATATTTGTATTCAAAGGCATTTATGTGCTGTTCAGCTTGTTTAGTAAGTGTCCAGGTCTCACAGGCGTATGTTGCAATAGGAAAGATGCATGCTCTTAAAAATCTAATTTTTTGTAGTTCTGTCACACTGCATAATTTATTCAGTTGTTTTAGTCTTTGAAGAGCAATTGATAGTCGTCGTTTAATTTCTTTCATTGTGTCACCATTGTTGGTAATTAACTACCCAAGATGACCCCTCATTAACATATATTTCTTTCTCCATAGTAGTTTCATCTGTATGCATTATCTTTGTTTTTGCTATGTTCAGATATAAGTTGTGATTTTCATTATTTCTTTGGGTTGAGGTTATTATGTTTTCTTCTTCTGCGATCATCCAGAGTTTTTTTTTCTGGATGTGATTGCATTGTGCCTGTTTACAGCAGAGCTGCGTTCTTGCGCCGTTAGGCCGACACATCCGACTTCTGCGGGCATTTGTTGACCGGGTTAACCTTCCCGAGATTATTATGTTTTCTATACCATTCTGTTATGTGGGTAGCAATACTTGGCAAGTTTATACATCCAGTAATTTGCCATTGCTTTCTGAACGACTGTCCCCCATACCCAACACTTTTAAACCCAACACAACACGGTCTGCTGCCAAATTGGTCGCAGCTGTGTTTCGTATGCAGATAAGCAGAATTATGAACCGCACCCATAATGCCTTCGCCACGAAGACTGGCGGATAGGACATACATTGAGAAAATCTAAGACTAGTGTAACTAGAAAGGTCTTTGTCTGGAATTCAGATCGAAAGGAATGAGGAAGATCTAAAAACAGATGTAGATAAGTAGAGACAGAAATGAATATTATGGGATGGACATGGACGGAGGTACATGGGATAGCTGCGGATATTGACGACCTAGAGTGAATTAGTTGAGGATCTATCCCCTAGATAATGCATACAGATGCACTCTTCGCTGGCTGCTGAGGATGGGGACGGAGCGCTTATGGGAATGTCCCGAATGCTGTGATGTCGGCTCCTAAATCAATCAATCAATCAATCCACTAGTGTGGGAATGAAAAGAAAAGTTTATAGGAAATATCGATTAAAATTTCAAACCAATCAAGATTGCCTGTAGAAGCACTGCTTAGCATGAGCTATAAGTTCAGGGTCTCCACTCTATAGTAAGCTAACAGAAAGATGTTTTAACTAGAGAACACTTGACGGTACGTGAAGGTCATATATGTCGATAACACCAGAGTATAATTACCACATATAGGCAGGTTATGACATTGCGTACGGTGGTGAATTGTGAGCATGGCTGTGATAAAAAAAATATCCATACTGTAATATGCATGTCTATAAAACTCATTCACAATACACATCACATAACTGTCTTTACATTGTGAATTAGGCTGGCTCGAGTCTTCTTCATTGCTGTTTTCTTTCTTCTCTCACTGTTTCCATGTCTTCTTCCTTTTCTGTGCTTCCTTTTCTCTTTCCTTCTCTGTGCTTCCTTTTCTCTTTCCTTCTCTGTTTACTTCTCATCTTCTCTCTCCTTCCTTGTGTGTTTCCTTCCTTTTGTGTTTACTTCTCTTTCTTACCTTCTCTCCTCCCTTCTCACTATTTACTTCTTCTTACCTTCTCACCTTTTCATTCTGTTTTTGTCTCCTGCCCTCTCACTCTCTCACTACCTCCTCCTCTGTTTCTACAATGTATTTGACCACATATGTGCATGTTTTGATGTAGCTACAGCCTGTCTAAACTGCGTGCTGCATATTTTACTTTGTTACAGGTGCTAATCATTGGTGGTGGAGATGGCGGTGTTGCCAGAGAGGTTCTCAAACATGACTGCGTGGAGGAGGTGCATATGTGTGAAATTGATGAGGTACAGGGGTACATTTCTCCTTTTCCCACCATACTCTTTTACTGACAAATTCTGTCTCTCTTATTCATTATTTATTTGCCTTATCTGCTCATCTTTATCCTTGTTTCCTTCCTTCCCTCTACTTTTTTGTGTGTTCCGTCCTCCTTGTCTCCGCTGTTGCCTTCTGTCTCAGATATTTTATATAGGATATTTATTGTTGATGTGATATAGCATTGTAACTAAGACATTTGCTACTAGACCAGTGATTATGAGTTTAAATTCTCCTCAAGGCAGATCTTTAAACAAATTTTACACAGGCACCGGAAATGTCTTGGGAAGTCATATGAAACTGAACAGATGTAGTAGTCTTTCCCCCACCCGGAAATGTCTTGGGAAGTCATATGAAACTGAACAGATGTAGTAGTCTTTCCCCCACCCGGAAATGTCTTGGGAAGTCATATGAAACTGAACAGATGTAGTAGTCTTTCCCCCACCCGGAATTCAAGCGTGGTTTATACACATGCTACTACTACTACTACTCGAGCACTCGACTGATTTTTGGGTGTGGGTTAGCTTTCCCTATTACCGGTGTCCCTCGCGATCAGGTGAACCCACTTCGACTTTTGAGGTACTTGTAATTTATGCCCCCAAGTCAAGGATGAGAAGTCAACATTTTAGCCCAACTGACCGATGTGGGGGTTGAACACGTAGTTTAAGGAGTGCCCTTATTCATTCGGCCATGCTGACCTGAAAATTGATTGTAACGTTAACTCCTTGGTAGATAACACCATAGATGTTTGAAGCATAGACCTGAAAATTGATTGTAACGTTAACCCCTTTGTAGATAACGCCAGAGATGTTTGAAGCATAGACCTGAAAATTGATTGTAACGTTAACTCCTTGGTAGATAACACCAGAGATGTTTGAAGCATAGACCTGAAAATTGATTGTAACGTTAACTCCTTGGTAGATAACACCAGAGATGTTTGAAGCATAGACCTGAAAATTGATTGTAACGTTAACCCCTTTGTAGATAACGCCAGAGATGTTTGAAGCATAGACCTGAAAATTGATTGTAACGTTAACTCCTTGGTAGATAACGCCAGAGATGTTTGAAGCATACGGCACGCTCCTCGCTCCTTTCCGTGATCCACTTTTGTAGTTCTGGTTTGACTTAGATTTTGGTCAGGCTAGGCTGTGTCTTATACTACTACTACTACTGCTGCTGATACTGCTAATACTACTACTAATGCTGGTACTACTATAACTTCTACTAGTACTACTACTACTGCAGGTGGTACTACTACTAATGCTGGTACTACTACTACTACTAATGCTGGTACTACTAATACTACTACTACTACTACTACAACTACTACTACTAATGCTGGTACTACTAATACTACTACTATGGCTCCCTATCTTCTACTAGGCTCACTTTAAAAAGATTAGATCGTGAGAATTATCCAGACATCAAAGTAAAATTCAACAACCTGTCACAACTTCACTGATCTTCAAAGCCCTTATCTATATGCTTATCTCCTTGTCCCTTCTATGAATGTTTGAGAGTGGCTGTCATGAAATGTTTCTATTTTTGCTTGCAGCTGTTCATTTTCATGTCTTCTTCTGCAGGTGGCTTGCCTGTCTGTAAATGAGTGCTTACTTTCTGTCCGATCATCATTTATATATCTTTCTCTTCTTTTATTGGGCATGTTAGTGTAAGATGCTATGCTGGCAATGAGTGCGGTTGGGTGAGGGTTTGGTCTTTCACTGAGAAAAGACTGGCCACCTATTCCTCCATGCAATGCTGTCTGCCTTGTGCTTTTAAGGTTGTGGGTTCGATGTCAGACCCGGCCACTCTAGGAGAGTCGTCGCTGGAGCTACAGAGTTTGTGCAACGCTTTGGGCAGGCTGCCCTGTCCACGATATTTTCATCATTTTTCTCTGTCCATGATATTCTCAACATTTTTCTCTGTCCGTGATATTCTCAATATTCTTCGCTGTCCATGATATTCTCATCATGCTTTGCTGTCCATGATATTTTCAACATTTCTCTGTCCACGATATTCTTTACTGACACAAACTCTTTTGCACCAGAATGAGATTTGTCGTCTAGGTTCTAATGCTAAAACTATCTCACTGCAGAGTGGAAGCTGAGCTTGCCACCTATCTCACACCACAAGTTACCAATGCAGCACACATCTGCAAGTCAGTAAACAAGAGTAAGTTCGCGCACATAATATTCTTTAATTGTAATTGAATACGGACACACAACACGTAAATCCAGGAACACTAATTCTCTCAGAATATATCTTCCTCACAGTTGAACACTTCGAATAATACTGCCTCTCAGGGCCTACTTAAATTCATCTACCACGACAGTTGTACTACTAGCCACTCTTCTGGCCCAAAAACACTGGATCCAACCCACACTGGATCTAAGCCTCCGCTAACTATCCGACCCTCTTTAGGGCTAGGCTTCAATTCACTATGTCTGCTGATAATCGGGCTCAGTCTTTAATCCTTAGTCTCAGAATTCCCATCACTGAAAACCACAGGGCAGAGTTCTATCACTAACTCCCCTCTTATTCACTTCGCAGACCACCGACCTACACTTGTCGGCTCTCAACACTCAACTGTCCCAAAATGATCCGACCCTCTCTCGGTCTCCACTTCAACTCTCCACCAATGTTTGTCACGTCTTTTTAACCCTTCTTGCAGCCCTCCCTAGGCTCCACACACACTACCCCACAGCTCAAACTGTCTCCCCCCACAATTACACTAGCCAGCTGACTTCTCCTCAACTGCCCCTTCAATCACTGTCTTCTCATTTGCCTCCATTTTACCTCTTGAACTTGTTTATGTATCCAGGACAATGACCTTAATATTAGTGAACTCAGGCATGTGTCATTTACATTCTCTCAAAAACCACATCTCTTCTGCCTTCAATATGAAGTTTTATTTTACTTCTTGCCTTTTGTTTTCTTATGGTAATGTCTTTATCTGTTCCTCATCTTGCTATGGATATAATGTGCAACAGTGATATGAGAAAGTCTGCACTTTGTGGTATTTCTCTAAGCTGACCTTGCAGTAAGTTTTCTATCTTTTTTTCTCCCAAATATTAAAATCTTGTGAATTTATATATTCTTTTGGTTACGTTGTATGCAGCACAGAGACATTTTGGTAGCGCTGCCAACAATTTATTCTTCCTTCATTTGTTTGCTCATTTCGCCTGATTTTAATTTATGATATTGATTATGGATTGTTGATGTTGACAGCGAGTGATAGAAGCCAGTAAAAAGTACCTGCCTCAGATGTCTAGCAGTTTCTCAGACCCTCGGTTGAAGCTGTACATTGGCGACGGGTTTAAGTACATGGGCCAGCATCAGGGAGAGTTTGATATCATTGTGACAGACTCCAGCGATCCCGTCGGTGAGTTTCATCATCGTTCTGCATTTGTTTGTCGCATCTGTTTGTTAGCTCTCTGTTCTGCTATATTTTATTGGAATTTGTTTGTTGCGACTACGCTTTGAGCTGAAGTGTCGTCCTTATGTGTGCTACTACTTCTAGTGCAGTAAAGTGATTTTTGCTTGTGGAGAACTTTCCTTGTTAACAGTTTCCTTCGCCATCAGGCGAAACTATTCCGAATTCTGAGGTGCTTTTAATTTACGTCCCTAAGCCAAGGACGAGAAACATTTTTAGTCCAACTGACCAGTGTAGGGGCTGAACCTCTTATCCATTCGGCCATGCTGATCTCCTTAGGGCTAATGAAAGTAGGAACGAATTTAATTGTATAAAAGGCAATGTTCATTGATCATATAATCAGAAAAGAATGGGAAAACAGCAACCTGTATAAGCACCTCCACTAAAATTAAACTTGCTCTATACTGAGGAGGACTAGAATCCCTAGAGCACTAGCAATCTACTAAAGGAAGTCATTAAATAGATATTTGTTAAAAAGATACAAATTTGTATACCATTTGTTTTACACTTATATTCCCCATAATTTCTCAATATAATCTCCACCAACATCGACATTACATTACTCCATTACCTATCTCTGTCTCACTCGCTCCCTCCCTCCCTCCACTACCTCTCTGTCTCTCTCCTCTGACTCCATAATTTGTCTTACTGTATCTATCTCACCCTCCTCACTCCATCCTATCTCTTACCTACCTATCTTTGACTCACTCTGAATGAAATCTTATATATTAAACTAAATGATCATGCAGTTGTTTTCTGCCTGACACATCATGTCTCAATCACATCCACACAGGCCCAGCGTCGTCCTTGTTTGAAAAGCAGTATTACGAACTCATGAAGAAAGCATTGAGGCCCAACGGCATAGTTTGCAGCCAAGGTGAGGTTATCTTTATTCTTTTTGTTTGTCTTCATGACATCTCCAGCCTGAACATCTATTATATAGAAAGTAACGTAGACCAATCTAGTATTATATGGAAAGTAAAGCAGACGAATCTCATATTATATGGAAAGTAACGTAGACCAATCTCATATTATATGGAAAGTAAAGTAGACCAATCTCATATTGTGTGGAAAGTAAAGAAAACTTGGACAGGCAGAGCCCACAAGTCTATAAAGAAAACTTGGACAGGCAGAGCCCACAGGTCCGTAAAGAAAACTTGGACAGGCAGAGCCCACAGGTCCGTAAAGAAAACTTTTGGTCAATGTGGTAACCGTACATAAATGCATGCAGAAGTAAACAAGCACACAGACTGACAACTTTCATGTTTATTTATTATAAATGGTAATATTTTTCTAGCTACAGTTGTTTGTTTGTTATTGTTATAAAGAACCCTGTGTTTATTTCTTCATTGCGTCAATTTTAGGGGAATGTATATGGATCCACATGGATCTGATAAAAGGGATGCTGGAATTTTGTGAGACTTTGTACCCATCTGTGTCTTATGCCTACACTGCTATACCCACATACCCTTGTGGCCAGATTGGATTTGTCATATGCAGTATGAACCCAGTAAGTAATGATTTTTTATGAGCAAGTAATGTGTGTCTAAAAGTATCCTAATGCAAGAGTCGTCGCGGACAATTGAAGAGGAATTTCAAGTTGGGAAGACTTGAAAAGATTGGGGGAAATAAATGCAAAAGAAAAAGAATTTTCCTGCCTTGACCAGGAAAACTATGCAGTCCTGATTTTGTTTATGGTAAAGTGTTAAGTGTGCCATTTTTATATTCAAGTAAGACAGTACATACTGCCTTAATAATTTGAGACTTTGAGACCCCACCTGGTTGCAGATTTCAATATAAGCAGCACAGTAGGTTTAAGTATCTACACTGAATATCACCTGGAATAGTGGTAATGGTGCTGTAACACCACTCCTTGGGGTGAGGAGAAACTGATGACACACCGTACTAACGGGCGGTGATCTGCCTGGGACTAGGTAACTTAAGTGTACGTTACCCCACGGGTCTCTGAATCCTTATCTCACTGTTTAACTAACCAAGGGATACTACCCACCCACACATCGTCCTGACTGCATGACTCAACGCTCAACTCTGGCATCTATATGGAAACACAAATGTGTATTGTACAAATGAGGGTGATGATGGTGGGGATGATGATGATGATGATGGTGGGGATGATGATGGTGGGGATGATGATGATGATGATGGTGGGGATGATGATGATGATGGTGGTGGGGATGATGATGATGATGATGGTGGGGATGATGATGATGATGATGGTGGGGATGATGATGATGGTGGTGGGGATGATGATGATGATGATGGTGGGGATGATGATGATGGTGGGGATGATGATGATGGTGGGGATGATGATGATGAGATAGACCTATTAACCGATAGAACAGTCCAGACAGCAAGCCTGGGAGTAGTGTCAGGATGGAGTAGTCATCACTGGAAAGGTTTCGAGTAGATGCTACAGGTCATCTTGCTACTAGATCTCACCAGATGTAGATAGTCTTCCATCCAGCTCTCGTCTTCGCCCAGATGAAAATATAATGGTTAGTCGACCTGGACTAGTTCCGGAAAACCTCCTTGATAGTCCAAATGGGTGTTCCACACAGATGACGAAATGTTCAAGATCTCGCGAGCGGCCACAATATGAATACGGAGTTGCCCTCTCTTACAGAGTTCAAGGGAGAGTCAGAAATATGAGAGCAACTTCTCAGGTGCTGTTGTGGGTTGTTGGTGCTGGAGGTACAATCTCTAGACTCCAGCGGATTCATAGGCCAAAATGGCCTGGCACACAAAGTCAGTGTAATCTGGGACTAGCTGGTGGTGGATCTGTCAATAGTTGTGATACAAGGCACAATCACTCCATAAAGGTACTTGCCGTGAGTGTAGTCGGTCAGCAGATAGCGTAGACATAGTAACCATACTTGGTAATGACGACGGCCAAGGGTTGGTCGGACTCAACCTCCAGTGTAGTAAACTCTGGTGAGACATACATGATAGAATTCATAGTAGGGTTCTTGGTCCGCTAATCACACTTGCCTGGTCTCAATCACTGGACCCGTCACCAACTGATAAGACTTCACTCAAGAAGGTAGAACCTGTAGAAGACAACACTCAGTGAAAGTATCTAGAACCAAGCTTACCATGAGCGAGTTCTCTCTCACTACCTTCCTCAGCCATATGGACTCTTCCCAGGCGAGTCCCGGTCCCTTCATATGCTACTCAAGGTGCCAGAGAAGAACTGGGTCTAGGACCTGACAGGCTGCTAAGTGTCCCGCTTCCTCTTCCCCGGACTGGAGTATAGCTTGGGCCAAGGTGGCTGGTCACTCGTCACTGAGGTGTCGGCCTACTCTGCAAAACTTCTACATGACATATAGGGTTAGTGAATCATTAATAATGGTAGGCAGAATGGCCCTGAAGTAGGGCCGGTGATGAGCATCTGGACCCCATCCTGGGTCACGCCAATCTCCCTGGTTCACGTCCCTATTACCAGCCAGTGCAGATATAGTACCGTATCTCAGGTACACAATCCAAATGTAGATACATGGTCTTAATAATTTTCCATGTATCAGAGATCCACACCCCGTTCTCCCCTCCCTCATCAAGGGTCGGAGCATTTAGAACGGTGTCACTGCCTTTATAGGCTCTGTCCTGTTGGTCAATTCTCACACATTGTCCACCTCTACTACAAGGCCGAATCAATGGCGTCTATCTCGTGACAGGTGCCAAGAGGAACATACTTCTCTGGTATGGCCGTTAATCAATTGCGGGTTTAAAATCTTGCTTACAGTACATGGAAACATTATCATCCTGTTTTTGGTTTCTTGAAGTCAGGTACACGGCAATTGTTCTTTCTTACTGTCGATGGCTATAACATTTTGTGTGATGCGGTTTTGGGTTTCTTGGTCATATCAGTTATTTCAGCTGTCAAACTAAACAAATGTACTTAGACAGTGCTAAGGGGATAGAAAAG
This sequence comes from Cepaea nemoralis, assembly GCA_014155875.1. Lineage (NCBI taxonomy): Eukaryota > Metazoa > Mollusca > Gastropoda > Stylommatophora > Helicidae > Cepaea > Cepaea nemoralis. The sequence continues at coordinate 292,371 of JACEFZ010011456.1, forward strand.
GGTTCTTCACCACTACTACACTTAGTACTACTTCTGATGAGTGCTACTACTATTGCTACCACTACTGCTATTACAATTACCATTTCTGCTATTATACTAGTGCTACTTGTAACCACTACTGCTACATTTGTTACTACTACTAATTACTTTTACTACTAGTACTACAACCACTGCCTAATACATCACCATCATTGCTTCCCTCAAATGTATATCCAGTTTCATGGATTATCTTTCTTCTCAGGACACCGACTTTGAGAACCCAGTCAGAGTGATTTCCCCTGATGACACAGAAAGACTAAACATGAAATACTACAACGCTGACATTCACAAATGTGCTTTCAAACTGCCAGAATTTGCAAGAAGGGTAAGCTGTTGACAGGTTTATCTGTCACTTGGTATCTTTTCTTTGCTTGGTCTGTTTATCGAAATACCCACACTATTAAGATTGTCTATTTTCATGTTTAGGCAGGTAAATTTTTTAATTGCAGATATTTTCTGCCTATTTAGTATGTTAATTGACTCTTTTAGCGATGTCTCCTTACTTGTTTTCATTACGTGGTGAGAATGAGATTCCAGGGATTGCAGTGGTTATCATATAGAGGAGCAGCTGGCTGAGTGGCTAGATTGTCTAGTTCAAATCCTCGAAAGCCCCGGGAAGGTAACCCTGGTCAACAAATGCCCGCAGAAGTCGGGTGTGTTGGCCTAACGGCACAAGAATGCAGCTCTGCTGTAAACAGGCACAATGCAATCACGTCCGGAAAAAAAACTCAGGATGAACGCAGAAGAAGAAATCCTTGAAAGTGGATTTTTTTTGCGGGAGGCAAAAAGAAAATCCTAACCTGCACTAGCCAGGCAGCCTTATTTCCTCAGGCTATATACCCCACCTACCCTACACTGCAAAGTACTACAGGCAGTAGATGATAGGTTGTTATATAACAAGACAGAAGTAACTATAGGAAATGACACACTGGTTTTAGAAAGTGATGGAAATGGACCTCAGTGTGAATAATAGACCAGTAATTGTTATATGAAGAAAATGTACAAAAACAGATTCAAATATCTAGGCACATGGATGACATTATATAGAAGATTCACCACAGAAATAAAGCACATAGGACAAGCATAAACTGCCATTTTATAAAATATATTATTGGAAGCCAGAAAAAAGAATTCTTGCATGTTACATAACATCAGTTGTAACTTATGGGTGAATCCTGGACAATTAGTAAACTTCTTCTGTGTTCATCCGGAGTAATCAGGCGTAATTGCGGTATGTCTGATTACGCGCCCTTAGGCCAACACATCTGACTTTGGCAGGCAATTAGTAAACAAAAGCATCTGCATATGGCAATTTGTGCCGCAGACATACTCCAAGACTCCTGAAAATGACATATCTAGACATCTTCTGGACGAGCGAAACAACAGTGGAAAATAGACCTTGTCAACTACTGGGTGGACTAATAATAACAGTGAAGCTTATACAAGAGACAGAATTGAAAAAGTAAAAAGCAACAACAACAAAATCCCAGGAAGCCTCGCGGATGTGACTTCACCGAAGAATGCTCAACATCCTTGAACTGTCAAAATTAATAATCTATACATTTTGAAGGAGGCTAAGACACATAAACTTAACCACGAACATCAAAAAGACGCTACTTTAGTAATTGGCCACATAAAGAAAAAAATAAAACTAGAACATTATGATGGTTGGAAAGATACATGGAAACAGACAGAGGAAGGCAACAAGTTCAAGAACTCATTCAAGCTTTTGATCACAAGATACGGAGAAGCATGGTCACCCATGTGACAAGGCACTAGATGATGATGATGGTAGCACTGTGGCTAGTGCACTCAGCTGCCCTTTCTAGGATCTTGAGGTTATATCCTCCACAGTACTACATGTGATACTGACCATATCTTCAAGGTAATGATTCAGCTGGTCACCAGAGCCCCATTGGCCCCTGACTTTGCAGTCATGGTTTCCAGGTCTGCACCACATGGAGGTGGAGTTGACTTGTGTAGTCTGTGGGTCATCAGCAGGCTACTAATTTTCACTTTTCACCCCTCCTGGGAGAGGCTAGCCGATCCTAACCCTGCTGGCTGCAGGGCCAGGTGCAGTCCACGCCTTGTATCATCAGTATTATGTATCATAAATCCATTTATCCATAAAGTCCATAATACGTACCTCAATTTTATTTGTCTCAATAGCCAAATGTTCATGACAATTTCAGTATAGAAATATTTAAGGAGACATGGTATGTCACTGACTTTCTGTTCTATACCTTACCACCCAGTTGTTTCATCAACTATTCTCACTGCTGCTTCATTACCTATTCTTCTTCTGCGTTCATCCGGAGTTTTTTTTTTTTTCCGGACGTGATTGCGTTGTGCCTGTTTACAGCAGAACTGCGTTTTTGCGCCATTAGGCCGACACATCCGACTTCTGCGGGCATTTGTTAACCAGCTTAACCTTCTCAGATTACCTATTCTAACTGCTGCTTGTTGTTCCCTGGGTATAATATGTGTTATGTAATAGGGAACCCTTTCTTTCATTGTTTTCCACAAACTCACATGATTTTGAGTAATTTTTAAAGTAATTGTCAGAGTGTTAAATATGTTATTTCACCTTTCATTCATTCAGTAGCATGTCCCTTGCAGAACCTCGCTCCCATAACAACCATCCAGAAAAATTCTTGGTCATAAGCAAGAAGTCCTGCGCCTGATACACCCAACTAGTATCTTCCGCCACATCCTGCACTAATCTTCTCTTTGGCCTTCCTCTCCTCTCTTCCCTGGCATACACCCCTCCATTATTGTCCTCTCCAAACTTTCATGATGTTTCAAGTAACCAAATTATTTAAGTTTTCTTTGTTTTATCGAATTTAGTAGCCAACCTTCATTATTCAGATCTTGTCGCATGTTTGTTATTTTCTTTATCCGAGACATTCTTAGAACCGTCTATAACATTTATATTCCCTGGCATTTATGTGCTGTTCAGCTTATGTGTCCCGGTCTTACAGGCATATGTTGCAATGGGAAAGATGCTCTTAAAATTCTAATTTTTTTTGTAGGTCAGTCTATCTGTCCCATGCTACAATTTATTCAGTTGTTTTAGTTTTTGAAGAGCAATAGACATTTGTCTTTTAATTTCTTTCACCTTCACAGACATAATGAAACAGTTACTCAGTATTGGTTATTAAACTGCAAATATTCTTTTCCAGGTTTTGAAAGGACACAAGTCAAAGACGGGTAACTGCTGCTAAAAACACACCCATGTGACAAGCATTTTCACATATTAGATGTTTTAAAACATTTTTAAAGGCATTATTATAATTCGGAAATTTTGTATTGTATTTTTTAAATTATTATCTCAAAAATGTGAACGATTCACATAGATTTCATATAGTAATACAACTTAAGAACATCTCATTTTCTGTGTTGCTTTTATTTTTATAAAATGTAAATTCTTAACCCATTTATGGCGTATTTGTTAGTTTTATATTGTCTAGCATTCCACTTTCTTTAAGATATATGAAATTGTCATTTAGTGTATTTGTTTAATTTGAGCCTAAATGTTGAGCCTATGGGGAGGTTTGATGAGTTTTTAACATTTTGTCACTTTTTTTTTTCAAGTTCTGTTTTTGTGGAGTATGTTCTGTGAACGTCTTTCTGGAACATCAGGATGTCCTTTGTGACGTATTTATTGCATTTAATCTCTTTATTTTGACTTCTGTTTTGTGGTTATATGGACACTTATAGCTGCTGCTTCTTAGTCTTTATGCCCCATTGGTACATAGGCTCCAAGTTACCAGCTTTATTTCCTGTCGCTGAGTTTTGTTTCTAGGGGTTTAATGTTCCATAACATCACCATCATTCTTGTACATAGCATCTTGCCCTTTGTGATTTATTTATTGCATTTAATCTTTTTATTTTGTGACCTATCTTTTTTGTCACTGTTGTTTGTTGTTATAGTGAGTTGACAAATGTTTTCCCCCATATAAAAATTCACAACTCGGTAACCAACTGAGGGAAATGATGAGGTTTAGCATATAGCCTTATCATTATGTATATTGGAGATTGTACAGCAGATCTCCATGTTTGATTATACGCAGTATATAAGTTACGGGTTAGAGATCAAGTGCATATTATCAAATGTATTACATCTTCACACGGAAACATCAGTGTTCAGTAATGAATATTCTTGTTGTGCACGGGAATTTCCTTATAAGAAGCAGGTCACTTGGTAGAACGGAAGTGTTCACAGGTGACGACAATAATTACTGAAAAACAAGTTTGTGTGAATTCGATAAATTTTCGCCAAAACATGAAAGACATTTTGCCGCTTTCCATGATTTGAGTTGCTTTTGGACCTATCAAAGACAAATTCCTTGGGTGGGACTAAATACAAGGGCGAGTCAATAAGTCACACAGTTCTGTGGGGTGGTAAATGTAGTTAGTGTTTTCTACATGTGTCAATAGGTGACAGCAACATCGAACTTTATATTCCCGTTCATCAGGTGGCGCTAGGTGTCTCATGCTCAGTGCATAAAAAAAATGGCGACTGTACTTACGGAGTGTACGACCAAAGAGCAACTTGGTGGTGTGCGTTTTTTTTTTTGTGTGGGCAAAAGGACTGCCTGCTAAGGACATTCATAAGGAAATGCTTCCTGTTTATGCTGACAAATGTTTGTCCCGTAAAGCGGTGCATAGCTGGGTAGAAACATTTTCTCAAGGTGTCGTAGTATTTCTTGGGGTGAGGGAAGCATACTATTACATCTTAATAACGGGATAGATGCACTCTGGGAATACAATAAATCTCAGTCTACAGACCCCACCAGCCCTTGGATTCCTGTCTCTCTCACTATCAACCGCTGGACAATACCTTTTTCACCTCTCATCCAGAACAGATGACACGACTCTGGTGTCTACACATAATGACTATATGATATAATGTACAAGAGGAATGTTCATGAGAGAATCCTGTACTATATGATATAATGTACAAGAGGAATGTTCATGAGAGAATCCTGTACTATATGATATAATGTACAAGGGGAGTGTTCATGAGAGAATCCTGGCCACCGCCCGGCGATAGAAGAAATGGCTATCTGGATTAGTCTCAGGCCGTCTCACTCATCACTGTACACTGGGTACGATACCACAAGGTTAAAGAGGTCACTCATCTGCACACGTAGCGTGGAATGTCTCTGCCGAGGTGTAGTCTCAATTGGAATGACTAGCACGTCAAGGTGGTGACTCCAAGTTGCGGTGGTACGTGATGACTCCGGACTACCATCCCTGTAGAAGTTCTGAAGGCCTGTCCTTCAAGCTTCACTGGTAAGGCCTGTGCTAGACAACGGTCCTACAAAGCCACCATAACATTTAACACAATGTAACAATGTCAAAGTTCTGGAACCAGATGGTGGTCTCTAATGGGATCAGGATGGGTATAACTGGGCCTATCAGCACAGAAAGTTGGCACAGTTCAAGTTGACTCTGTCACTCAAACGTCAGTACTGGTAGCACGTGACCCAGTAAGGAATGTAACAAGTGTTCCTATATGGTAGACTGTTCCCGGAACACCAGGCCATCATGAAATAAAGGGTAATGTAGTTCTTCTCTACCCGTTTGGCTAGTGGGTCACACTATCAAAACTGTTCACAGACAAGAGGACACGATACTCGCCGTGTGTAGCCATCATAATACTTGGTGGACTGACTGAAGATCATTTAGCGGTTTATACGGGACTGGATTGTGGCGTCGTGACTTCCCGGCACGTGGTGTGGTGTAGAAGCCTCACTTCACGTCACATAGATAAGCCAGCCATTTAGCAGCCTTCACCAAGTCATCTTCCTCTGGTCCCGTCACGTAAGTCTCTCAGACAGTAGAACCTGCCAAAGATAACACCATGTGTGAATATCGTGACATAGACTTACCCCCAGAGGTACACGTTACCTATGTGTACTCAGCATAGGCCGGTGTCGCCATGACCCGGCCGGCCCTCACAGACCAGGATCCACTGCCAAAACTGAACTGGGTCTGGGTCCTAACAAGTGCTGGCTGAACCGTCCTCCGTCTCGAACTCGCCCAAGGTAGGGCTGTGTATCTGGTCATGGTGTCGGCGAAATCCTTCTGTCCTAAAAAGACTTCTAAGGACACAATATACCAGGTTAGTAGGTTAAAGGTACCTAGAGACAGAATGGCCCTGAAGGAGAGCCGGTGACCACCGACTTCCCCTCCCTCGGAGGTAGCCCCCTCTCCCTGGTTCGATTTTAGGATTACCTACTATACACCAGGTCTCCTGGAGCTCTAGCTCTGATCCAGGAATGTAATAGATTATACAGGGAAATCCCCCTGTAGCGGAAGTCCACATCCCGTTCCCTCCTCCCCTAGTTAAGGTCAGAGCATTTGGAACGGTGTTCAGCTGGCTGTGACCAGCTCTGTCGCATTCCCCAGTTTCTCCAGTGTCAACCTCTCGGGAACCAACTGCCTATCAAGATGGTGTTCCGTTACGGCAACCAATAACATAAAGAGTAAGAGGAACGCTCAGCAAAGCCAGTGGTCGCCACACCAAAGAATTCGAACTTAGACACCCGCAATGTCCTTCGAATGACCTTCGACACGTCCGGCGACCATCGCATGGGTTTCGTCTAGTTCGGCCGAGTTCCCTGATACCTCACTCGACCTATGTTCTACAACGCCTTCGCCAACTTCCGTCTGTGTCGACTACGTTAGAGTTCTAAGGCCGCCCAGGAGTGAACTCGGACTACTAACACTATTGGGCCTGTCCTAAATGTCTATAACTACTTGTAGCGGCAATAAAACGCATTCACGCACTTGTACAATTGTAACGCAAAAACAGGCCTACAATCCATCGTGTTCAATTAGCCTGCAGTGTTAAGTTAAAACACAAGCCCACAGGTTCACCCCTGACTGACCTTTGTACGCCGGGCGAGACATGCGGTCGAACAGCTTCGGTTCAACGCGGTAGTGACACACATTATTTATCTAATTATGTTTCACGTACCTTACGACAAACTGTGTATTCAGAATTGAGGAGCTCCCGTCCCAACACTGGACGTTCTGTCGGTTTTCTTTGATAAACAACAAGACACTGGCTTCCTCTCTCCCATTTACGAATTAACACAGTCGTTCAAACACAACGTCTTGCTCCCACGGCCGGATCTCAACTGAGCCTCTCTTTGTTCTGAGACGGTTCTTGCGCATGCGTTAGCGGAACTGGTTGGGTTGAGCTTGTCTCACACGAACAGTCGAGAAGTCAAGGGCCACCAATCGCCCTTGCGTGGGTTACATTAATACCTCGGTTGTATCCCTTCGACTAGAGCTAGACATACTGAAAAAGGGGAATTGGACTTGTGGGAGTATTGCTAGGTGAATTCTCAGCCGTTCCATGACACAAGGACACTCTAAAATTTTTGATGAAATCCGATCTGGTCGTCCTGTTGAGATTGCAACAGAAGCATCCATGCAGCGGGTGAATGAGATGATTAGAGGTGACAGGCGAGTAACAATAGACTGTAACATCTGCAGTAGGGTGCTCACATGGTTCAGCATACAGCATAATGCATGATTGATTGAAATTTCCAGGACTGCTGACTAGAGGAGTGTTGCTTCTTCATGACAATGCCAGACCACATACTCTATTAACTCAGGAGAAAATTAACCAACTAAGGTGGGAAGTTCTGGAACATCCACCTTACAGCCCTGACTTAACCCATAGCGATTTGCACCTTTTTGGTTCACCGAAAACCCACCTTGGCGGGAGACATTTCGCGAATGACGCCGAGGTTGAATGTGAAGTGAAAACGTGGTTTAGAAAACAAAGCACACAGTTCTATGCAGACGGTTTGGGAGGACTGATGAAACGATGGGATAAGTGCATCAGTGTTGGTGGACATTATGTTGAGAAATAAAGGGACAATGTATGTATAAAATAAACTGATTTAATTTGTTATCATATTAATTATTTTTCTACAGCCATTTGTGACTTATTGACTTCTCCTCGTATGAGGCAAGCGGGCCAATTTCATAACGACGCAACAATTGTTTGTTTTTTTTAATTGAATGTCGATGAGGGCAAACATTTGTGAACACACTATACATGGACCCTTGTAGCCGCTGCTTAGTGGTTCTGCCTTTGTCCCCAATGAACCAAGCGCTCTCATGCCAAGCCATCTTGGTGTTTGCTACGTCCTGCAGCTCCATCAAGCTATTCATCTCTGTCTTTGATTCTCTCCATGTATTTTTCCAGGTTAACTTTCCAGTTTAACATAAAGTAAACGATGGATTACAAAGATAAGTCTTTCCAAAGTGAATAAAACTAGTCTGAAATAAGTCAGTGCATTTAAGTTCTTGGTTACTTTCGTAACAGTAGATGGGAAATATGTTATAGAAGTTAAATGTACTAAATAGACCAACAAAAGCAGCATTTCAAAAGATGAATAATATTTGGTGAAATATATCTTTGTCAAGCAAGGTGACAAAGTTCTTATCTATATCAAGCCCATCCTGATGTGTAGAAGTCAGTCATGGACAATTTACACACTACCAAGAAATTATCTGGAAAGTTGTGAATGCAGATGTACTAAAACACCATAGACTGATAACGATATGTACGAACAGTTTACTTGGAAAGTTCAGAAAATCGTGACACAGATGAACATTGAAGTTGGAAATGACTGGACTGGCAATTTGCTAGGCAGAATTCTATGGACAGACAGACATCCCTAACACCGCATGGAATGGATTACATATTAAACATCGTGATTGTTGTAATCCAAATCTAGATGACCTCTGGGTAATTTTCAACCGTAACCTAAAACGACCGATTAATGCAAATGTTAGAGGGACTTCAACTTAGTAGTGATAACAGCATGAGAATTCTGACCTGTTCTGTCAAATTAAAATAACCTAGAAAGTGACATCTCTTAGGTTTCTATTGCCATGGTCATTGTCACACATATACAAGTGAGAAATGGTTGCATATATTCAACGAGTGGCACACCGTCTGTTTCCACTTTTAAACTATCTGGAAAAAGTATGGGTGATCATAATTTGTGATTTTAAACATCTAATGATGATTTGTCTCAGAACGAGGCTATGCGGGTCATTCTGGGATGCACCAGAGACACCCCAGTGGTGTGTATGCGGTACATCCTTAGTTTGCCGACTGTTGCTGGTAGGCTCAAGGTGATGCAGGCAAAGGTATACCTCAGAGTAGCTGCAGACACTGATCACCCGTTGCATGAGGCGCTGGGCACTGTTAAGGGCCAGCGACTGATAAGAGGGTAATCATGGATGGCTCAGGCAGAGGATACAATCAGACTGGCATGCCCCTTGGAGAACATTAGGCGAGGAGAGGAGTGGGTCAGAGTGCCAGCGGAGCAGTTAGACTTGTGCAGAGTTATAATCACATTGAGCAGGGAGTGGCCAGCAGGGGCCACGGAAGTGGAAATCCAGCAACTAATTCAGGATAATGCTCGCCCAGGTGATGTGATTATCTACACAGATGGTTCGGTATTGAGAGGTAGTAGAAGTGCCTGGGGGTTCTTGGCAAAGGCTAATGGTTGATGTTTGGTGCAGGAGAGCCTGGCATATAATACCACAACATCTAGCTTAAGAATGGAGGTGGGGACAGTCAGTGCAGCTTTCCGCTGGATGGAGAATACGATACACACAAACATCATGATTGTAACTGACTCAGAAAGCATGCTGTGTAGGGTGAAGACAGGCAAGCTTCGTGCAGAGTGGCTTGCTTTGCTTCAGATACTGGTACTTTTGGGGTTGGAACTCTTTGCTGGTTTCTGAGGATGGGGACGGAGCGCTTATGGGAATGCCCCAAATGCTGTGATGTCGGTTCCTAAATCAATCAATCAATCTTTCTGTCTACACAAAATTGGTTGAAACTGCCTAATTTCTATCGCCTCGATACATTTGAAGAACCATTAATTGTTCGTTGTTGATGAGATGCAGCGAAATATGCCAGGCAATAAATATTCCCCCCCCCCCACCCCCCCCCCCCCCCCCCCCCCCCCCCCCCCCCCCCCCCCCCCCCCCCCCCCCCCACACCCCCCCCCCCCCCCCCCCCCCCCCCCCCCTTCGCTTGCTTTGAACTTGAGCGTAGTCTATACACTTCTAGCGGTGCTGGACTGAATTTTGCGCGTGGATTAGCTTTCCCGAGTAAGTATCTGTTGCTATCAGGCGAATCCACTCCAGGGGTACTTGTAATATACGTTCCCAAGTTAAGGATGATATGTCAACATTTTAGTTCTGTCCGGTGTAGGGGTTAAACCCCTTACCAGTATCAGCACATCGGATGTTTAAGAACACGTGTTCTTATCCATACAGCCACTCCAGCTTCAGAGGTACCTGTAACTTACATCCCAAAGTCAAGGACGATAGGTCAATATTTTAATTACTCTGTCTGGTGTAGGGGTTGAACCCCTTACCTCAACATCAGCATGCCGGATGTTTAAGAACGTGTTCTTATGTGGCTTCTATATTTAAATTCACCAATGGAATACATTGTTTTGAATCGAATATCTACATTTTCCCCAGGCTTATCTACAAAAGGGCACAATGACATTCATGAAGATGTAAACCCTGGTCTTTCGTGTAGAAAGATAAGTGTGGGTTCTGTGTAACAGTATGGGTGTGTTTTCTACATCTATCCTTTTCATGTTTATTTTTATCCACCACACGATTACCTACTGAATGTAAAATTATCTAGAAAGTCAATCCGAGATTGATTACTATGTTCTGCATACAACATGCAACATTAAAAAATAATTATCTTAGTCCAGGAGCCTCGTAAAGTGGTATGAACTTCAAGCCAAAAATATGGATAGTCACTTCTGGTTACAATTCATCACTTTTAAAAAAGGTCGCTTAAAAGTCGAGAGGATCGTCTTCATTGCACTGGCTCGAGCTCTGTAGCTCTAGCGACGACCTCCAGGAGTCTTCAAGAAAAATGCACTCGTGGACCGAAAGACGTAGCCCAGAATTGAACGAGCGAACAACCTTTCGGAGCTCGAGACAGACGGTTTGACCACTTCGCCATGGAGACTCCCATATTCATCACTTTATTTTGTGTGTGTCTCCATTCTATTAACTCTTAATTACTAGACGTAAAATTGTTCTAACTTTAGTCTTGAGAAATGTGAGCCTTCTTTGAGGTGATGTTATTTGCCTCTTATTTAACCAGATTTTTTAATGTTTTAGGGAGAATCCCGATCGTGAATTTGTATTTTGTGGCGTTACCATCTTGCACGATTGTGATGTGCATTTGTTTGTCTTTTATGTAAATATCACTGTATTTTCATCACGTGTGAAAGGGGTTAAATTAAACATATCCTGGCTGTATACTGTGCTTTTTATATTCGTCTGCTGGATTGTTCCTGTTTGGTTGCCAGTATTTTAAACTAAACTGCTGTTTTTTGCCAGTTTGTGTTCTTTGTTATTCTCAGGTCTTTGCTATTGTAATGCCACAGCATGCAGAGATGATTGTAAACATTCTTATTGTATTACTGCATTTCTAAATATGTCCAGTTTTGCTCACTCATTCTAGTCATATCATGAGGACATTTGTACAGTTTGGTTTGAGCTGACACAATTATAGTTCAGCTCATTTTCGTTAGAACAGCTGTTTTGGCTGAAAGCATTGTTGTTCAGCTCGTTCTAGCCATTTCGTTAGGACAGCTGTTTTGGCTAAAAGCATTGTGGTTCAGCTCATTCTAGCCATTTCGTGAGGACAGCTGTTTTGGCTGAAAGCATTGTGGTTCAGCTCATTCTAGCCATTTCGTAAAAAGCTGTATTGTCTGGCTTTAGCCACAAGACTTTGTGGTTAGGAAGAACTTGGAAGCAACAGAGATGTGGTTTCTGAGACGAATGTTGCAAACTCCTTGGACTACCAGACTAACTAACAACGATTGCCTGAAAGAGGCTTATGAAACTAAAGCATTATATTCAACAATAAGAATGTTAAAGACGGCTTTCTTTGGCCAAGCGATGGGAAAAAAGGTATTGGAGAACATTGTGACAACTGGAAAGTCAAGGAGAAGAGCCAAGAGCGGACTAAGAGGAATTATGTTGGACTGAGACAGTGGCATGGAGGAATATCATCAGCAGAGTTGATCCAGATCACCAAAAACCGAGATTGTGGAGGGACATGAATGCCTAAGCCAGGTGGCAAGGCACTTGATGATAATTGTAGTTTTACCTCTTCTAACCACATTATGAGGACATATGTATTTGTGGTTTCAGCTGAGACCATTGTGGTTCAGCTAATTCTAGCCATTTCATAAAGACATCTGGCTATAATGTCTGATATCAGTGGAGACCATTTTAGTACAGTTCATTTTTTGCCATTTTATGAAAACATTGGTACTGTCTGGTTTCAGCTGAGACCATTCTCATTCTAGCCATTTTTTGAGAACTCTCAGCTGTATTGTTTGGTTTACCTCAGCAAGTTTTAATATATTCTAGCCATTTCATGTATACTTTTGTCAGGATTCAGCTGGGACCACTTTTAGTTTATCAATGAGTTTAATTATTATTTTTTTGTTGTAATTCCAAGTTTAACCTGAAAGCATTCTGAATATAGCTCGTTCAAGCTGAGCTTAGAACTCCTTCAATGACTTTCTGGAGGTGTTTCTGACAGAGCCAAGCTTGAGGGTATTCAACTCATAAACATTGTAATGGCCTGCACCTTTAGAGTCTAGAAGATGCAGTCCATAGATCAGGGACCTTATGAGGACGGAACACGTATAAATTGCTGTGATGTTGGTTCTTGGTTCAGCTTAATCTCCACACAATGAGCAGTCTCCATCAGCACAGTGCCATCAGCTCTTATAGTGTACTTTGCTGTTTGTTTCCAGGATAACGGTCTTGGTTAGTGCCTTTTGTGTTGGTTCACATGGAAAGCAGCATGTTCCATGCAGGGAACCAATTCTGGAAACCATGCAGAGCAACACAACAAGGTAGTGGCTTTGGGCAGGCACCCGTTGAACCACTACAGTGTGGTCAGGCTTGACAGTGAAGCAAAGTTGTCTCTCATAGCACTGGTATTCCTCTTAGTGGACAACATGCGGTGGTCAGTTGAATTGTCATTTAGTAGTAATCACACCCAGTGTGTGTTAGATTCTTCTTTCATTTGCTTGAAATGCGTCTGTATCTGCAATCTTGTCTCTTGTTTGAATTTCAGTCTTTTAAGTTCACTCAGTGGTCCATACATTTTATTTTCCACTTGTTTCTTAAGGACAGAAGATTTACCATGTTTTGGAGCGGCTGGCCGAGAGGCTAGAACGCCGGACTCTATTCGGGAGGCCCGGGTTCGATCCCTCGATAAGGTGTCGGATTTTTTTCTGTCGGGGGCAAAAAGAAAATCCTAACCTGCACAGTTCGCGGTGACTGCACTAGCCAGGCAGCCTTTATTCCTCAGGCTCAAAGACCCCTCTGCCATACACCGCGAGGTACTATATTGGCAGTAAATGACAGTTTTTGGGCAGTCTTAGCGTATGTGATCTGCTGTCTGCACCAAACCACGTGTACATATGACTGTTTGCCAATCTTGAATTTTTTGTATATATATGGTTGAGAAATCTATTGTGCCCTGTTCTGATGTGCAGAATAATGATTTGTTCTGTTCTGTCCATAAGGTGGTAATGGTCTTGTGCTTGTATTGGTGGCTTTCTGACTGATTTGATCATTCCTTTCTTTTGGTTTTATATTTCTTGTAGATTGTTCAATTGCTGAATATTAGATTAGCAGAGCACACCTTTGATGGGCATTTTACCCATGATTCGGAAGTAGTTGGCAGATGCCAGAGGCTTATCCACTTCATAGTTTCTGTTCACTGCATCTCTACTGGGCCATCAATTCCAAGATCCCATGCCAGTTTGGTTTAGGCCCATAATGTTATACGGCAAAGATGTATGGGGAAGTAATCATGCCTGGGGGTTCGATAAAACCCACCTCACAGCCAGCTCGTACCTGAGATGATCTACAGGCTGTCCTTTTATACGCAGCAGTCGAAACTTTCCCCCATGCCTGTAGTCAAAAGCATCACACTACCTTGTAACTTATTTTAACTATTCCACAAAGCTTATTCACTTAGTAAAAACTATAAATTAACTACTTAACAGGATCTAATATAATATGAAATTGTTATGACAGACAAACCATTATCATTTTAATCATCTGATTGGAAAGATACTTATCTATCCCATGACAATGCATACACACCAACATTCCACTTTTCTCATGATGGTGTTGTGTCTCTAAGTATGTGATTTTCAAACTTGCTGCGTTAAGTTGGTTTTTAAGAATGAAACAGTCTCCATATACATTCTGCGCATATTTATCTTTTAGGCTGGATCATCATGCAGTGTCGGTTGTTAACGAGCCAACTTATGCTCAGTATTATATTTCAGCATTGGCATTAAAGTCCTGCTGCAGCTAATGGTGTCTGAAAGCATTAGTAGGATGTTGTATCTCATGGAGCCGTTGGTATGAGGGTGTCTAAAAGTATGAGCTAGGAATTTGTATCTCATGGAGCCGTTGGTAGGAGGGTGTCTAAAAGTATGAGCTAGGAATTTGTATCTCATGGAGCCGTTGGTAGGAGGGTGTCTAAAAGTATGAGCTAGGAATTTGTATCTCATGGAGCCGTTGGTAGGAGGGTGTCTAAAAGTATGTGCTAGGAATTTGTATCTCATGGAGCCGTTGGTATGAGGGTGTCTGAAAGTATGAGCTAGGAATTTACATCTCATGGAGCTGTTGGTAGGAGGGTGTCTAAAAGTATTGAGCTAGGAATTTGCATCTCATGGAGCCGTTGGTAGGAGGGTGTCTAAAAGTATTGAGCTAGGAATTTGCATCTCATGGAGCCGTTGGTAGGAGGGTGTCTAAAAGTATGAGCTAGGAATTTGTATCTCATGGAGCCGTTAGTAGGAGGGTGTCTAAAAGTATGAGCTAGGAATTTGTATCTCATGGAGCCGTTGGTAGGAGGGTGTCTAAAAGTATGAGCTAGGAATTTGTATCTCATGGAGCCGTTGGTAGGAGGGTGTCTAAAAGTATGAGCTAGGAATTTGTATCTCATGGAGCCGTTGGTAGGAGGGTGTCTAAAAGTATGAGCTAGGAATTTGTATCTCATGGAGCCGTTGGTAGGAGGGTGTCTAAAAGTATGAGCTAGGAATTTGTATCTCATGGAGCCGTTGGTAGGAGGGTGTCTAAAAGTATTGAGCTAGGAATTTGTATCTCATGGAGCTGTTGGTATGAGGGTGTCTAAAAGTATTGAGCTAGGAATTTGCATCTCATGCGGCTGCTGGGAGTAGCATGTCTGACAGCATGGGCTAAGGAGTTGATAGAAGAGTGTCTGACAGCACGAGCTAGGGAGGTGACTGGGGGGAAATCTTGTGTGGTTGAGCTGTTTTTCCATTGCAGTTGTTTGTTTTTAATTCTGAGTGTTTCCCCAATCAATATCTTTGGTTGGAAAGATCCAGATTTATTGACACTTATTTTTGTCAGGAATGTTTGTTGAAACAAGACTAATGTACACCATACCAATGTTTTCTAGTTTTGTTTCCAGTTGCAGCTAGTGTTTGTTCTATTTTTGTTTTGCACATATACTGTCTGGTTTTTTTCTGATGTGCAGCCAGTGAGAATCCTCACAATGAACGATTTCCCAGACTCACATATGCACTGACAGCTAAGGATACCATAAGATTCCTGTGGAAATAGACAGGATACTGTAAGATTCCTGTGGATATAGGATACTATAAGATTCTTGTGGCAATAGACAGGATACTGTAAGATTCCTGTGAAAATAGACAGGATACTATAAGATTCGTGGCAATAGACAGGATACTATAAGATTCCTGTGGCAATAGACATGATACCATAAGATTCCTGTGGCAATAGACAGGATACTATAAGATTCCTGTGGCAATAGACATGATACCATAAGATTCCCGTGGAAATAGACAGGATACCATAAGATTCCTGTAGAAATAGACAGGATACTGTAAGATTCCTGTGGATATAGGATACAAGATTCTTGTGGCAATAGACAGGATACTGTAAGATTCCTGTGGATATAGGATACAAGATTCTTGTGGCAATAGACAGGATACTGTAAGATTCCTGTGGATATAGACAGGATACTATAAGATTCCTGTGGAAATAGACAGGATACTATAAGATTCCTGTGGAAATAGACAGGGTACTGTAAGATTGCTGTGGAAATAGGCAGGATGTATGATCACTGTGGTAAAAGACAGGGTACTGTGAGATTGCTGTGGAAATAGGCAGGGATGAAATGGGGGTCAGTGTGGCCAAATGAATAAGATGGTTTGCTCTTAAACTTCCTGTTCGCTGATGCCGAGGTAGCAGTTCAACCCCTATGCCGGTCAGTTGGATTAAAATGTTGACTTGGGGACGTAAAATACAAGTACCTCAGAGGTCACAGTTGGTTCGCCTGATGGCGACAGTCACTAGTAATAGGAAAATCCAATCCACGTGCAAAAATCATTGGGTGAGGTGATCAGTGTGATATTGGCCAGTTTGACTTTCCCGGAAATGTCTTAGTACCAATTTCAAGCTGGGTTAACGTGAGAACTCAGGCCTTGGGGGGGAAAATACCTAATGTGAAGGGGATTTGAACATGGGACCACTGGACTGGCAGGTAAACATGCTAGCCACTATTTGGTGTGTTTGATGGACGTCTGCTACATTAATCTGTGTTTTATGTTTGTAAAAAGTTAATCTCACTTGTCATTACCGTTTGTGTAACATTGATGTATCCATTGTTTGAGGGATGTCGCCTACATTTAAACTGTTTTTTGTCTTGTGTGTATAAGGTTAACCCCATGTATAATTACCGTTTGTGCAACATTGGCGTATCCATCTGGTGATTCTTGCATGTACAATTAATCATTTGTAATTATTACATAAGTATGGAGACTGAATGCTCTTGTCGTGAATTTGTGTGTTAAAATAAACCATTTATGTCCGATTGTGTCTGTGTGATAATTTATTTGCTTTAAGTAACTAGCAACAATAGTAACAGTTTGTAACATGAAATAAATACAGGGTGTTTTAAACAGGATATTCATATACATTCACGACTGGACATTATATAGAGATGAAATGTCGCATGTTGATTGGGCAGAGGATGGCTCGCACTAAGAATGGTGCCTAGCCACATGCAATCTACAAAGCCAGGAAGAAGAAAGAGAAGGTGAGCAGACAAGTGGGGTTGCTGATCACGTGGCGACACAGCAGAAACACCAGATCTACACCAGCTGAAGCAGGCCCAGACAGTAACAAACCTACGCCCGATACTATGGAAGCCAAAGCCTACATCTGAGACTACGGTAGACGTAGAAGGATGAAGTAACCGGAGAAGCCAGTCAGACAAACAGCAAGCAGAAACCGCCAAACATCACCTCAAAGGCAAGCAAGAACACTCAACAAAGACCGCGAAAATAATGCTGAAACAAAAGGGAGGCTACCACACCGCTTCATGGCGAAAGTGTTACAGGCGCAGTTGGAATTCTTCTTACAGCGATGGAAACCTAGCTGCAGGCGGTTTGGTAGCATACCGAATTGCGTTGGTATTTTACGAAATGGTATGGATGCCGGTCTTTCATAAAGCAATGGCAAACTACTGAACGTAAACTTGCTCAGGAATCACTAACAGCCAAAAAAATGCCGTGGTTGACTGCTACATCCTGTAAGGGATATGCAACTAACTACAGCTTTCCCCAGTAATAAAATAATCGGGTTCTGAGAAACGCGCTGGGACCTGGCTGCATTGACCAGCTACAGGCACCGCGGTGTGAGAAGATAGGTCATAAAGAGAGTCAAGTTCATCTCAAACGACGTGGTCGGGAAGAAGATGCATACGGAGAACCCAATGATAAAGATCGCTGAAGCTGAGAGGATTATCAGAAGTTCTGTCACACCCCTACTATCTGCAAGAGTGAGTTGGGCGTCTGCAGCCATTGCTCTGTCAATCACACATACAGCCAGTGCCCACACGCCAAGATTGATACAGACTTCAGAAAGCCCAAATCAAAACAGAAAATGTCCCCCAACTGCCGCTGGAACCATGGGGCTAGATACCGCGGGTGTCCTTGCTTTCGTGGCAGCAAAGAAGCTATGAAGACAGTCATTAAGCCTAACCTGCCATGCAAAAAGGTGAGATGACATTATGAAACAAAGACATAAATATCAATTACAGGGCCAACGGAAGAAACAAATCAAAAATAAACATGGCCTAGAGAAACGAACAACCAGAACCGCAAATACTAATAGCAGCAGCACAGAGCGACCTGGACAAGTGTTAAAATAGACCTGGACAAACTGAAGCTAGTCCGACATAATGCCAAACGGGATGTGGCTCCGATGGCTGGAGTCAGTGCGGAGACAGAAGACACTCTGGGAAAAGTTCAAGCAGAAAGAACACGGACTGGACTTCTCAAATACAGACCAAGAGTGAAACAACTCAAACAGATCTTGCACAAAGCAAGATCCAGACACGAGCCAAAACAACAGAAGAGGATGAAGTGAAGGTGTCCCAGAAACAACGAAGAACAGGGGGAGAAGAGACTACACACCAGCAAGAACAAGAGCAGAAGACACACGATATGAAAGATTTAGATAGCAAACACACAACAGAACAAGATACACGAGCAACTGTCGGAGATTTAAAAAAAAATGTGGGAAGACTATCGATGAATCACTTCTTGAAAGAATAACACGATGAGACGGGACTAGGACCTGACATACCAAGCCTTAGAAAGCGTGCACCTGACCAGACATGAAAAGAAATCATCCAAGAAGAAAACCATACCAAGCTAAGAAACACAGACAAAATTTGAAGAGAAACAAGTAACACCATTTCCGAAAGCAGAGGCCGAAAGAAAACGCTATAAAGGGCCCCAAATATAATGCACGTCTACAGACCGATAGTTGAACAACCTGAATGCGTTTTTCTCAAGCTGTGGTGGTGGTGGTGCGGTGAAGGCGGCGGCGGGATCATTAGCAGCAGCAGCAGTACTGGTGGTGGTGGTGGTGGTAGTAGTAATAGTAGTAGTAGTAGTGTTAGTAGTAGTAGCGGCAGCAGCATTAGTAGTAGTAACAACAGAATGTTGGTATTTTTGTAGGTGCACATTTTGTGAATAATTGAAAGAAGAGGAAGAGAAAGATTCTTGAACAGTAAATTAAAAACTTGGAGAAGAATTAAAAAAAAAAAAAAGGTTAGGGAGCTTAAAGGCAACAGGGTCGACTTCATTCCTCCTGGCTGTATCCCATATGGCTGCCGAAAGCATCGCGCAAAGTACAAAATCCTAAGCTCCAGGACGACACCCCAGGGGTCTACGAAATAAATTGCACTTGTAAACCGAATGAAGGAATATAAACACTATTCCTCGACCTTCGGAAGGCTCGATACGCGGCGTGATTCCATAGCCACGAAGACTCCAGGAGGTAAATCATGAACACAAGATTCATGACATTTGAGAGTCAGTCAACAGCTACACCCAGCGTGTTTCATGTGTAAAGTGCTATTGAGGACGATTCAGTCACAATGGGATGAATTATATTTGTGAAAATGTCACAAACTGTGATTACCGTGGCTTCATGTATAGCAACAACGGGGGAATGATCCAAAAAAGATGCAATATATCCAATTCAGAAAAAAACAAAAACATTTGAATCTCGTTCAACCGGCTGTCGTTACCTAGATAAATTTGAGGTCACCTGATTGTACGGTTTTTCTCTGTTAGTTCTTTTCTTCTTCTTTCGTTTGCTAGTTCTTTCCTCTTTGCAAATTATTTGTCTCTCTGTTGCAGCAGATTTGCTGTTTGTGTCGTCAGTTTGGGGTTTAGCCAGTCCGGTTATGTTTGTGATTTCTTGCTGTTTGCACAAGAGACAACATTTTAGATATTTCAAACGAACGAAAAGATGAGAAATTCCGAAAACAAAAGGAGTAATGCAGCTTTACAGAACATAATTACGGAAAAGGTCGTTGCGGCGACTAGCCTTCATCGGCAAACAAATACATACACAGAAAACACAACATAATATAATCATGGAGAAGACACACATCCCAGGCTGTGATTCTAACATAAATCTTCACTTTGATTCTCTATATAGACAACAGAGTGTCGTGGGGTTCCGGGTAGGGGATGGTAACAGTTCAGTGAGGATCCCATTTAAATGAGTGGAAGTGGTACATGAAAAAGGGAAGGAAGGTAAGGCGGAAAACTGTAAACAAAGGAGATATGGTGGTGGGCCCAGAGTGAAAATTAAGAAGGAACGCCCCGATGGATGTCCATACAATGCGCGAGTGCTAGTAAAAGGTTGGCCATAGTGGACGAATTTTAAAGAGCAATGATGTGTACACCTAGGTATGATGGTGATAATAACGAAACTAATTGTCTGTGCTCTTTATGTGTACCAAAGGAATACTAAAGTCTGAGAGGACTGGTGTATATGAATGTACATACATAAACTTACGCACACAATAAACATTCACACAAGCATATACATATGTATGTGGTATATATGGGAAGGGAGAGAGAGAGCGTGGGGGGGGGGGGGAGAGAGAAGGAAAGGTATAGTACGTGGGATTTGCGGAATTAGGATATCTAAAAATACGAGGTTTCTCTCATACTGTTCCATATGAAATAGGGTCAGTAGGGTTGATTATTATACCACGTATTGTAGGATCAAATTCCCCAATCATTGTTTTATTGGGGTTGTAAATTATAAGACCACCCGCAATGCATGTAATATGAACTGGCACAGCTATGCAAGATCATTATACTCTGTGGTACTGATTCCCCACTCCATAGAACATTTTTAGCTGTAAAACCCAAGCAGCCAGGGCCAAGTCTAAAGATAAAGAGAAAACAAGGATTAGTATGTGGAGGAAATTGAGTCATGTGGGATAGCTAAGGATAGAGGGGTTTGGAGTGAGTTGGGGATTTATGCCCTAATGGAGGATAAGGGAAAGAGGAAGGGAAAAATAAGAACCAGATATTAATGATGTTCGAAAGCGTTTATATTCCGATCATCGATCAAATAAAAATGCGAGTATACACAGCATGTGTGTGTATGAGAGAGAGAGAGAGAGAGAGAGAGAGAGACAGACAGACAGACAGAACGAGAGTGAGAGAGAAACAGAGAGAGAGAGAACGAGAGAGAGAGAGTGAGAACGAAAGAGAGAGAAACAGACAGAGGGAGAAACAGAGAGAGGTGGGGATAAACAGAGAGAGAGAAAGAGAGAAACCGACAGAGAGAAAGAGACAGACAGACAGACAGATTGACTGATTGATTGATCTTTATGTTTGTAGGGTTACAAATTGGGCACTCAGGCCCGTCTTACATTCGGCCCTTCCAACCATTCATCTTTCGTTCATCAATAGTGCATGATGCATTTACATAGGGAAAAAACATTGTCAAATAAATGTTGTAAACATAAACAATGCATATTACCATGTTATGAAACATATCCACCACTCACCCACACATCCTCCACCCATCACACATCCACCACACACACACACACACACACACATGCCGCCACCCACACATCCCCAACCAAACACACACCCCCAGGCACGCATATATGCCCCCCACTCACCCACACATCCTCCAACCACCACACATCCACCACACACACACATGCCGCCACCCACATACAGCCAATCAAACACACACCCCCAGGCACACATATATGCCCCACACCCACCTGCCAATCACCCATCCACACATCTCCCCCTACACAATCTCCAAAATATTCCAAAATATATAGACCAAAATATTCTTGCCATATGGCCCTAACAAACATGATAGAAAATTGGCACCAGAATATAAACAACAAAAGTCTGTGTGGAACTGTGTTTATTGATTTCATGAAAGCATTTGATATGACAGACCATGTTATTTTAACTAAAAAACTAGAGACAATGAAAATTGGCCCTAATGTAGTCACTCTAATAACATCCTTTCTATCAAACAGAAAGCAAGTAGTATATCATATATAAATAAATCTCTGTCTCAAACCACTACCTTCAATATTGGAGTACAACAACGCTCAATTCTTGGCCCTCTATTATTTGCCATATATATTAACGATATACCTTTGCATCTTTCGTCGTCCTGCGATCTATTTGCAGACGACTGTACAGTGTATACAAACGCTGAAAACTGTATTTTGCTGGAGCCGTCTTTGCAACAAGAATTAAACAATGTAGATAGATGGAGCTATGCAAACCGTATGCAAATTAACAACACTAAAACAAAATCAATTTTATTAACAACCAGACAAAGACTTGAAACTCTAAATTCACACACATCACTTAAACTTCACATCGATAACATGCCAGTAGAAAGTGTAATTGAGCACAAAACATTAGGCCTAATCATTGATAGAAACCTAACCTTTAATTCCCACGTTCAAGTACTCATTAAACAAACAGCGAAAAAAGTCTACCAACTCGCAAAATTTACAATTTCCTTGATGATGACACAAGTAAAATATTCTATACTTCTTACCTATAGACACATTTTGACTACTGCTCTACAGTGATGGACGGTTGTTCTAATTCAAGCACTAAGCGACTTTACTCACTCCAGAAACGGGCCATGAGTTTAATGTATAGCAAACACTTATCTGAAAATCCTAGCCTGCATAAGCCGCTTCAGTTACTACCACTCCGCAAACGCCTGCTTTTCAATAAGGCCAAACTAATTCACAAAATCCTACACCGGAATGCCCCAAATTACCTTTGGCCATTGTTTTAGACACAGTAAACGATTAAATATATTACACATCCCGAAGCCTAGGTTTGACTTATATAAAACAAGCTTAACGTACTCTGCAGATCAGCTGTGGAACAATATTCCACAATAAATCAAAGACATTACCAATCCCTATACATATAATCGCAAATTATTCGAACACTACCTCAGTCGGATCACCTTCTCCCTTAATAATAGAAATAATAATAATAACAAAACCCTAGTATAACAGCCAGTTTCCTTTTGGTAGACCAGTATATTCCACATAGCTAATAACAAGTGTCACACTATTATCTATTATTACTGAATCGTGTTGTATTGATGTTCGAATTTTGCCCATGCCTTTATAATGCATGCCATTTATATTGTTGCTGCTCTCTGTTAGCCTTGAAAGATGTATGAATGAAATAATGTATGAAAGTGAGTAATAGAAGGGCAGAATGTAAGACGGGCCTGCGTGCCCAATTCTTAACCCTTTTAAAATAAAGTTCGTTCGTTCGTTCGTTCGTTCCCCACCCCCACACCTCCACCCATCCCCAACCCACACACATTCATTCACCCATACATCCTCCACCCACTCACCCACACACTCCCAACAACTCAGCCAAATACACATCCCCCACACACACATTCCCCCACCCACAGACAGAGAGAGAAAGAGAGAGAGAGAGAGAGAGAGAGAGAGAGAGAGAGAGAGAGAGAGAGAGAGAGAGAGAGCGAGAAACAGACAGAGAGAGAGAGAAACACACACACAGAGAAACAGAGAAAGAACAACACACACAGAGGCGCAGAAAGAGAGAGAGAGAGAGAGAGAGAGAGAGAGAGAGAGAGAGAGAGCGAGAGAGAGAGCGCAGAAAGAGAGAGAGAGACAGACAGACAGAAACAGTGATAGAGAAACGGAGAGAGAGAGAGAGAGAGAGAGAGATAGAGAGAGAGAGAGAGAGAGAGAGAGAGAGAGAGAGAGAGATAGAGAGAGAGAGAGAGAGAGAGAGAGAGAGAGAGAGAGAGAGAGAGGAGGGGGTGAGAGAAAGGTGGGCATGATTAGAACAAGTGGCTTTGAAGAGACGCTTAAGAAAGGAGTTTACGAGTGGTTTACGGTTTACGATTTCCCGTGAGATCAGTTCTGACAGGCTGTGAGGGTTTTCCCGTTGCGTGTGAGATGTCTATCACCCTCTCTCGTCTCTTTCCTTCTCTCTGTTTCTGTATGGTTATCTTCTCTGTTCTTCTCTTTCTCCCTTCCTCTCCATCGTTTTTCCTCTATCTACCATCCCTCTCCTCCTTTCTCATTCTCCGTGTTTCTATCTCCCTCTCCGTCGCTTTCCCTTCTTTCTCAACCTGTCCCGTCTTTTTCACCCTATTCTCTCTATTCTGCTTCCTCTTTCTCCACGCTTTCCAACCTCTCTCTGTCTCTCAGCTCACCCTACAAGTCCCCCTCACTCTGCATCTTCCTCTTTCCGCCTCCCACTCTTTCTGCCTATCATCCTCTCAGTTTATTCTTCTTTCTGAGTTTCAAGTGCTGTTATAGTTTTTTTTAAATTTTTTTAAAATTTAAAGTTGCATATCCCTTACAGGACATTGCATCCAACACCAGCATTTTACTGCCGTTGTTGATGTCTTGGCAAGTTTTTACGTTCAATTGTTTGCCATTGCTTTCTGAACGACTGGCTCCCATACCAGCACGTTAAAACCAGCGCGACACGGTCTGCTGCCAAAGCGGTCGCCTTAACGTGACAGCATCGGCACAAACAATACAATTTGTCAATAGCAACAGTTTGTATTCCATAGTGATGAATTTTCAATTCCGTAAGCCCTCAAAGGTGACAAACAACTGGCATTGAAAAATAAAAGCTCTAGACACATTGAATACCAACCGAAGAATAATATTGTAGAGGGAACTGACATATTGTGGCATAACAAGAATCGTGAGAAGAAACACGTTGTCAAATGAGGGGACAATACGCGAACATACTAATAATTCTATAAACTTCAATGAAAAGAGGACCAACATCTTGACCGTTATGAAGGAAGCCCACTACAGAGACATTCACAGTTATATTCGCATGCAAAACAGGTAATCATGTTCCGTCTCAGCAGTCAGCAGAGCAGACATTGCACCACCACCATACGAATCCGGATACGCCTTGTGTCGCCATCTGAAATGGCGGGGGAATTCATTACTGTAAAACAAGTTTGTTAGCGAGAAATCACTAGTTTTTCACCAAAACATCAAAGAAATGTCGCCGCTTTCCATGATTTAAGTTGCTTTTGGACCTATCAAAGACATATTTCTTGGGTGGGGGTAAATATAAGACGGCAGGACAAAATTTCATAACGATGCAACAGACAGTTTTCAAAATAATTGATCTTGAATGACGACATTCATTTCTGGACAGACTATAACAAATTCTCTCTACCTCTTCCGTCAAGAACAGGTGATAATATAATATTGGCGCCAGATATTAGCCTCTTGCCCTTTAAGTTTAAGAGTTGTAATTATATATTATCCCCAATGGACAACAATCGCCTTAAAATTAATAAGCTTGTGAGGGTAAAACCGTGGGCAGCTGCTTTTGCGGTTGACTAGTCACGGGACTATCAATCTGAGCAGGTGATGGACCGTAATATAACTTCTTTTTGAGGTTGAATGGGGTAGGGGTAATGGAATGGTAGATTCGAAGAGACACGCATTAACAATATATTTTCTCTGCAGTGAGCTTCTTCTTTCGCCGTTTCATTCTCCCATTGGGTCAAAACCCCTCAACAAACTCACTACCAGCTGGTAGACCCTTCCTAGCATTGTCCATATTATTAATTTCTGTCTCTGCTTATCTTCTTCTTGTGTTTTTGGATCCTCCTACATTTATTTTGTCATAAGGATTTCAAGCAAAATCATCTCTATAGTGTTTTTTTTTTTTTTTTGTTGCCTCAATATAAAATTCAATATCTCAGTAACCAACTAAGGGAAAATGATGAGATTTAGCATATAACCTTATAATTATGTCCACCCAACAAAAACATTTTGTTCTGGAGATTGTACAGCAGATTTCAATGTTTGATTATATGCGGTATATATTTTATTGCCCCAGCATTCATTCCATCATTTTAAGAGTATTACCGCTTCAACAAGACACACCCCCGCTGTTTTTCACATTTGTCTATCTATCTATCTATCTATCTATCTATCTATCTATCTATCTATCTATCTATCTATCTATCTATCTATCTATCTATCTATCTATCTATCTATCTATCTATCTATCTATCTATCTATCTATCTATCTATCTATCTATCTATCTGTCTGGCTGTCTGTCTGTCTGTCTGTTTGTCTGTCTGTCTGTCTGTCTCTCTGCCTGCCTGTCTGTCTGTCTGTATCTCTGTCTATCTGCCCTCCTGCCTGCCTGCCGGCCGGCCGGTCCACCGACCAACCGACCGACCGACCGACCGACCGACCCACCCAGTCAGCCAGCCAGCCATCCACCCACCCACCTACCTTTCTGCCTACCTACCTACCTACCTACCTACCTACCTGTATGTCTGTCTGTCTGTCTGTCTGTCTGTCTGTCTGTCTGTCCGCGCTATTAAATATTGATAAAAGTTACTGGAAAAAACGTCAGGACCATGTGTTGAAAGAGGAAGAGGACTATTGGAGAAAGGATGGATTGAATTTTATACAACTGAGAGCAATCATCAACCTATTGGAATCGTCCAACACAGATTAAGGTCTGAGCAGATCGCAGACCTTAATCTACGTACATACTTACTGGGATATTTTGCTCCAACTATTCAGACGAATTGCAGGCCCTAAACATTACAGCATCAGCGTCAGCTGAAGAAACAAGAAGGAAATGAAAAATAAGGTAAGAAATATATTCCTTCTACTTTCCTGTTAATTTACAAATTATTTACCCCGTGCCTCTGTAAATTCTCTGTCTTTACTAATATTACACATTGCACCTCTCTCGAGATTCTCCGTGGTGAAGTGGTCAAGCCGTCTGACTCGGGCTCTGAAGGTTGTATGTTCGATTCCGGGCCGCGTCCTTCATTTCACGAGGGCATTTTTTCGGAGACTCCCGAGGGTCGTCGCTGGAACTACGGAGTTCGTGCTTTGTGCGACGCGTTCCGCGCTGCGGAAAGAAACTGAGCCATATGGGATAAAAACCCGGTGCAATGCAGCCGACCCTGTCGATTTTAAGCTAGTTCTTTCATTGCACCCACTCCCATACGAATCCGGATACGCCTTTGTGTGTCATCAGAATTGACAGGTCTCCCATTACCGTAAAAATAACTTTCTTAACGAGAAATCACTAGTTGTTCAGCAAAACATCAAAGGAATGTCGCCGCTTTCAATGATTTAAGTTGTTTTTGGACCTATCAAAGACATATTCCTTGGGTGGGGGTAAATATAAGACGGCTGGAAAAATTTCATAACGATGCAACAGACAGTTTTCAAAATAATTGATCGTGAATGAAGGCAAACAAATGTGGACATACTATAGTTACACTTATACTAGCGTATATGAAATTTTCTCAACGTAGGCCTATGTCCAGTCCCAGAGTCAGCAACTTTCCCGCACCTCTTAATTTTCTGGAATGTGTATAGTTCTCTCCTTGAGCTCTACATTGGCGTGTTGCACAATGTTTATTTCGCTCTTTCCATAAGTGAAAGAGCAAGATACTCCCCAGAAGAAAATGGATTATCGACATCAAAGACATTGTATAATCAAACAGAATGGCATTATCCAGTGCCACCCATTGGGCGTTGGTAAATCAACTATTCCTCCACACGACGCTTGACGGCAAAAGTGAAGGAAGAAGATGTTGATGATAAGTTTCAATCTAATTAAGTGTTTTCTAGTTTACCCGAAATGCTCCAGATAATAATGGGAAAAACCGTTAAGTCTGATCAATCATAGCAATGATTCAAGCTGTTCGATCGTTTGTAGAAACGGAATTTCTACAGGAATGGCTGAAACGTTTACACACATCCCTCGTATACCCAAACTTTTGGGTACTTGTTTTACAAGAACTAATTGTTTCTCGAAATAATATATATTTTACTGATCTCTTGGGTAGCGGAGTAGGATACCTAGCCCTTTAGGATAAGGGTGAAAAGCAGGAGGTGTCGTTTAGGTTATACAGCTGAAATCTTACGTAAAGGGTAGGTAGTAAGAACACAATTCTGACAAAATTGCTATATATGGTAATAAATGGGATCTGTTTAGAGAAAGCAAATCGTTCATAAATACATGTTTAAGACGAACACAATAATCAGCGACTGGCAAGAGGTCAACCAGAGAGACGAATGGAGATGGCTTGTATCTACAACAAAGAACCTCAATGGCTCGGAATGCTGAAGAAGATAAATATGGTGTTATCCCACCAAAAGAGAAACGATGACGACAAAGAAGAGGAGGAGGTGGTGGTGGCGGAGGAGGAGGTGCGAGGAGGAGAGGAAGAAGAAGAAGAGGAGAGGAAGAAGAAGTAAGAGGAGGAGGTGGTGGTGGTGGAGGAGGAGGTGCGAGAAGGAGGAGAGGAAGAAGAAGAATCGGTACAGGATTGGTGATTGATATTGTCAAAATGGCTGCGTATGTCTATGTACAGCGTGTAATATATATCCTAATTCCAGGAGCAGGATACTTAAAACAAAAATAAATAAATAAATTTAGACTTTCCATATTGTCTACTTTTTCGTGATTACCGAACAACTCCAATTAAGTTATGTATGTATTCAGCTGCTCCTGTAATACATTGTGATTTCGTCAAAAATATTTATATAATTATGAAATACCGGGAAACACCGCCGCTATTAAAAATAGATCACCTTGACCGAACCAATAGGCATTCCCGGGGATTTTCTAAGCACGCGAGTAAAGCGTGCAACCTGCGGGTCACAGGCATAACCAATGAAAACCAAGGTCACCGACCTCTTTGATTCTGATTGGCTGAGGTGCATAGACTCCCATGTGGACAAAACTTGTTCACAACATGAAGAGTTTGACTTTGATGGCGGACGGACTCAGTCTTTATGGAATCGAGTAAAAATGTCATTCATTTAATTGCCGGAGGGTAATTCTGATTGAATTATTCGTTTTTTGAGTTTATTTTCCTCCGATAATGTTTCCAGAATTCTCTTATACAGAAATTGTTTTTCGTGTTTGGTGAAATTAGCTTAGACATTGTGGTATAAACTCGTGTAATTTCGCAAACAACCACGAAATTGCCCTATTTAATGATGATGCGCTTGTTTAACGAAATGTAATCGTCTGACAATACGTAAATTGTCTGGTTATTGTGTAATCAACACATCTGACAGCGAGTATTACAAGGCACGCCTTAAAAATTACAAAGACGTAGATTGTATGAGTAAATATTTGATTAATGTTGCTGTGTTCAGTACAGCACGCATAACAAACACACCACTCACATTTTATAAGCGACTGACGTAGTAGTTTTTTTTAACTTAAGGAAGCGATCTCGGATATTAAAATGGTATTTTCTGGCGATGACAGAGCCGTTTGCATTTAAAGTTTAAATTGCAAGATTTAATATCGCATGCGGGGAATAATACAGCAGGTATCGCAGTATTTTTAAAATATACGGCAAAATTCAAAATGATCTGTCAACCTTGGTAAATATTGCATCAGGGAGAAATGCTGAGGTGAACTCTATTTAACATTGCAGAAATATTCAGTGGTGTTTGTTAGCAACGCCAGACAAGTGTGGCTGAATAATGCTGATTGAATTTCACCCTACATGACAGCTATAAATAAGGTGAATGACTGGAAATGACACACATAAAATAAAACAATAAATCTTAAGTGCACAAGGGGGAACTTGTTAATCAATACCAACTTGGCACAGTTGGTGTTTGTGCAGAATAGGAGTAAAATGGTATGACAGAATCACTAGGCTTAAGGAGAGAACTAGACCGATTTCAGCGGAACAGAGGTGAGGGAATAGATGCTGGCACTGACATGGCATATACTGGGGGGAAAAAAGCTGATAATAGGATAAATAGAATGCCTTTTCTGTGGAAATCACAGAGCAGATGAAACAGATGGAGACCTAAAGCACACGTAGAAGAGAATTAAAGACAGATGTGACTGATATGGGGAGGACATGGAAGGAGCAGGAGATAGAGTGAGGGCAGCTTGGCTTGGTGCAGGGTAGAAACATCTTACGTGATTCACGAGCCAGCACCTTTTCATCAGGAGCCAGCACATATATATATGTACACACACATATATATACACACATTAAACACGGCTAAGAAAACTATGAATCAAACTCAGATAAAGCTACATATTTTGAAATGAACCCTTTGATTTCCTATACTGGAAACCCAATCAAAGATATGAGAACACTTAAGTAATTCACATGTCTCTATAGCTTTGAAGTACCCATCCCTTGTTGCCTCTGCCAATGGCACAATAGAAATAAATGCCTCATTCTGCCTTCACATCTATGATAAAATGAATATATAGTATCAGCCCCTCATGAGATTTATCTGTCAAGTAAGATACTGGCATGGGCTATCCTTTATTTCATATTTCAGACTGTCACAAAATCATGAGGCAGTGTATGAAATAAATTCTACCTTTTTTTCATTAGCACAATTCTCTGAATCAGTCACACTTAGCTTGGTTAACAATGCAACCAAACCATTATAGTCAGTGAGAGGCCTATAATTTTTGGCTATACAGTACAACGCCATGAAATGCCAGCTGCGCCTCAATGCATCAGATGTAAGAATTTGTGATTAAAAATTTTGCGGAGCAAGCCCGACAGGAGGCTTCTGATTGTCAGAAGAGGTCCCCCTTACCGGAATGTTTCAGCCTGTTATCTTCCTGACGCTCTCTGGAGGCAGACTCACGCAGGTCACAATTCCGGGTGTCTTTTAAAATTGAAGTCTTCCAGCGGATTCACAAACAACAATGTGTCCGGAGCAAATAATCACTTCCCCTCACTTTGGATTTGGGTGGCTATACATATCACCAACTATTTATGTGGGCAAGACATTGGGAACTAAACCATACATGGATCTCATGTACTGAAGATAAGAATAAACATAGAACTAGTGCATAGGCTGTAGTGTCTGCTCAGACTGACTGACTGGGACCTTGCTGTCTTGATAGGTGATAGTTTGTTGTATTGTGCTTCAAAAAGGCATAATAACTACAATCCATAACTGTAGCTAATGTGTCTGATCAGACCGATTCGCGCTGTAAATGTTAACCCACATTGGATGCATGTGAACACATAATCATTTTCACCATCACACACCATTTGACACCTCACATGCTCTGTGTGTGACCTATCTGCCGTCATGTTCTTCTTTGTCTTTAGTCCATTTCTGATCTTTGCCCTCCATGCAACGTGACCAGCGGCGACTTGCTCTCAAGGTGCAACATCAGTGCCTGTATCAATTATAGAATCACCAAAGTGGATGAGGCTGATAAGGAGAACTAGATGAATATCAGTGAATTAAGAGATGAAGCTGACACTGGATAAGACACATTGAGAAAACTTGATAATACTTCAGACACTGGATCAGACACTTTGAGAAAACTTGATAACAGTATAATTAGAAAGTCCTTTGTTTATAACCAACAGGCTAATAACATAGAGGAAGGCTGAAAAGGACATGGGTATTAGAGAGAGTTATTTGCAAATCCTTTACAGGATGTAGCAGTAAATCGCAGCATTTTGTGGCTGTTTGTAATTTCTGGGCAAGTTTACGCTCAGTAGTTTGCCATTGTTTTCTGAACGACCGACACTCATACCATTTCATAAAAATACCAACCAACGCAGCAGTGTTTCGAACACAGTATGCAGGATTATGAACTACGTCCATAACCCCTTCGCCACGGAGCATGGAGGGAGTTTCAGGACATAGCAGACGATAGGATGGCTGGTGTGAGTTGGTCGAGGGCCTATGTTCCAGAGGGGAATAAAGAACACAAGTCAAAGAGGAAATATACAAATTATGGTGTGAAAATTGAACCGATTGTCAGGTTGAAAAAAACTTGAGGCAGAGTAAATAGTTTACTAGAAAACTATTAGGTCTGTATGTAAATTTGTGTCACCCTGACATGGGATTATTCTTCTTTTGCTTGCCATTCCCCCATTGGAGCTTAAAAAAGTTGTTTGCTTGCTTGCGTTAGCTGGCTATGAACTCCAGCGCAAGGTCCTGTATGTCGGATGAAGACATCCTGTTGTCCAACATCAGTGTGATGTTATACCAGACTGAGGTTTGCTTGAGTATCCGTTGTCCCATGTCTGGCTTATTGGTGTGCAGACTGGTGGTTCCTCGCCATGCAGGCAGATACTCTTTGACTTCGGAAGAATCAGCGATCCTACTACGTTAGCCAGGACCCCGAAGGGACCTGTTGCCCAGGACGCATGACTAGGACGTGTTAGCAGGTCTTGGCCAGTATAGAACCTGGCCCTGGTGCCTTGGAAACACTTCAGCGTCCCAAAAAGTCGCTTAAATGTCGACAGGATCGACTTCATTGCACTGGGTTTTTATCCCAAATGGCTCAGTCTCTTTCTGCTGCGCGGAAAGCGTCACACAAAGCACAAACTCTGTAACTCGAGCGACAACCCCCAGGAGTCTACGAAAAAAATGCACTTGTAAACCGAAGGACGCAGCCCGGAATCGAACCCACAACCTTCGGAGCTCGAGTCAGACAGCTTGACCACTTCACCATGGAGACTGCCCATACAGCCATCAACAAACTCACACCAGACTTGTTCATGGTTGGTTTAAGTTTGCAGCTATAGTTTTACACAGGATGGGGTAGCCACGCTTTCTTAGCTGCCTCCTGTGTCATGCATGGTCAGTTACAGTTGCTTTGCTTCTATGAAGGGCCCTGACAACACAGGGGCAGCTATATTATTACTGCAGTTGCATTTGGTCAAAATATTAATGATGATGTAAAATTATGGCTAAAAATTTGCGGAAGTGTCCAACTTACTCAGTACAAATAAAACTTCTGGCCTACACTCGCTTCATTTGAAGACAAATGGAGATAACAGGCTCAAGCCGACTGCTGATTTCTTTGGATATATTCAAGATGCCATCTGAAGGCGTGTGAAGAAGAAGAAAATGCTTATCCACATTTCAGGAGTAGAAAAATCTAGGGCACTCTGTAGAAATTTTTGCTGGCGCCTGAAATTTATAACAATCTTCTTGGCCCATATTTGCCCAAAAATTGACACCTGAGAAAAATAGGCTCATGACCAAATTATTTTTAGTTTTTTCTACCTTTTTTTTAATTCTCTCTCTTTTTGAAGCGTAGTCCATATGTGCTGCTTCTAGTAGCACTGGACTGAATTTTGCACGTGGATTAGCTTTCCCTGTTACCAGGTCCCTCGCCATCAGGTGAACCCATTCCGACTTTAGAGGTACTTGTAATTTACGTCCCCAAGTCAAAGCCAACATTTTAGTCCAACTGACTTGTGTAGAGGTTGAACCTCTTACCTCAGCATCAACACACCGGATGTTTAAGAACAAGCGTTCTCATCCATTTGGCCACGCTGATCTCATTTATTTATATCTTTGGTTATGTTCAAGTTGATGTGTGAAGATGTCTGAAGAAAACGACTGCTAACCCATATTGAATGTGTTCCTATCTGCGCAGCACGGCTGGAACGACTGGCGCTGTGTTAACATGTCCCCTCGAGGTGGTCAAAACTAGACTGCAGTCGTCAAAGTCATCCTATGTCCATGTGAACGTGCACACAGCTCTGCGACTTCTCCCCCCACAGCAAGTGGTTGCCATCAGTGCCCACAACTGCCACGTGGCCGTCAACTCGGACAGTGTCTTGGATAGGAGTAAATATAGGTCCAAGCAGTCAAGGGGATTGGTTGTTTGTTTGCGGTAAGTAGAGATTAACTCTGTTTAATATTGTTAAATAGATTCACTGGTGTTTATTAGCCACGCCAGAGAAGTGTGGCTGAATAGTGCTGCTTGAATTTCACCCTACGCGACAGCTCTAAGGTGATTGACTGGAAATGACACACAGCAATTAGAACAATAAATCTAAGTGCACAAGGGGGAACTTATTAATCAGTACCAACCAGGCACTGTTCTTTATTTTTAAAGAGCATTGCCGGCTGGTTAGTGTGGTCATGTCTCAAGATCTTCTACAATCCAAATTATCTGTTCCTGTTTATTCACCTCATATCTATTCATACCATGAAGCCCCTCTGCTGTGTGTCCACCGTGACGAGGTAGAGGGGCTTGTGCGTCCCAATGACCCCAAGAGCTATGCCGACGGTAGCACAGCTACTGGTAGGGCCACCCATGTCGGACAGGTCAAGGGAGAGGGACCAGACGAAGAGACACACAAACCTGCTGCCTTGTAGGTAGACTGGGGACAGTCAAAGGCTAGGGAAAGCACCCCGAATACATGCTTGTCAAAATCGGATGTACTGAGCCACAGGCTTGACAAAGCAGTGCAACGTAAAACCTGCTGCCTTGTAGGTAGACTGGGGACAGTCAAAGGCTAGGGAAAGCATCCCAAATAAATGCTTGTCGAAATCGGATGTACTGAGCCACAGGCTTGACAAAGCAGTGCAACGTAACTTAATTCATGAT
Organism: Cepaea nemoralis; assembly: GCA_014155875.1. NCBI lineage: Eukaryota > Metazoa > Mollusca > Gastropoda > Stylommatophora > Helicidae > Cepaea > Cepaea nemoralis. Next base: position 326,799 of record JACEFZ010011456.1, read on the forward strand.
GTCACAAATCAAAATTAATCGATATGGTGCTAATCCCGTGAAGTCCCATCAGGCGGCGATAGTGCCGGGCCCCCTGCCTCGAGGGGGTCCACCCATGACTACTGGTGGTCATCTTCCCCTGTGCTGTAGAGTCAAGGCACAGAGGAGTAGGTTAAGAGCTATTGACCAAATACCCCGGACACTCAACATACTACAGTGGAATGCCGAAGGAGTTTACAAGAAGAAAGACTCCCTAACACAGCGTCTACATAAAGATAGAATAGATGTGGCATGCATTCAAGAGACACACCTCAATGCCAATCACAAATTCTCAGTCAGAGGATATCAGGCCACACGTTTTGACCGCGAAGGACACAAAGGAGGAGTTCTAATACTTACACGAAATACAATACCTTGCAGCGAAGTATCTGTGATCTCTGACAACCAAACGGAAATTATAGGTGTTGATATAATGATAAAGGACGTGAAAATAAGAATCTACAATCTGTATAGCCCAGCAGATAAGGACCTTACACTCTCAAACATGAAAATAGCTGACACAAACTGCATTATTGTCGGAGACTTTAATAGCCGTTCAGAAAGATGGGGATACCCAGATACTGACAAAAGAGGAGATGAATTGGAGGACTGGGAAATAGACTCAAATCTTCATCTACTCAACAAAGCGGATGACACACCGAGCTTCTACTCCAGAAGATGGCTTACAACTTCTACTCCAGACCTAGCTTTCTGCACAGGAGACATCCTCCACAAAATCGATCGCCATGTGCTGGACCAATTAGCAGGTAGTGACCACAGACCAATCAAGCTTGTAATGAATATGGAGTATGTTCCACAGGAGCAAAAGCCCTTGCCCCGATGGAATTACAAACGAGCAGATTGGGACAGATTTGCCATACTAACAGACAAATATTGTGAAAACACAAATACACGATATGGCAACATAAAGCAAATGGTGGAAAGTCTAAACAGAGCGATAATACAGGCAGCCACTGAGTCCATTCCTAGAGGAGCGAGGAAAAATTACAAACCATACTGGACTGAAGAACTACAAAGTTTGGAGGACGAAGTTGAAGATGCCAGGAAGACAGCAGAGAGAGAACAGACAATTGAAGCGAATATATCTCTCAAAGCCATCTCAGCAAAATATAAAAGAACAGTAAATCAAACAACAAGAGATTGTTGGAGGGAAAAAACAGAAAACCTGAATTTTGACAGGGATGGAAACAAACTATGGAAACTAGTGAAAGCCATGAACAATGAAGGACCTAGAAACAAACAAATAACAATTAAACAAGGAAATGCCTTGCTTACAGGAAAAAAGGCTGCAAATGCACTAATGGAACACTATGCAAATGCAAATCACATTGATATTACAACCGAACAGAAGAAAGCAATCAAAGACAAACAGATACATCATAGAAATACAGAGACAGCAGCAGAATATATGATGGCAAATCTAACAATGGAAGAAATGGAACAGGCAATGAATACCCTAAAAAAGAAGAAATCACCAGGAAAGGATGGAATCACAAATGAAATGCTAATAGGACTAGGCATCAAGGCAAAGAAGAAACTACTAGCAGTCCTAAATAACAGCTGGAAGAGAGGAATAGTCCCACAGGCATGGAAGGAAGCTATACTAATACCAGTCCCAAAGAAAGGAAAAGACCTGGAAGAACCAAATGGCTATCGACCTATCAGTCTACTTAGCTGTGTAGGAAAATTAATGGAACGCATTATCAATGGCAGGCTAACATGGCATCTGGAAGAAAACAAACTCTTAACACCACACCAAGCAGGATTCAGAAAGTACAGATCCACTGAAGATCAAATAACCTATATAGCTCAGGAAATAGAGGATGCCTTCCAAGAGAAAAAGCACACACTAGCAGTCTGGATAGATTTAGAAAAAGCATTTGATAAAGTATGGAAGGAAGGACTGAAAGTAAAACTGCAAAACATGCATGTTTGTGGAAAAATGTATAAATGGATCAGCCACTACCTTGAGAACAGAACTGCCAGGACAAAAGTACAAGGACAAACAAGCAAAATGATGCTGCTGGAGCAAGGTGTCCCCCAAGGAGGAGTTCTTTCACCAACATTATTCCTAGCATATATAAATGACATCACAGAAAAGTTTCCAGCCAGAGTACACACATCCTCCTTTGCAGATGACCTAGCCATATGGACATCTGAAGAATATATTAGTACAGCTAACAGCAGAATACAGCAAGCCTTATTAGCGCTAGAGGACTGGTCAAAATCATGGCTAGTGAAGATAAGTGAGGAGAAAACAACATGCACAGTGTTCTCCCTCTCAAATAAACCTCAGCAACCTAAGCTGGTATTGAATGGAAAAATATTGCGCCATGAAGAAAATCCAAACTATCTAGGAGTAACCTTTGATCGTCGCCTGACATGGAAAACACAGATTGAGAAAAATCGAACAAGAGCAAGGCAGAGAATGGCAATCATGAAAAAGCTTGCTGGTACAACGTGGGGAGCAGATGAGAAAGTTCTCAAGAAGTTATATACTGGACGGGTGAGGCCAGTACTGGAATATGGCATTGCAGCTTGGGCAACAGCAGCTAAGTCAAACTTTAACAAAATAAGTAGAGTCCAAAACCAAGGAATGCGAATCATAACTGGAAGCCTGAAGACAACGCCTATTAATGAACTAGAAAAGATCACTTGTTTACAACCAATGCAGGATAGAAGAGATAGCAGAGCCCAGCAACAAGCAGAAAAATTTAGAAGATTGACAGACCACCCTATGTACAACAGATTTAATGGTTTTGGAAAGGGAAGACTGAAGCGTAGCAACTTTGTAGAAACTGCAAAACGAAGGATTAGGGCAGATCCCATACTTAACATATCAACAGTCAAGCCCATACACAATGCACACAAGTTCCCAGCTTGGAGACAGCAGCAACTGCCTGAGATGATAGAAAACATTCCTGGTATTGAGAAAAAGAACACTCAGCATGAAACCGAAAGAAGAGAAATAACCCTAAACTACATAAAAGAACATTACCCAAGCAGGAATTGGACCCATGCATATACAGATGGATCAGCCAAAAATTCAATAGAGAATGGAGGAGGAGGAATTCTCCTAAATTTAAAAAATGGAGTGAAAAAAACACATTCAATGGCAACTGGAAAATTTTCAAGTAACTTCAAAGCGGAGGTAGAGGCTCTGAAAACTGCAGCAGAAATGCTCCTGATGGAGGAAAATAAAGAGAAGCAAATAGCTATCTTCACAGATGCAAAGTCAGCTGTCTCAATACTGAAAAGCAATAACAGCACAGAACTAACTGACCTAAGAGCAGTACTCCATGGTCTATGCCAGAAATCCAAAAAAGTTGTAATACAGTGGATCCCATCACATTGCAGTATACCTGGAAACGAAGAGGCTGACAGACTGGCAAAAGAGGGCGGACGACTACCACAGCCTGACATAGGCATAACCTATAATGAGGCAAAGAGGTTGATAAAAAGCACTTATAGAACCAAATGGGAATCAGAGCATCCAGGCCATCAGAAGGATGATGCATATTACAAACTCGACCGAAGAGAACAAGTAGCAATCTTCAGACTCCGCACAGGACATAACAGGCTGAAATACCACTTGTTCAATAAACTAAAGATAGGAGATACCGATGAATGTAATTGTAGAACTGGAAAAATGACAGCAAAACATTTGCTGCAGGATTGCCCAACGTATGCAGAACAGAGAAAGATATTTTGGCCCACACCTGCTTCATTTGAGGACAAGCTCTATGGAGATATCAACAAGCTAAAGTTGACCGCAGCTTACTTTAACTATATACAGGTTGACATTTAAAGGTGCATGAAGATCCAGAGGCATGAAATGGAATATTGCTTGGATAGCAAATCCATTATGTGGAAAGTCCAAATAGAAAGCTCGCTGTGTGGGCTTCATAAAAGGTGGAAAAGTGTCCTAGTGGCACGAAATGGAATATTGCTTGGATAGCAAATCCATTACGTGGAAAGTCCGAATCAAAAGCCCATTGTGTGGGCTTCATAAAAAGTGGAAAAGTGTCCTAGTGGCATGAAATGGAATATTGCTTGGATAGCAAATCCATTACGTGGAAAGTCCGAATCAAAAGCCCATTGTGTGAGCTTCATAAAAAGGTGGAAAAGTGTCCTAGTGGCACGAAATGGAATATTGCTTGGATAGCAAATCCATTACATGGAAAGTCCGAATCGAAAGCTCACTGTGTGGATGTCATCTGCAGACTGCATACTTCTGGTTTCCGGAAGAACAGCCTATGGTGAACGGAAGGCCCAATATACGGAAGTGAGGCTAAGCAGCCATGTGCAGGACGTGACGATTCCTTGGGTGAGCCCAGTATCAGAGCGCTATGTATCGGCTCTGCAAGTATGGAAGCCTCCTTGGATGGCGGGGAATGCCCATGGTCTGCCCCTGCCTTCCCTTGAGGGCTGACCAGGATCTCTGGCTGTTCTATATGGGCCAGCTAGGATGGGGGATAACACCACAACAGTGAGAGTCAAACGTCCTAAGAAACCCCCGGGAAGGTTAACCCGGTCAACAAATGCCCGCAGAAGTCGGATGTGTCGGCCTAACGGCGCAAGAACGCAGCTCTGCTGTAAACAGGCACAGCGCAATCACATCCGAAAAAACAACTCCGGATGAACGAAGAAGAAGAAGACATACCATGAAGCTGGACTCTTTTGTATTAGTTTTTTTCCCCACCAATCCTACCAGTTTTCTTCTTCTACTCTTTATCTCTGATTGGAGCAGTGGTCCTAGATCAACTCGTGCCAAGACATCCTATCTTTAGCTATTTTTTGCTGCTACCTCCTTGTCCCCCAGATGTTATTTATCTCTGTCTCTAATTCTCTTCTTTAGGTAGATTTAGATTTGCCTTTATTTCATTTACTGTGCGGGTTCATAGAAATGACTTTCTAGTGTCCTATTGTCAGGTTTACTGATGTTACATTTTAGATCTTCTTTTGTTTAGTCTTATCAGTTTTTATTCGGCTTGCTCTTTTCATCCTCATGACTGTTAGTTCCACGGGAGTGGTGGCTCTTTTCATACTCATGACTGTTAGTTCCACGGGAGTGGTGGCTCTTTTCATGCTCATGACTGTTAGTTCCACGGGAGTGGTGGCTCTTTTCATCCTCATGACTGTTAGTTCCACGAGAGTGGTGGCTCTTTTCATCCTCATGACTGTTAGTTCCACGGGAGTGGTGGCTCTTTTCATCCTCATGACTGTTAGTTCCACGAGAGTGGTGGCTCTTTTCATCCTCATGACTGTTAGTTCCACGGGAGTGGTGGCTCTTTTCATCCTCATGACTGTTAGTTCCACGAGAGTGGTGGCTCTTTTCATCCTCATGACTGTTATTTCCACGAGAGTGGTGGCTCTTTTCATCCTCATGACTGTTATTTCCACGAGAGTGGTGGCTCTTTTCATCCTCATGACTGTTATTTCCACGAGAGTGGTGGCTCTTTTCATCCTCATGACTGTTATTTCCACGAGAGTGGTGGCTCTTTTCATCCTCATGACTGTTTCGCGAGAGAGTTGACATTGAATTTCTCATCTCAAACCTCAGAAGAATAATTATAGTAACAAGGGAATCCTTAATCAGGCTGCCGGCTATGTCAAAGTGATAGAAATAGCAACTTGAGAGGCAAGGAAGATTTATTTTCTTTTAGCCTTTGAAGAATACGACAATTGTTATTATCAAAGCTTTCTGTTTTGTTAATTAATTCCGGAATATATTTTACTTGTTCAGCCATAATGTAATACAAACCAAATGTTATACCTTTAATGGAAACCATAGTCAAGAGAACAAATTACCACATATTATGTGAAAAATGGTCATTGGAAATATCTTACCCAGTAAATGCAAAGAGACAGAAATTACAGTGGAGTCTGTTTTACATAACCGCAAATTACAAGACAATCTAACATCACAGCTTTGTCTTTCTGCATTTAGTATCAAAGTAAAAAGTATGGCCAACTCAAGGTAGTAAAGGTTACAACAAATTTTATGTCTGAAACTAGAAAAGGCAACAGAGAACAATTGCTAGATGAGGTAGAAGAAGAATTCAATATGCAGTGTGTGAATTACACTTGTCACGCATTGCTTGTCAAGGTTAAGTTTGAAATGTTTGCCAGCTACAAAAGTGTCAGTTGTAACAAATGCCTGGCGGGGTTGATTGTGAACCCTGTGTGTACATTTTTTTGCATATGTGAACAGAACTTTATTTTTTATGTGTAGAATAACATTTGTTTTTGGGGGCTGTTAGCTTTAAAATTAGTGCATGAAGGACAAATATAGAACAATGAAAAGATGTTATTCAAGACCAGTAGATGTGAAGGGACAATGACAAATATTTAGAAATGAAATATAAAACATAAAGAAAGTGATGAATATGAAAGGATAAGTTAGAAACAAAAAAATTAAGATAAAATCAAACTATAAAAGAACAATGAATGATTATAGGGTGACCGAGGGGATATGGTAATATCGCCACTAGGATGAGTCAGGGGGTTTTCTTCTCCCTGAGATTGTCTCATTTCACATGTTAATCACAATGAACATCCACCCCTGGGGAAATGATTTCCAAAAAGAGTAATGCTCATTCAGTCAGTCAGCCAGAGTTTGGGCTGAGAAATGTATACCATTTTTGCCACACACTTCAATTTTCTCTTCGTATTAATGCTGTTTACATAGTCAACACACCAAGTTACAGAATGATAACAGCTTGCTGCTAAATAACCATATATAGGAAATAATTGTTAACCAATCCGGCACAAGATAATTACAATTGATTGATAATGCAACAATCATTGATTATATTGAGAACTTTGCAGTTTGCACCAACTGTAAGGCTAATATATCCTGTAGCAGGAAAAGACCTTTAAATAGTTCCTGTGGAGATAAATACTAATCCCTTGATTTTTTCTTGCCGTGCTAACAGCCTCGCGGCTTAACAAAACATCCTACTAAACTTGATTATTCAGCTAGATCTGAATTTGGATGCAGATGTGAACCCACTTAACTTGTATGGATCTCCTTGGATGCAGATGTGAACCCACTTAACTTTTATGGATCTCCTTGGATGAGGGATTCTCATGTAGCAGTCTGCTTGGTTAACTGTATTTGGTTATTCTAAAGTTTTTTCCCTCCAAATGTCATGACTTCACTCCCACTTTCAATATCTGTATAGCAGCAAATGCTTGGAAAGCTCTTTCCCATTCGGATAATAACACCTGCACATTGTCTGTTCATTACTCTTCTTTAATCATATGAAAACTACATATTGCTTTTGCTTGGGTAATGCATTCATACATTAAATTATATAATCCTGGAATGTATGCTCACAATTTTCTCTTAAACAGCATTTAGTATTTCCATTTGCCACATGTGACATGTTCTTAGTAGACAGTATGAAGTGATTTCAGATTCATTATTCTACTTCATCTCACTCCCACTCTTTATCTCACTCCTGCTCTTTATCCCACGCCTGCTTTTTATCCCACTCCTGCTCTTTATCCCACTTTCAGAATTTGTTTGTAGTGGATAGCTTTCCTATTTACAACATTAGTTTTAACCAGTAAAATAATGACAAGGCATATGATACAACACTGAATCAGCATTTGCTATCACACTGTCAGAGTGGTAAAGAAAAGCAAGCTGTTCATTTCTTCTAGGAAAGTATCCTTGACATGAGAAATATTCCCCCCTCTGCTGTGTGTCCACTGTGACGAGGTAGAGGGGCTTGAGTGCTCCAATGACCCCAAGAGCTATGCTGACGGTAGCACAGCTACTGGTAGGATCACCCATGTCGGACAGGTCAAGGGAGAGGGACCAGACCAAGCGGCACACAAACCTGCTGCCCTGTAGGTAGACTGGGGACAGTCAAAGGCTAGGGAAAGCACCCTAAAAAATGCTTGTCGAAATCGGATGCACTGAGCCACAGGCTTGACAAAGCAGCGCAACGTAACTTAATTCATGATGTCACAAATTAAAATGAATCATTATGGTGCTAATCCCGCGAAGTCCCATCAGGCGGTGATAGTGCCGGGCCCCCTGCCTCGAGGGGTCCACCCATGACTACTGGTGGTCACCTTCCCCTGTGCTGTGAAGTCAAGGCACAGACGAGTAGGTTAAGAGCTATTGATCAAACACCCCGGACACTCAATATACTACAGAGGAATGCCGAAGGAGTTTATAACAAGAAAGTCTCCCTAACACAGCGTCTTCATAAAGATAGAATAGATATGGCATGCATTCAAGAGATACACAACGCCAATCGCAAATTCTCAGTCAGAGGATATCAGGCCACACATTTCGACCGCGAAGGACACAAAGGAGGAGTTCTAATACTTACACGAAATACAATACCTTGCAGCAAAGTATCTGTGATCTCTGACAACCAAATGGAAATTATAGGTGTTGATATAATGATGAAGGATGTGAAAATAAGAATTTACAATCTGTCTAGCCCAGCAGATAAGGACCTTACACTCTCAAAGATGAAAATAACTGACACAAACTGCATTATTGTCGGAGACTTTAATAGCCGTTCAGAAAGATGGGGATACCCAGATACTGACAAAAGAGGAGATGAAGTGGAGGACTGGGAAATAGATTCAAATCTCCATCTACTCAACAACGTGGATGACACACCAAGCTTCTATTCCAGAAAATGATTTACCACTACTACTCCAGACTTAGCTTTCTGCACAGGAGACATCCTCCACAAAATCGATCGCCTGTGCTTGACCAACAGGTAGTGACCACAGACCTATCAAGCTTGTAATGAATATGGAGTATGTTCCACAGGAGCAAAAGCCTTTGCTCCGCTGGAATTACAAACGAGCAGATTGGGACAGATTTGCCATACTAACAGACAAATATTGTGAAAACATAAATACACGATATGGCATCATGAAGCAAATGGTGGAAAGTCTAAACAGATCAATAATACAGGCGGCCACTGAGTCTATTCCAAGAGGAGCGAGGAAAAATTACAAACCATACTGGACTGAAGAACTACAAATTTTGGAGGACAAAGTTGAAGATGCCAGGAAGACAGCAGAGAGAGAACAAACAGCTGAAGCGAACATCTCTCTTAAAGCCATCTCAGCAAAATATAAAAAACAGTAAATCAAACAACTAGAGGTTGTTGGAGGGAAAAAACATAAAACCTGAATTTTGACAGGGATGGAAACAAACTATGGAAACTAGTGAAAGCCATGAACAGTGAAGGACCTAGAAACAAACAAATAACAATTAAACAAGGAAATGCCTTGCTCACAGGAAAAAAGGCTGCAAATGCACTAATGGAACACTATGCCAGTGCAAACCACATTGATATTACAACCGAACAGAAGAAAGCAATCAAAGACAGATACATCATAGTAATACAGAGACAGCAGCAGAATATATGATGGCAAATCTAACAATGGAAGAAATGGAACAGGCAATGAATACCCTAAAAAAGAAGAAATCACCAGGAAAGGATGGAATCACAAATGAAATGCTAATAGGATAGGCACTAAGGCAAAAATGAAACTACTAGCAGTCCTAAATTACAGCTGGAAGAGAGGAATAGTCCCACAGGCATGGAAGGAAGCTATACTAATACCAGTCCCAAAGAAAGGAAAAGACCTGGAAGAACCAAATGGCTATCGACCTATCAGTCTACTTAGCTGTGTAGGAAAGTTAATGGAACGCATTATCAACGGCAGGTTAACATGGCATCTGGAAGAAAACCACCTATTAACACCACACCAAGCATGATTCAGAAAGTATAGATTCACTGAAGATCAAATAACCTATATAGCTCAGGAAATAGAGGATGCCTTCCAAGAGAAAAAGCACACACTAGCAGTCTGGATAGATTTAGAAAAAGCATTTGATAAAGTATGGAAGGAAGAACTGAAAGTAAAACTGCAAAAAATGCATGTTTGTGGGAAAATGTATAAATGGATTAGCCACTACCTTGAGAACAGAACTGCCAGGACAAAAGTACAAGGACAAACCAGCAAAATGATGCTGTTGGAGTAAGGTGTCCCTCAAGGAGGAGTTCTTTCACCAACATTATTCCTAGCATATATAAATGACATCACGGAAAATTTTCCAGCCAGAGTCAGATGACCTAGCCATATGGACATCTGAAGAATATTAGTACAGCTAACAGCAGAATACAGCAAGCCTTATTAGCTCTAGAGGACAACCTAAGCTGGTATTGAATGGAAAAATATTGCGCCATGAAGAAAATCCAATCTATCTAGTAGTTACCTTTGATCGTCGCCTGACATGGAAGACACAGGTTGAGAAAAATCGAACAAGAGCAAGGCAGAGAATGGCAATCATGAAAAAGCTTACTGGTACAACGTGGGGAGCAGATGAGAAAGTTCTCAAGAAGTTATATACTGGACGGGTGAGGCCAGTGCTGGAATATGGCATTGCAGCTTGGGCAACAGCAGCTAAGTCTAACTTTAACAAAATAAGTAGAGTCCAAAACCAAGAAATGCGAATCATAACTGGAAGCCTGAAGACAACGCCTATTAATGAACTAGAAAAGATCACTTGTTTACAACCAATGCAGGACAGAAGAGATAGCAGAGCCCAGCAACAAGCAGAAAAATTTAGAAGATTGACAGACCACCCTATGTGTAACAGGTTTAATGGTTTTGGAAAAGGAAGACTGAAGCATAGAAACTTTGCAGAAACTGCAAAATGAAAGATTAGGGCAGATCCCATATTTAACATATCAACAGTCAAACCCATTTACCCGCGTCTAGCGTTCGTTGTCTCGGATGGCTGTGTGAGGTGCACCAAAATGGGATCTTCCCAGCCAACGTGAGTTAGCGAGGCAGGCGTTTCAAGAATGTAACCGCATCGTGCAGCCAGGGTCGTGGTTTGAGCGGGCAAAAGAGCAAAATTTGTACGACCGTTCGACAAAGTCTCGATAAGCGCCCACTCTCTCTCGATGAGTAGTGGGCCTGCAGTCAGTAAGCTGGTATAGCTTTTTTTTCGGTTAGTCCTGCCGGCGTAGCTTGTAAGCTCGTCGGTAGGCGTCCAGTGGTTTTGCATGTATCACCTTGTACCGGGAGGGCGCGCTTTAGCGATGCTACTCTTGGCTTGCGTGTGCGTGAATAGTCCGTCTGTCCGATAGATATCTGGTTGATCCTGCCAGTAGTCATATGCTTGTCTCAAAGATTAAGCCATGCATGTCTAAGTTCACACTGTCTCACGGTGAAACCGCGAATGGCTCATTAAATCAGTCGAGGTTCCTTAGATGACACGATCCTACTTGGATAACTGTGGCAATTCTAGAGCTAATACATGCTTACCAAGCTCCGACCCTCGCGGAAAGAGCGCTTTTATTAGTTCAAAACCAATCGTCGTTGCCCTTCGCGGGGCGCGGCGTTCCCACTGGTGACTCTGGATAACTTTGTGCTGATCGCATGGCCTTACGTGCCGGCGATGCATCTTTCAAATGTCTGCCCTATCAAATGTCGATGGCTCCCCCGATGTGTCTCCACCTTGCCGTGGTGGGGGGGCTTGAGTGTCCCGTTGACCCCATGTGCTTTCCGATGGGTGAAAACTACATATCGGACAGCGTATGGGATAGGGGCCAGACTAAGAGAGACACAACCTGCTGCTCTGCAGGAGACTGAGGATAGCAGTCAAAAGTTTAAATCAGGCGCATGAAGGCAGTTCTTGTTTCAGACAATACTCTTAGGCTCTCTGTCGAGGGTTTAGGCTGAATGCCTCTAAGCCACAGACCCTCGGATCTGAGAGTCGGACCGATATCCACCTACCGAAAAATTGGAATTGAGATACTGAGCAAGCTACATGCCCAGTTCTGACACTTGTTTGAAGGCTCTCAGCTGAGGGATATGTTGGATTCCTGGATGAGATGGCCTGGCCGTTTCTCACTGACTGCTGCACGAAGGTAAGGTGCTGAGCCGGCAGCACATGTAGCCTACCTCGTGAGCGAGTACAAAAAGTCAGTAAAATGCCCCAGTCGAAGGAAATGGTTACGAAAACTGTCTGTATCTAACTCATAGAGAGTGTAGATAAAAGTGGAGAAACGTCTCAATAACGCGAAATGGAACGCACGGCGAGCGAACCTATTGCGTGGTCCAAAGTCAAAAGCAAAAGCTTACCGAGTGCATGTCGCCCGCAGTCTGACCGCCCCTGGAGCTCACTTGAGCGACCAGTGGCAAGCGAGATGCCCAATACATGGAAGTGAGGAACTAAAGCAGCCATGAGCAGGACGTGGCAACTCCTCGGGTGAGCCCAGTCTCGGAGCAATATGTGCCGGCTCTGCAATTATGGAAGCCTCCTTGGATAGCGAGGGACTGCCCATTGTCTGCCCCTGCCTTCCCTTGAGGGCCGACCGCGATGTCGTTGGTCGTTCTATCTTGACCAGCTGAGATGTGGGCGACATCACAACAGTCTAACGTGCCTCGAAATCAGAGGAAGGTTAACCTCATTAAAAAATGCCCGCCGGAAGTCGGAAGTGTCGTCCTACGGGTGGCAAACTAAAAATTGACACTACGCAATTACGTCCGAGTGAAATGTCTCGTCCGAATGTCTCTCGTGCTAGGAACAGCTCTGACTACCTAGTTTCCGAATGCCGCTCTTGTTCGGAACAGCTCTGACTAGGTAGTTTTCCGAATATCCGCCGTGCCTGGAACAGCTCTGATGGGTACAGGGACAAGCACATGTCCGAAAACTCGCTTAGTGGAAACCAACTGCAGAGCTGACTGGTTTGTGCAGGAACGGCCCAGGGCGAGCGAAATGCCCAATATATTGAAGTGAGGAATTAAAACAGCCATGAGCAGGACGTGACGATTCCCTCGGTAAACCCAGCACCAGAGCGTTATGTGCCGGCTCTGCAATTATGGAAGCCACCCAGGATGGCGGAAAATGCTATGGACTGTCCCTGCCTTCACTTGAGGGATGACCGTGTAGTCTTCGACTGTTCCAACTTGACCAGCTGAGATGTGGACGGTACCACAAAAGTGAGAGTCTCCCAGGATTGCTAACCTGGTAAAAAATGCACGCTAAAAGTCGGATGTGTTGGCCTGAGGGTTTCGACCCGAGGGTGCCTAACCAGACACACCGCAATCACATCTGAAAAAATCACTCCGGATGAACGCAAAGAAGAAGAAGAAACCCATTTACAATGCACACAAGTTCCCAGCTTTGAGACAGCAGCAACTGCCTGAGATGATAGAAAACATTCCTGGTATTGAGAAAAAGAACACTCATAATGAAACCGAAAGAAGAAAAATAACCCTAAACTACATCAAAGATCATTACCTAAGCAGCAATTGGACCCATGCATATACAGATGGATCAGCTAAAAATTCAATAGAAAATGGAGCAGGAGGAATTCTAAATTTAAAAAATGGAATGAAAAAAACAGTCAGTGGCAACTGGAAAATTTTCAAGTAACTTCAATGCAGAGGTAGAGGCTTTGAAAACTGCAGCAGAAATGCTCTTGATGGAGGAAAATAAAGAGAAGCAAATAGCTATTTTCACAGATGCAAAGTCAGCTGTCTCAATACTGAAGAGCAAAACAGCACAGAACTAGCTGACCTAAGAGCAGCACTCCATGGTCTAGGCCAGAAATCCAAAAGAGTTGTAATACAGTGGATCCCATCGCATTGCAGTATACCTGGAAATGAAGAGGCTGACAGACTAGCAAAAGAGGGTGGACGACTACCATAGCCTGACATAGACATAACCTATAATGAGGCAAAGAGGTTTATAAAAAGCACTTATAGAACGAAATGGGAATCAGAGCATCCAAGCCACCAGAAGGATGATGCATATTACAAACTCGGCCGAAGAGAACAAGTAGCAATCTTCAGACTCCGCATAGGACATAATAGGCTGAAATACCACTTGTTCAATAAACTAAAGATAGGAGATACCGATGAATGTAATTGTGGAACTGGTAAAATGACAGCTAAACATTTGCTGCAGGAGTGCCCAATATATGCAGAACAGAGAATGATATTTTGGCCCACACCTGCTTCATTTGAGGACAAGCTCTATGGAGATATCAACAAGCTCAAGTTGACTGCAGCTTACTTTAACTGCATTCAGGTTGACATTTAAAGGTGCATGAAGTATTTAGACTGCCGCACTTCATACCACAGGTATGTCGGTTACAAAAGCTTGGATAGCTAATCCATTACATGGAAAGTTCAAATCAAAAGCTCACTGTGTGGGCTTCATAAAAGGTGGAAAAAGTGTCCTAGTGGCACAAAATGGAATATTGCTTGGGTAACAAATCCATTATGTGGAAAGTCCGAATCGAAAGCTCACTGTGTGGATGTCATCTGCAGACTGCATTCTTCTGTTTCCGGAAGAACAGCCTATGGTGAACGGAAGGCCCAATATACGGAAGTGAGGATAAGCAGCCATGCGCAGGACGTGACAATTCCTTGGGTGAGCCCAGTACTAGAGCGCTGTGTGTTTGCTTTGCAAGTATGGAAGCCTTGGATGGCGGGGAATGCCCATGGTCTGCCTCTGCCTCCCCTTGAGGGCTGACCAGGATGTCTTTGGCTGTTCTATATGGGCCAGCTGGGATGGGGGATAACACCACAACAGTGATAGTCAAACGTCCTAAGAAACCCCCGGGAAGGTTAACCCGGTTGTCACAAAATGAAACCGTGTGTTTATCCGGTTGATTATTACAGAGGATTTTCGGATTAAGCGGACGATCGACCAGCGACATCTATTTGTACTAACAGAGTAAACACAGTTGTACAGGTTACATCGTGTCAGCCCATAAACACATTTGGTGGTGAGGGAGAAGGATATGGAATGGTGCCGTTTGTCATCTATACTGCCGGACATCAGACGGAAATGGCTGCTGGGATTGTCACCACGGAACAGAAGAGTGACAAGTTTGTCAACATTTGAATGCAGATGGAAGCCGTGAGATCACAGGGGCAGATGTAAAACGGAAGTACCTAGTTCGGAAAACAGTGCATCTGTCAATTCTTGGTTTCCGGAACATCAAGATGATTGGCAGCTTGGTATCGAAACTCTTTGTTGGGAGTTTACAGAAACTAGCTGGCTTGTTTTGAGAATCTAGGCAATTACTGACAACTTTGACAGGATTTAAGCCAGGAAAATAGTTCTTGACAGGGGATGATTTGCCACTGTGCCACCTGTGTGGGGGCGAAAAGGATAACGTCACGTGGACAACTTGGGTAGTTTGCCATATAAACTCGAGTTGGGATCAACTAGGGTGGACTTGAATAATGCTCTAGTCGGAGTGAGGGCACTGCAGTGCCAGTGGAAATAATATCTACCGTGTGTTAATTAGTGACTTAATTTTACACGTGCCTATATGGCAGATGTAGATATGATTTATAGGACTGCAGTAGTGCCATTTAAGGTATAACTTATTATAATATATTCGTTATAATTACTATAGTCTGTGGCCTTGTTAAACTATAGTGTGATGATTAGCACTGTTAGTGGAAACTAGCTAGAGTAGTGAAGTGATACTTGGCTCTGTTAGCTAGAATAGATTAGTGAAGTGTTGATAAGCTTTACTAGTTGAGAATTGAGTAATGAGTGATAATTGGGATCTTCCCGTAGGTGTCCCTGGTGGGCGGGGTTCCGCATTCTGTTTGCTGATATTTTTTCTTTGTCATAGCCTGATTCGACTCTAGGTGGGTAGCTAATCTGCTCTATGACTAAGTCTAGTTAGCTAAAGATCATTAAGCAAGGCGATAGGCTTACACTCAGCCGAAGGGATCAGTGACTAGTACTATCACCAGATGTGTTGTTTCTATCCTAGGTTCCCTACCAGATCCAAGGAAACTCTACAAGTTTTGGGAAAGAATTTAAAAAACCCATTCGGAAGAACACCAGTTCAACAATCAATAAAGTTGCATACAGAAACGTAACTTACGCTAGAAGGAAATTGATTTATCAAAAAAAAAGTGATGCATACTGATGCACCACACAGCATCAGACAGTAGTAACGAACCGAGAACCGGCTAAGAGTACCTAGTGTTAGTACAGTAACAATTAACATTAGTAATTAGCACTTATGGACTGAATGGTTCGATGTGCAACGAGGATGATCTGTCGACTAACTAACTAACTAACTAACTGCGTACACACTACAAAAGACTTGTGCAGTTTGTTAAGGAACGGTAGGAACGGACATTGTGTAGAGTGCAACCGGTCCATGAGTAACTGTTTATACCACCGGTGTCTATTTCGGATGTTCATGAAATTGGATTACCAGAGGTCTACAGAGGCAAAGCATTATCCGGCAAGATGGTTCCGGCAACGGGTGAGACGTACTTGTTCTGACGTAACGTGCTGTGGTCTATCTTTGCTGTGATCAGCTGACTGAGTTGATGTCTGAGAGACAGAGTCTACACACTTTATAGAACACGTCACACATTTTCTTCACATACACGTCTCATACACGTTACACTTTTATTTTAATAAATTAATCTTTATTAATTTCTAGAAGCAAGAGTTGTTGAGTATGTTGCGTTGGGGAAGTATGAGAAGGGGGCATAGTACGACAGTGTGAGAGTGATAGGAAAAGGTGTCCATAGGCTGATGGAGTGTGTTGGACGGAAGCTGGTGGATTCTCCAGAATATTGAGGGGAAAAAAAAATAATATTATAATGTGGGTGTCGGATCTCCTCACTCCAGGGACGACACTTTAAAGGAGGACACGACACCGGTCAACAAATGCCCACAGAAGTCGGATGTGTCGGCCTAACGGTGCAAGAATGCAGATCTGCTGTAAACAGGCACAACGCAATCACGTCCGGAAAAAAACTCTGGATGAACGAAGAAGAAGAAGAAATATTCAGAAGTCTTAAAGTGAGAATTGCCAACTTAACATTTTGTTCACCCCAAATCTGCAGACATCCTTAAATGTATCTGCTTTGAAATGATACTGCACACTGGGAACTCTGGTCCAAGCACTCCTTTCTTCTTTCTGTGTAGAATTGGGTTGAAGGTAATCTTTTCTGTTCTGTCATGAAAGCACTGAATGAATGTCAGTCTTCTCTTCTAACTGCATGTGCTTTCTTTCCATCATGTGATGGACAACGTAGTCTTGGGTCATGGAGTCTCCGTGGCGAAGTGGTCAAGCCATCTGACTGGGTCTCCGAAGGTTGTGGGTTTGATTCTGGGTCGCATACTTTGGTTCATGAGTGCATTTTTTCGGAGACTCCTGGGGTCATCGCTGGAGCTACAGAGTTCGTGCTTTGTGTGCTGCGGAAAAAGACTGAGCCATATGGGATAAAAACCCTGTGCAGTGAAGTCGGCCCTGTCGACTTTTAAGTGACTCTTTTAGTCTTGGGTCATTAATCTCTAGTGTACCAGTGCCAGCTGGCAAGTGTGTCTCTGATATTTCGGCCTATTATCTGGCTAGATCCTCGATGTCACAGGCATACAGCCCAGAAGTGGGCTGAAGGTTTACTCATACAGCCTCCCTGAGGTGAAATGTGTCACTTCGAGGCCCTTTTTTGGTGAGATAACTCACAGTTGTCTGTTCACTATTAAAGATTGGATGGCCGGTATTTGTGGCTAGTTTTCCAAGTACATTACTTCATCATCATCAAGTGCCCATGCCAGTGGCTTGGGCATTCATGTCTCTCCACAGATCTCGGTCTTTGGTGTTCTGGATCAACGCTGCTGATGATATTTCTTTATGCCAACATTTCAGTTCATTCAGCATCATTTCTTTTGGTCTGCCTCTCTCCCTCTTGATATTTCCAGTTGTCATAATGTTCTTCAATGCCTCTCTTCTCATCTCATGACCATATAAAGCTGTTTGTCTCTTCTTATTGTTGTATATAATGTTCTAGTTTCATTAGCCTCTTTCAGGCCTAGCTAGGATACAGATAGAGGTGATAGATGATGCAAAACTAAAAATTTTCTCGATAGTACTCCAGGTATTGTTATATGAAGCTCCAAGACATCAGCATTCAAGTTATTGATTGATTGTTTCCTAGTATTCTCTCATAATTTCCTAGTATTCTCTCATTATTTCCTAGTATTCTCTCATTATTTCCTAGTATTCTCTCATTATTTCCTAGTATTCTCTCATTATTTCCTAGTATTCTCATTATTTCTTAGAATTATCTATTATTTCCTAGCATTCTCTCATTTCCTAGCATTCTCTCATTATTTCCTAGTATTATCTATTATTTCCTAGTATTCTCTCATTATTTCCTAGTATTCTCTCATTATTTCCTAGTATTCTCTCATTATTTCCTAGTATTCTCTCATTATTTCCTAGTATTATCTATTATTTCCTAGTATTATCTATTATTTCCTAGTATTAACTATTATTTCCTAGTATTCTCTCATTATTTCCTAGTATTATCTATTATTTCCTAGTATTCTCTCATTTCCTAGCATTCTCTCATCTATTATTTCCTAGCATTCTCATTATTTCCTAGTATTCTCTCATTATTTCCTAGTATTCTCTCGTTATTTCCTAGTATTCTCTCATTATTTCCTAGTATTCTCTCATTATTTCCTAGTATTCTCTCATTTTATTTCCTAGTATTCTCTCATTATTTCCTAGTATTTTCTCATTTCCTAGTATTCTCTCATTATTTCCCAGTATTCTCTATTATTTCCTATGGATGGAAGAATAACCAGGGAAAGACAAATGCAGTGAATTTACATTCTATTGTTAGTTGCATACCCATAACGGGACTTCGCAGAAACCGAATAATTTATTTGGCTGCTCGTGATTTCTGAGCAAATTACGTGCAGTAGTTTGTCATTGCTTTCTGAACGACCGGCACTCATTTCATCGTATAAAAATCAACACAAGCAGCCTGTTGCCAAATCGTCCGCAGCTGTGTTTTGAATATGGTATACGGGATTACAAATTGTGTGCCTAACCTCTTCGCCAAGGATTCTGTTGTAGGCTGCTCCTAGTTATTTACATTTTCCCACAATGATTCTGTTTCTCTTTCTGAATCCAGATTATGGCAGGCACAAAGCAAACCCCCCTCCCCCGTGTTAACTGAGGTCTTTGAAGGAAGCAAACAGTGGTAACACTGTTGCGTAAATAAATTCTACACTTTACAGTATGGCCACATCCAAAGACTTTTACTAGAATAAGAAACATCATGAAGGATGGAAATATTGGTTACCGAAAAGTTGTGTGTGGCCCGCTCTTCTGTTTGGGAGTTGTGCTAGTGTAGTGGCTAGACACTTGTCTGCTAGCCCTGTGGTCATGGGTTCGAATTCTCACATGCAGGTCAGCATGGCCGAATGGATAAGAAAGCATGTTCTTAAACATCCGATGTGCTGATGCCAAGGTAATGGGTTTAACCCCTACACTGAACGGCTGGATTAAAATGTTGACCTGTCGTCCTTGACTTGGGGACGTAAATTACAAGTACCTATGAAGTCGGAGTTGGTTTGCCTGATGGCGAGGGACACTGTTAATAGGGAAAGCAAATCCACACGCAGAATTCAGTCCAGCGCTACTATAAATAGTGTGTATAGACTATGCTTGAGTTCAGAGCGAGCGAGCGCAAAAAAATAAAAAATTTCTCACATCAAGGTTATATTTGAAAATTGACCTAGACTTCCAGGTCGACCCAGTTTAAAATGGGTACCAGGAATTATGGGAAGAGAAGGCAGCTGGCATGATATTGACCACATTGGACGGAGTGCTGGTTGGTCGATACAACTACGGGCCTAGATCTGTATGCCCAATACACTTTGAGGTGTGCAAAATGGTCTTTTACTTTTGTCACTTTTTATGTTCTTCTGTATCAATGCCAAACTGGCGTATTGTGTTGCTAGCAGAAGCAGTGTCTGTAATCTGTTTACGTTACAAATATTTTAGTGACATTTGAACACATTGATAATGAGGTTCTTTTGTGACATTTGTACACATTGATAATGAGGCTCTTTTGTGACATTTGTACACATTGATAATGAGGTTATTTTGTGACTTTTCAGACACATTGTACAAACTGAAGGAGTAAAAGGATTGTTCAAAGGTCTTGGGCCCACTTTAGTTGGAGTAGCTCCGTCTCGGTGAGTTCCGGTGTATTGTCTTTGTTTTGTCCTGTAGCAGGAAGCTATGTTGGGCATTTTATGAGAAGAAATGAATTAGAGAACTTGGTGACAACTGGCAAGGTTGAGGGGAAAAGAACAAGGGGAAGCAGAGAAGTAAATATCTGGATGACTTGACCACGTGGCGTGGTTGAGACAAGTGATCCATGACTCTGGTGGCTGTGTAAGATGGTGAAACATGACCGGCCACGCTTACCGGTCTGGAACATGATGATGATGAGGAACCTGCTGTGGACAAGTGAAGTGTTGAGATGATCACATTTTGTAGACCCGAGTGCACAGCGCGGACAATGAGCAGACAAGCTGAACAACAACTGATGGCTGTGGAAATGTGGTTTCTGAGGAAAGTGCAACGAATACCATGGACAGACAGAAAAGCCAATGAACAAGTTCTTCAAGAAACAAATGATCGTAAACTGATTAGAGTCATTAGACGTAGACAGTCAACATTGTTGGGCATGTTATGAGAAGAAATGAATTGGAGAACTTGGTGACAACTGGCAAGATTGTAGGGAAGAGGCCAAGGGGAAGACCGAGAAGTAAATACTTGGATGGCTTGGCCACGTGGCATGGTCGAGACAGGAACATGGAGCTGTTCCACGACTCTGGTGATTGAGTGAGATGGCAGAACATGACTGCCCACGCTTATCGGCATGGCACATGATGGATGGATGGAGTGCACAGAAGACTTGGTGCTAGTCTTTTCCTCCCATAGTCGAGAGCAGACACCGAGCGCTCGTCCAGCCGCGATTTTATCTTTGTCAGTGTAACGCCCTAACCGTTAAATAAATACAAGCAAAATTCTGATGCATAATTAACCTTAATATAAGATGCGTGCATAATTAAACTTATCATTGGAATAATCATAATCGATAACTACATGTCATTGGGTGGGATGATTGAGCAAAATTACTTTATGAATGAAATGGGTTCAAGTGTTAAACTGTCAGTGTAGGTCAACGTGGCCGAATGGATCACATGTTCTTAAACATCTGGTGCGCTGATGACGAGGTAAGGGGTTCGACCCCTACACCGGACAACTGGACTAAAATGTTGACCTGTTGTCTTCGACTTGGGGACGTAAATTACAAGCACCTCTGAAGTCGGAGTGGGTTTGCCTGATGGCGAGGGACACTGTTAATAGGGAAAGCTAACCCACATGCAAAATCCAGTCCAGCACTACTATAATTAGTGTGAATGAACTAATCTTGAGTTCAAAACAAGCGATCGTAAAATAAAACTGTCAGTGTGGTGTCATCTCCGTGATTTATTTGTGGTTGCAGTTTTTGGTGATTATTTTCTGATGAAGACTTGTCGCCAGAATGTCAACAGTTAGTTGCATGTCCTTTACAGGATATAGCAGTCAACCCCGGCATTTGTTGGCTGTTTTTGATTTACAGGCAAATTTACTTCATACAAGCTTCTTCCAGTCCCATCTCATGATGTATCCATCCACCTGTAGCTTTGTCTTCCTCTTGAACACTTCCCCTCCCCAGCACACCATTGAACAAGGAGCTGTGTCTTTTTATATGGCCAAAGTAGTTGTCTGACCTTGGCCGCCTGCAGTTGTGTTTTCCTGAATCCCAGTTTTGATCAAACTTTGTTTTATTCTCTGGTCACGAGATACTTCCAATGAATCTATATAACCTTATTTGAGAACTTCTAGAACTAACATTTTAAAGCATTATACTTTTTATTTGCCGGTGGCATGCATTTTGCAATCCGTTTTCTCTGTTTTTTCTTGTTTTCTAAGTTAGACCTTCTTTTCCAACCTTGTTACCATTTGTAAGTCCTGGTTTTTAATCGTCACTGAGTACATTTTAATAATTACAGTTTACAATTCGCAATGTCTAGTGATAATTAATCTGGCTCTCTCTCTCTCTCTCTCTCTCTCTCTCTCTCTCTCTCTCTCTCTCTCTCTCTCTCTCTCTCTCTCTCTCTCTCTCTCTCTCTCTCTCTCTCTCTCTCTCTCTCTCTCTCTCTCTGTCTCTCTCTCTCTGTCTCTCTATCTCTGTGTGTGAGAGAGAGAGAGAAAAAGAGAGAGAGGCCAGTAATCATTAATAGAGCACATATTTTGATTTTCTATACACTCATCACTTTAAAAAAAATAATATAAAACATCTATTTGCTTTTCTTTCCCATAGCATATTTTTTGTACAATTTCTCCCTTTTGTTTCTTTTTTCTCTATTTGTGTTTCTAGAGCTTCATTAGCCTAGGGCTTTGAGAGTTTTGCTTACATCTTGTTCGTATATCATTGATTATTATCTGCTGCCATTATTTTCAATTATCGCTTCTTATCTGAGCTAATTAACTACCGAAGTAAAAGACCGCTATGGCAGTGTTATTTCTTGCCGCAACGAGCAACACACCCTGTGGTGATCAACTGCCGTCTGTTTGTCTCAAGCAAGACATGCTGTGTTATATCTTTTGTTTGGTCTGAACATACTAAAAAATCTGGCTAGGTACTTTAACGTGTCGTGCAGTATATACAAGTTAAAGAGTGGGAGGATCGACTTCATTGCACCATAGTTGACCCCTGTAGCTCAGTCTCTCTACAGAGTGACGAGCCGCCTGTCGATAGCATTGCAAAAAGCACAAACTGTTGCTCCAAATGGTCTGTACAGCACAGTCCAAAAGTAAACCCATGACCTTCAGAGTTGAGTTGAGACAAGATCAAACACCACAGCATTTGGCACATTCCCATTCACACTCCATTCTCATCTTCAACAACCAGCAAAGAGTCCCAATGTTAATGGTACCAGCTGCAGTCTGAATGTGTGTCTGTCTGAATGAACTGATTGTTGGCCAGATCCTCTGGTCACTCCCTGCCACGCCATGTTCTCCAGCCATGCTGATGTATCTGTTCTTCCACACTAATTTAGTTTAGTTTAGTTTAGTCGACAGATTATCATCACGGCACACAGGTGTAACCCATAAGTGCTCTGTTTGATTCCTAACTCAAGCCTGAGTCTGGAGAATCTCAGCTCAGTACATGAACTCTGTAGCACCGACGCGGATCCTGATATACTTTGGGTAGATTTTTAACTCAGAATCTTACCCGGGCAGCGCTATTAGGCTACTCTTTTTTGATTTCCAACTGCCAGTGGATTTTTTACGTGCGCAACAATACACACGGGCATCCGATCTCACTATCCAGAGACCAGGGGAAATTTTGTTACTAGAAGTCCACATGAAAATATCCTGGTTCTCACCGGGGCTTGAACCCGGGACCTCCAGCAATTGAGGCAGACACCATACCTCGAGACCACTCAGTCCCCAGACTATTCGTTCCTATGATTCCAAAGGGCTCTGACCACATCCGCCTTATGCACCAGTACCCAACTTAGCAGTGCAGACTCCGCACAGAGACCCCAATAGTGTAGTATAGTACATGTTGCATCTCTGAAAGTAATAAGACTGATGAATTTTTATTGTGGCTGTTGTCCCCTTAGAGGCACCTGCTGTGAAATTTAAGACTGAACGCATTAATTTGCTTCTTCAATCTTCACGTTGCCTGTAACAGAAGTTACGCATTTCTCAGTGCATTCTTTTCTTGTGATATTTGAACAATTTTGATGAGTTACTGTATATTCAAAATCGTTGTCGAGTTACGCTGCACTGTTTCATCAAGCCTGTGGTTCAGTACATCCAACTTCAACAATCATGTTTTTCGGGTTGGCTTTCCCTAGCCTTTGACTGTCCTGAACCTAACCACCAGGCAGCAGATTTATGTATCCCTCTGTCTTGTTCCTGTCTCTTGATCTGTCAGACATCATATTAGACCCTACCAGTAGCCGCACCACTAAGACATACACCCTGACGAGATTCAACAAAATATGTCAAGAAATAAATTTGGCCGACCACGTAAACATTGGACGGAGGGAATAGCAGAGTCCATGGGAATATTGATATATGAAGCCCATAATCGGGCACTCTCACGAAGTTTATACTTCACCTCGACACCGCACGATACAAGAGGAACATGATGAGATGAGATAAATTTGGCAGTCTGTTGTCTTCTTCATTCATGTATTCTTTTGTTGTGTGTTTCTACTGCAGTGTTGTTTGTTGTGATGAGTTTGGCTTCCTGCATATTGGTGTCAATTACTGTAGCATTTAAAAAAAAAATAAATGGGTCACATCCTGTTCAACTTTGTGGGATATATACACAGTGACTGTTATCAGTGTATCAGATAATATTTCTTTGTTTATTAATGTTACCGTCGGTGGCGATGTTAGTATCCTGTCTCCTGACTGTCTCACACGGATGCACTGCCTTCTTTACAAGGATGTCTATTGTTGTACTTTGCTAAATCATACTTTGTTATGGGAACTCCATCATTTGGGGTGTTCCCTCTTATACAACAGGAAGCCTTTGAGGGGTGGTAATGACTTTGTTGACCCTTGTGTTAACGGAACCTTAAGGTGAAGAAAAGAATAACAACACTGTAACCAACCATGCATGTCCTGAGAGGCCATAGGGCAGCCAAAAATAGGATCACACTGTGACCTACCATACAAGTCATAAGAGGTGATGTAGGAGGGTTGGGCATGGCGCCAGCTTTCCCATTCCATAGAACAACGTTAGCTGCAGAATCCAACCGATTATAAAGTCTAAAAGATAAGGGCCTATACACCGATGGGGGATTAAGGGTGAAAGCAAATAAAAAGGTTTTCGTTTCCAACCCGGTAGGCAAGCAACACACTTGTTTCAATCATATATGTGAGGTCTTGAAGTGTGAGTGCATGGCGTGGGTGCTGAATGCCTGCCATCTTTCTTGTGCAGGTGTGTGGTTCTATACAGGCTTCATCTCAATGGAAATTTTGACCTTGAAGCGGTGAGGAGAAATCTGGTAATTTTATGCCAATGTTATTTGTCATCTAGTAGGACATCTGATATATACATATATTGGAAACGACAAGCTGCCATAAGGATTGATAATGAAGTGGGACAATATCAGCCTATTAAGAGAGGTGTTAGGCAGGGATGTGTGATTTCTCCAGATCTTTTTTCTCTGTACAGTGAAAATATTTTTAGAACTGTAGAAAATATAAATGGAATCATTGGAGGACGAAATATCAATAACATTAGATATGCAGATGGTACAGTATTGATTGCAGACAATAAGCAGGATCTGCAACAATTAGTAGTTGCGGTTGTTGCACACAGTGAACAACTGGGGTAAGAATTAAATTGTAAAAAGAAACAGATTATGGTCATCACTAGGAAGAAAGAAATGCAGCAATGTAATATACAAGTATATGGGAATATTCTCCAACAAGTGAATTGGTACAATTATCTTGGAACAGTCATAACATCTGATGGGAGATGCCTTGAAGAGATTAGAACAAAAATCGCCATGGCAAAAGTAGCCTTTAGCAAGATGAAAAACATACTGACCAACAAAAAGATGTCAATTGAAATGAGAAAAAGAGTGTTGAGGTGCTACATAAAAATGACAGAAAAACCGACGACCAAGTACTACAGGAGACAAATGAAAATCGCACTGATTAGAGAAATTAGACGTAGACAGTCAACATTTTTTGGACATGTTATGAGAAGAAATGAATTGGAGAACTTGGTGACAACTGGCAAGATCGAAGGGAACAGACCAAGGGGAAGACCGAGAAGTAAATACCTGGATGGCTTGACCACATGGCATAGTTGAGACAGGAACACTAAGCTGATCCATGATTCTGGTGATCGAGTGAAATGGCGAGTCTTGACCGCCCACGCTTTCTGCATGGCACATGATGGATGGAGGACATCTGAAAGATGCTTAAACTTGATATATTAAACTTGTTATATGGATATTTCATTATGCTGTGTCCAAGATTCAGCAAACAAGTTCTTTCTATATAATGCAGAAGTAGAAGATTCACTTGCCCTGGTGTCTATGGCTTTCATCTTTCATGTTGTCCAGTGTTTTCTACTGGACAGACTTCAGAACAAATTCGCAAATAAGACAAGAGACTAAGCAAGATACAGTATCCAATTTATAAGAAGACGCCGTTGGAACTACATCGGCCATGTACTCAGAATGGACAAGACAAGACTCCCCTACCAAACCCTCATATGGTCACCGGTAGGGAAAAGAAAACGGGGAAGACCAAGAGAGACCCTGCGTAGAACCATCATTAGAGAAGGCTCATTCAATGGCCAAGTAAATATCCAAGATCTACAACAGGTAGCAGCGAACCGCCAGGCATGGAGAGACAGGACTTCTGCCCTGTGCGCCGCCTTAGGCTCAAGAGGAAAGACTAACTAAGTGTTTTCTACAGATTAAGGGCAGAATGAGTCAAAGGAAGATTGCATTTCAGAAAATGAAAAGTATCTTATGCCACAAGTCACTATCATAAAATTAAGAAACAACGCTGAAATGTTGTATAGAACATGTTTTGTTGTATGAATGTGAATGAACAAATTAGGAAGAACTTGGAATCAGTGGAGATGTGGTTCTTGAGACAAATTTTGCGAACACCTTGGACTGCCAAAGTAACTGACAATGGCTGCCTGGAAGAGGCTTATGAAACTAGAACATTATATACAACTATGAGAATAGCCGGTCTCTCTGGCCTAGGGGTTAGCGTCTTTCTCCACAACCCTGTATATTCTCGTGAGTAACATAACATGTGCGAGAATCGGTAGCGGTTCTCGCCACGTTGGTAACTTGCGGGGTATGTGAGCCGGTCGCTCAGAAAAAAAATGGCAAACTACTGAGCGTAATCTTGCCTAGTACATCAACAGCAGCTGAAAAATGCTGATGTTGACTGCAACGTCCTGTAAGGGATATGGAAAAAACAAAATGAGACAAACATTATTCTCTGGTCATGTGATGAGAAGAGAGGCGTTGGAGAACATTGTGACATCTGGAAAAATCAATGGGAAAAGGGGCAGAAGCAAACCAAGAGAAATGATGCTGGGAGGACTGACGTGGTGGCAGCAGGGTCGACCCAGAACACCAAAGACTGAGATTTGTAAAGGGACATGATGATAGCAACGATGTATTTTCTAATACCTATTTGTGTCTCCCCTCTTTCCCACACCCCTTTCCACGGCCGCTGCCGCCGCTATACAAGGTTTGATCAATAGTCGTGAGGTATTTCTCATGTTCTTATGACCTGTCATGGCTTCATTATGGGAAACCCCAACATCCTGGTTACGTGTTACTGATTCAGGTACAGTAATGAGATAATTACGTTCAAAAAATATATTGATTGTAGCTAAAGATGCGAGGAGAGGACCACACAGAAAAAAGACTTAGATTTAAGGACCTGGCGGCATGAGAGGTGGTCGAACACTGTAGAGCTATCCGGCTGAGATTCCTTCACTGTTTCACATCCTTTTTTGGGGCAAACCCAGAGGCGTTGACTTCTTGTCATTGATTTGGGGACATAAATTACAAGTAGGGGAGACTGGGGAGAAATGGACCAGCAATTTTGTAGTTTTCAATTTTTGCTCATCACCGGAACAGATTTTATCGAAACATAACAAAACCATGACTAAAATGTTGTACATTCATTTATTTTAAAAGGGGAAAACATTTAGCAATCTATTTCTATATGTTTCTTTACAAAATGCATTTAAAAAATGTATATGAACATGGGGAGAAATGGACCACCATTGGGGTGAAATGGACCATAGTGGGGAGAAATGGACCTTTTTTTAAAAGAAGCAGCAACAACTCATCCATATTGCTATAAGAAATAAATAATCATTAAAAGGATATTTGCAGTTTTTTTTTTATTATTTTAAGCGACAGTAAAAAAAGTTTAATATGATATATTAATCTAATATAAAGTTTTATCGAACATTTATGCCTGCAAGACTTTCTTTGAAGACATAGCCATCTTTGGTCCTAGAAGTGGTTCCAGTGATTGTAGATCTAGTAAGCTGTGCTTTAATACATGTAATTGAGACACTGGCGACATCTTCTAACTTAGGCTTAACAAATTTACCAGCAACCTTCTCACTCTTGCGCAAGAACTCTACCTCAACATCACCATCATCATCAATGTCTCCCCTTACAATTCCTACATAGTAAACACAAGTCTTCTTTGTTCCATATTCACATAGCACACACTGGCCTTCAAAAACCTCACGCACACCTTTCAAGCTAACCGTACACTCCTCATTTTCACCAAATGAAACATCAGAATCTGTGTCATCACAAAACGAAATGTCAGTTTCTGGATCTAAATCAACATCAAGTTCTTTCAGCAGCTGTCTCTTTGCCTTTTTGGGTGGAACTTTGCTGCCTTTTCTTTCATCACAGCTCTTTCCCTAATTCGATTCATTTCTGGTGTAGAAGTAGCCAGCATAGTTTTTCCTCTTTTCCTCATATTATTTGAATCTTTTCGCCGACCAGCTTTTGGTAGTCCTCTGAAAACATGAGGCGAAGTAAAGGAAGAAGTAGCTTTATGTTGAAGACTCCCTGATATTTCCTGCAAGTCATCTACAAGGTTCTCAACATTACACTCTTTCTGATTTTCATGAAATTCTTGTGCAGTTTGATCTGTGCTGGTACCACAATGTGGAGATGCTGATCCTGTCTGTTCATTGCTTTCTAAAGTGGAATTTTCACTGTCCTTGCTGATGGGCCTGTTCGTTATTTCTGAAGGCATAAAATCATCTTCTGTAAAAACATCTTCGTTAAAGGGCAAAATACCCGACACTGCAAAGCCTGATTGAATGTTAATGGGTGTTGCCGCTTTAAGAAAAGCGTGGCCTCCTAGATTTGCAACTTGATAGATTGTCAGTGGTGTCCCAACATTTTTCATCATCCATGAATCACACGCATTGTTGTAGACCGACTTCATGGGTCCAAAAACTGAACGGTCCAAGGGCTGAGTTTTAGATGAGGTGTGTGGTGGCAACGTGATCACATGAATGTTGTTTTTCTTGCACAGTTCAAGTGATTCAAATGAAATGTGGGAATCGTGATTGTCCAAGATCAAAATCAAAGGGAAGTCTTTGGAAGGTCTTGAATGCTTAATGAAGTGATTTATAACTTTGACAAAATTATCACGGGTCATCCAACCTGATTCATTCACAAGGCCAAGGGAACATTCAGGTGCTCCAGCAAGCATAAAATTCTTAAAATTTTTTCTGGGAAACACAAAAACTGGAGGGATAATGTGACCCGCAGCTGACACAATGCAACAGATTGTTACCATTTCTCCTCTTTCTCTGGATGTCACCTGGCCTATTTGCTTTACTCCTCGTGGGGCAATTACTTTTGGCACTTTCTGTACAGTGGTAAGACCTGACTCATCCAAATTGTAGATTTGAGCTCCACTCACATTTAGTTTTGTAATGGTTTCCTTCACAATGTTGAAGAAGGTGCAAATATTATGTTTGTTGAAAGCTGTAGCTCTAGCCAGAGATGTTGCCTCAGGTTGCCTTATGGTCAGCTCGGGATTCCGTCGCAAAAATCCACAAAGCCAGTCATTCCCTGCCATCATTTGCTCATCCCAGGTTATAGGATGTGCAATGTTATTGACTTTCGCCATCTCGTACGCCAAAATACGAACGTTTTTAGTTGTGAGTCCATGGAACATTCTTGCACAATCTTTCAAGTAACTAGCAAAATCAGCTTCTTGCTTAGCTGTGAAAACAAGGCTATGCCTATAATTTGGTACGAGTCTAGTAGGCAGACCATTTCCTTCTCTGTCTTTTGTAAGATTGTTATTGAGGGTAGAGCGAGCAATGCCGTACTCCCTTGCAGCTTTCCTCGCTTTCATTCCATTTTCCACAGCATTAACAGCTTCTCTCATACGTTCCTCCGTAACGAGACCCTTGGTGGTGTTTCTGATGTACAATCTTGGCATCTGAAACAAAAGAGTGACAGAATTATATAACATTTAGAATGGTAGGCCTATCATTTGCAAAGAAATACTGATCATAGCACGAATGGCGTGCATCTTTAATTAATCACTGAAATCAAATTTGTGAACAGTTTTATTGGTCTAGATTTAGACCCCAGTATTAAAAAGAATCAATAATGCTGATATTCGAATGCAATCTTCAACACTTTTAATAACAACAGACTGTCTTGTCAATTTCTTCTATGGGGAGAAATGAACCATGGGGAGAAATGAACCGGTCCATTTCTCCCCCATCAATGTATTAAACTATTCAGCCATAAAGTCTCTTAAATCTAATATTAGATGCTATATTTTTTATATGAACTCTTAAATAACAAGTAAATAAAGATATTAACGTAATTACCTTGTCCTGATTCCTGACAATGCGTCTGCTTTACGATGGTGTCTGGAACTGGAAAAAGAAACTTTAGTGCAGAAAATTTTTCAAACTTTGCGTGGGAACGACCTGTGCGGGAAGTCGATGGCAAATGAAAAATTCGGACTATGTTTGATGTGGAAAACAAACTTATTATGGTTTCACTTTCATTGCATCACAGCCAGGGGCCAGAGAGGGGGTGGTCCATTTCTCCCCTATGTCCATTTCTCCCCAGTCTCCCCTACCTCAGAAGTCAGAGTGGGTTCGCCTGATGGCTAGTGACGCTGGTTATAGGGAAAGCTAATCTACACGCAAAAATCAGTCCAGTCCACCAGAAGTAGTAACACGTTTATGGACTACTCTTGAGTTCAAAGCGAGCGAACGCAAAAGAAAAGACAAAGAAAGACGATATCCGGGAAGGTTAAACCGGTCAACAAATACCCGCAGAAGTCGGATGTGCCGGCCTAACGGCGCAAGAACGCAGCTCTGCTGTAAACAGGCACAACGCAATCACATCTGAAAAAAAAAAAAAAAACTCTGGATGAACGTAGAAGAAGAAGAAGAAGAAAGACGATATGTGGATAGGCGAGGGGTCAGCATGTGTGCCATAACATATCGTGGGGCACATCTTGGAGACTTTGTAAGGCTCATGGAGTTAAACAAAATCATAGTCTGTAGGCACCCTGGCAACTGTCTGGGCAAGCGGGTTTTATTCCTAAGTCCGTTTTGCAGAAATAGCTGCAGATATATTCAATAAATTTCAAGAGAACAAAAGAAGGATTCCTAAGTCCTGGAAAAATAACTCCCCCGTCACACGCCAGAAATGGTACGGATGTAGTAATGAGAAAACAAAGAAGACAGAAACCCTTCTCCTTTTTCAATTGATAGTGATGGGGCGGCGTCACAACGCGTGACAGACGGTGCCTTGTATAGACTAGAATGGGAATCGTCATGGTAAAGAAAAGAAAAATCGGTGGGCAGTGCAGAGAAACAGTTAGACCATCACAGCCTGGAGAGAATGGTGCTGCATGGAATGACCAGAGGATCTGGCCAACAATCAGTTCATTCAGAAAGTCTAGATGGACACATAATCAGATTGCTACTGGTATCATCAATATTGGGCTCTTCGCTGGCTGCTGCTGATGACAGAGCACATATGGGAATGTCCTGAAAGCCGTGGTATCGGTTCTTAACTCAATACATCATGGCAAAAGTTGCCTCATGCAAGATGGTAAACATACACAATTGCAGTGGGAAGAAGAGGGTTAAAGTTCTAACCCTGTCAACAAACGCCCGAAGTAGTTGAATGTGTCGGCGGATCAGTTGCAGTGGTCATTAGAACAAGATGGTAATATGCAAATGGCAATATATCGCAGCTCTGCTGTAAACAGGCAAAACGCAATTAGTCCAAAACAAACATTTAGGACGAACGACAAAGAATGAGTGTTGCTCTTTTTCACCGTGTCACTTTGATGACAAACCACCATGTGCGTGTATTAGTTAGATAGAGCACTATTAGGATCCGCGCGTTTAGTTTCGTCTGCTAACGGTTTATGAATAGTCTGGTGCTGAACACGCGATTTGACAATACGATAGATTATGCACTGTCCTTTTGGGATATTGTGCCATGCCTACATAGCCGTGACCAAATGACACTCGAATATTGAATTCCTTCTTCTTCTTCTGCGCTCATCCGGAGTGTTTTTTTCCTACGTAATTGCAGTGTGTCTGGTTATGCGCCCTTAGGCCAACACATCCGACTTTGACGGGCGTTTGTTCCCGGGGAATACAGAATTTAAGAATGGACATCACTCAACTCCGGACATTTACAACCAAACATGCTCCCCCCCCCCCCCCCCCCCCCCCCCCTTCCCACTAGTCACCGAAGAGCTCCCATGTTGCTTGCTCCAGTGGAAGTTTAATAGATCGCGGCACATCAATGGATGATGTAATCAGTGGCACACCGGACGCCTTTATATCTCAGGCTTCGAATGTTCTGGTTGTATTTTATAGGATTGTGTCGACGCTGGCGACATGTGATAACATAGCATTCTACATTACCCCTACCCCGTTCAACATCAGAAGAGAAGTTATATTAGCGTCCATCCATGGCTCAGATTAATAATCCTGTGACCGTGTCCGCCTCCGCCATAAAAAATAGGGTAATGGCTGACTTGTTCTTATCACTTCTTACATGTGATCACACGAGGACAAACTTGTAGCCATGAACACAAGATAGATAGACGGGGCCATAAGCCACCATTTGTGTGCCTGGGGTTGATCCCAACGTCCTGTATAGAAGGATATGCAACAGTAACATATATGTATATACTCTCTATTTAGCCCTTTATCCTCCATTTAACCTAATCACGCCAAGCCGTGCTATTTGTCTGTCTGTCTGTCTGTCAATCTATCCGTCTATTTATCCGTCTAGCTATATATCCATCAGTCCACCTGTCTATCTATCTGTCCGTCTGTCTATCTGTCTATGTGTCTGTCTATCTGTCTGTCTGTCGTCCGTCCGTCCATCTACCTACCTACCTACCTACTCATCCATCCATCCATACACCGGCATACATATAGTTACGTGCCTTGTCGGTTGGCGTGGGAAATCATTAAAGAAAACAAACAGGTCCCCAGAGACACTACAGCTTTATACGGGTCAGTGATGTGCTAGGACCATCACCCCTTGCAGGCTTGAGTGCAGGTAGGAATAGGTGCCGAGTAGACTCTCCCGCGACGAGCTCAGGAATTGCACCCTCGCCCGACTGTCATTGTCAGTGCAACATTCTAACCGTTACCCGAACGCGCTCGCATCTCACGGTCTCCAAATAGCCTGGATCAATTGGTGTGCTAACCCTAAACTTTCCCTGCCTTGAGGAAATCTTCAAGTATCTTCTACAACTCTCTTATGTATGCATGTGTTTGTAAAAGGTGAAAGGGGGGGGGGGGGTGGTGGTGATATATATATATATATATATATATATATATATATATATATATATATATATATATATATATATATATATATATAGCACATAGAATATGTACCGAGCTAACCTGACTTCTAGTTTGGCGAAGGAGTCGGACCAGACTGTCGGGTCACTGAAAATTGTCTAGCTTGTAACCAAATGACCCTCCCAGTCAGGTGATCTTCCGTCGCATTAAGGTTTGTGACCTCAGGGCCAATGACAGGGGATACATCATGTCGTCTGCTGCCCTTTGCCCGCTCACTTCGTGTTGTCTGCGTCACTGTGTGTTAGTCATCCTGTCACAGTGAAGTTCATACAGAGACTGCATTGAAGTTATACATACATGTCAAGCGAAAGAAAGAAGAAGCTGCACAAGAAAGTTACTTTCTTTTAACGTCCACGTTGGTCAAGATGCCGGCGAAAGCCGTGAAACGTGTTGGCAAAACTGGAAAAGGGGGCAAGAAGAAGATCAGCTTGAAGTTCAGCATGATTGCACACACCCTGTTGAAGATGGCATTTTGGATGTAGCTAAGTTTACAAGTACCTTCGTGAGCGCATCAAGATTGATGGCAAAACAATGTAGCACTAGAGAAACAAGATTTCTGTGACCAGCGAAGTCCCATATTCCTAAAGGTACCTGAAGAAAAACAACTTCCATGACTGGCTCCGGGTTCCGGGTTGTGGCATCTTCCAAGGAGGCATTTGAACTTCGACCCTCTACCAGGTTAACGAGGATGAGGAAGGAGGAGAGGAGGGGGAGGACTAGATATGATTGAGTGATGTCTGAGCAGGTTCTTCTTACCGGATTCAAACCTAACAAATACATTGCCTGCTGGTTTCAGACATACAGACCTTGAATCTTGAATAAAAAAGTAACTTTACCAGGCGCACCGTGTTGTTCGATAACTACTTGCTTTTATTCAGGTGATTGGGAATGAAATGGTATATCAGAATCACCAATGTAGAGTCCATGGAGAGAAACAGACAAAAGTCAGTGAACCAGGAGGCGGGCAAAGGACGCTGGCGCTGGCTGGACACACACTGAGAAAACCTGAAGACTGTAACTAGACACTCTCTTGTCTGGAACCACAAGGCAAACAAACTAGATGGGGACCTAAAAGCGCACTGCGAAGAGAATTAGTCTGAGATGATTAATATTGGGCAGGCATGGAGGGAACTACATAATTTAGGACGGCTTGAACTGGTTTGGCTGAAGACCATGCCCCAATGGTGATGATGAAGCCAAAAGCAAGGAGGGGAGTTGGTCACTTCATCCAATAAAGGAGCGGTCTAATATATGGGTTATTCGTGTGGATTCTCTGTTAAGTCATCGGCTTTACCCATTATAATAATGTTGTGCCATGCATGTGACGGCTTGAACTGGTTTGGCTGAAGACCATGCCCCAATGGTGATGATGAAGCCAAAAGCAAGGAGGGGAGTTGGTCAC
The DNA here is from genome assembly GCA_014155875.1 of Cepaea nemoralis. Taxonomy (NCBI): domain Eukaryota; kingdom Metazoa; phylum Mollusca; class Gastropoda; order Stylommatophora; family Helicidae; genus Cepaea; species Cepaea nemoralis. The sequence continues at coordinate 361,597 of JACEFZ010011456.1, forward strand.
TTCATCCAATAAAGGAGCGGTCTAATATATGGGTTATTCGTGTGGATTCTCTGTTAAGTCATCGGCTTTACCCATTATAATAATGTTGTGCCTTGCCGATAAGGGCGGGTGATCATGGTTCCCAGTCTCGGATTAGGCCTGTGGGATCTCATTCTCTTACTCATAAACGCATGCGCACACGCACACACACACACACACACACACACACACACACACACACACACACACACACACACACAAAACCTTCTCCAGACCGTCTGCTTCATAACTCCTCATACACGCCTTGCCAATTTTCTGATTTCCCCAATGCGCCAAAAATATCTATTGTGCCGTTGAACATGTAAATATGACGTCCCGTAGACAGGTCACACACCTGTAACCTTTCAACAGGTTGGCTTTGAAAACCTGGCTCCAGGAGAGGAATGACACACGGTTAGTCGGTTAGTGAACGGTGGTTGGATTTCAATCGTTACGGGGAACGTGTATAGTGAGGAAACTTTGCCGACCTATGTGAACAGTTGATGCGCATTTTTGATGAACTGAGATCGCTAGCCAACTTTGAGCTGGGACGTTTGGGATGTGGGGAATTTTCCGACTGTGAAGAGTTGATGCTCCTTCTTCTCTCGTTCCAATGGGACCAGGTGGAGAAACCGTAGGTATAGACTGAGAACCCGTAGGTATAGACTGAGAACCCGTATGTGGAGAGATTATGGCAGGGAATTGGCGTGCGTTATAGACGAATATAAAAACTGAGAGGGCAGACCAGGAGAGCATTCAATCAGGTGGTAGTTGAAACTATTAGCAGTATGACTCTTCGCTGGCTGTTGAACGAGGGGACGGAACGCATGTGGGAATTTTCTGCGTGCAGTTATTCTGTTCTTAGCGCAACTCAACTCAACACGTTGCCGTGAAATGTCTATTTCTGAATTGTTGTAATATACGCTATGCAGATGACACAGTATTGGTGGCAGATAAATCAACAGACCTACAACAATTGTTGGACGCTGTAGTAACAGAGAGTGCAAGGAAAGGACTCTCCTTGAATATCAAGAAAACAGTAACAATGGTGATTTCAAAGAAAATGGTGACACCAAAATGTGACATAGGATTGAAGGAAAAATTCTTAACCAAATGGATACTTTTAGATACCTAGAGACATTTATAGCATCAGATGGAAGATGTACAACAAAGATTAAGAGCAGAATAGGCCGCATTTCAGAAAATGAAGAGTATCTTGTGCAATAGGTCACTATCACTGAGTGTAAGAAAGAGAGTGCTGAAATGCTATGTAGAACCAGTTTTGCTGTATGGCAGTGAATCTTGGAATGTAAATGAACAAATTAAGAAGAAATTAGAAGCAACAGAGATGTGGTTCCTGAGACGAATGTTGAGAATTCCTTGGACTGCCAGAGTAACTAACGACGACTGTCCGAAACAGGCTAATGAAACTAGAACACTATATACAACAATAAGAAAGAGACAAACAGCTTTCTTTGGTCATGTAATGAGAAGATAGGCATTGGAGAACATCGTGACAACTGAAAAGATCGAGGGGAAGAGGCAGAGGCAGACCAAGAGAAATGATGCTGGATGGATTGAGACGGTGGCACGGAGGAATATCAGCAGCAGAGTTCATCCAGAAAACCAAAGACCGAGATCTGTGGAGAGCCATGAACGCCTACGCCAGCTGGCGGGGCACTTGATGATGATGATGATGATGTCTCTTGTATGGACTTCACTGTCTTTTTTAGTTCACTCAATGGCCCATAGAGTTTATCTTCCACTGTTGTTTCTGTAGGCCAGAAGATTTGCCTAGATATGTTGTATTTTGGGCAGTCCTGGAGACTGATTCATCAATCTTGAACTCTGATTTCGTCAATCTTGAATTTTGTATACATGTGGTTGCGTACTCTATTGTGTCCTGTTCCGACGCGCAGAATAATAATTTGCTCTGGTCTGTCCATACAGTGGTAATTGTCTCGTGTTGGTATTGGCGGTTTTCGGATTGATTTCGGTAACGACACATCTGTGATGCACTTAGATAAGCCAATTTTGGGGTGGGGAGACCTTGCCACTCATTTTTAGAGTTGACAGCACATTTTTATACACCCAGCCAGCTAGCTAGCTGAGGGTCATCATAGCTGAAAGGGTAAGAGCGCCCACGGGTTCAACCCCTATTTCGTTCAGTTGGACTAAAATGTTGACTTCTCGTCCTTGACTTTGGGGGTGTAAATTATTACAAATACCTCAGAAGTCGGAGTGGGTTCGCTGGTGGCGAGGGACACAGGTACTAGTAGTATAAGCACATGTGTTGATTACGCTGGAGTTCATAGCGACCGAAAACAAGGATAGCTAGCCAACTTTGAGCTAACAGAATCGGTAGCGGCTGCTAGATACAGTCGTAGGGCCGCGAAGTAATAGGATTGGATTTATACTGTATCGCGATTGTTTTTTTGTTTTTTTTTGCATATCCCTTACAGGACGTTGCAGTAAACACCAGCATTTTTCTGCTGCTGTTGATGTTCTAGGCAAGTTCTAAGTTCAGTAGTTTGCCATTGCTTTCTGAACGACCGGCTCACATACCCTCGTAAATTACCAGCTGCCGCATCTCGCGCAGCTGTTTTCCCCACGTGGATATGCGGGATTACGAACAACGTCATTAACCCCTTGACCGGGTCACGATATTATGAGTATTAGCTGGTTAGATCCTTTCATCGCCGTCTGTGCGTCATAGATACATCTGCAGTAGACATTTTGCGACCTGATGTGGATATTTCTAGTTTGTAGAATTGTCTCGGTTCTGTTAGTTATATACCTCATCATTTGTTGGCTTTGTCTTTACTTATTCAGTCAAGCGGGAGATTTGTTCGCAACAGACGAGCAGTATCTCCAGCGGGCCGATTCTCGCTGGTCGCGGGATCCGCAGTGTCAGGCGGGGAGTCTGACGGTAGTTAGTTAGTTAGTTAGTCGACAGATCATCCTCATTGCACATCGAACCATTCAGTCCATAAGTACTCGGATCCCGTCCTCAGCAAATCCCGCAACGTGTAGCGGCTAACGACCCCAGTTCTGTGTTGGTTTATCAATCTTCTTTGGCTTCCTGCGTAGTGTTCTTGTTTGGCCACACCTCTTTTAATTTGCTGTTCTCGCAGTCTGTCCGTGATTGTAGATTCACAATAGTACACGCTTACATTGGTCCAGACACTTACGATGACAGATGTACACGCGCATACTGGTCCAGACACTTGGTATAAGGCACTCAGCTGAGGGATATGGCTGAACGTCTCAAAGTCAAATCCCCCAGATGTGAGGGCCTGGCCGCTACTCACCTCCTGCTCTTGGAGGTTTGATGCTGATCGGCCAGCATCTGCAGCCTACCTTGTTCCAGACGTACTGGTTATCCTTTCCTCTGGAGAAAACAAGGCAAGGCCGAGAGAGGGATCATGCTGCATGGGCAACATATGTTCTCTGATTTCATGTCCAGGCATTGTGCGATGGAATTCAAGTTCTAGTCCCAATCCACACACTTTCGTCTGTAAAGACGGCAAGGTTCCAATTACTTACATCTCCATCAGATTGATAGACTATGCTCCTTGTACAAACATACGCACGCGCGCGCGCGCGCACACACACACACACACACACACACACACACACACACACGTCCAGTCGATAAGCAGATAAACGTGCTTCTATTCTCTTGCAGATCTTTAGCATGTGACATGTTTAGACACGCGCACGTGAGTGTAAGACACAAGTGAAACACCCACATTCACAAAGAGACACGTTCACAAGTGAAATCTCACGAGTGAAATATCCATTTTTATGCCATGAAAGTGATTCAGCGATATAACATTTTGCCCCTGCTAGGTTTCCATGTCCGAACGCCAGACACGGGTTAATACGGTCAAAATAAGAAGCATAACACTGCAGCAGTATCTTATTATCCCGTGGCCAACGGGAAGTCGCGTGCCATAACATGATGTTGGAGATTCGGCAGTTGATAAAGCCGTTGTCATCTTCCCGTGCAGCGATATCCTACAGTGGCAGTTCGGTGCCGTGTTTTCGCAGCTTCCCAGTTGTCTGTGACACCGGCAACAGTCCTTCATTCTTACACGGGGTCTTTTTTGACACTTCTTCTCGCCACCTTCTTCTTCTTTACTCTTCCCCACTCGCCCCTCCTCCTGCATAGAAGAGATATACCCTCACACTCACACTATGGTATCTTGTTATGTGCTGTTTCTTACAGCTCCCCTCCACACCCTCTCGGTATTATCCATCCGCTGTCTCTAACTCCCATCTCCGTTTGTCTTACGGCCACTATCTCTTCTGCCACATCAGTTCCAGATAAAGCCCTTTCTGTAAACACGCTTGCTTCATCTTCTTATAGCTAGCCCCGGTGTCTTTTCTCCGCCCAAGTGATAGACATAACTAATGACACCTTTTATTAGGAGTGTCTTGTTGATAGTAAGTCGAAGCACATTTGTTCCCGCAGCCAGGCACTGACAGGTTCGAATCCCGGTCGGTAACTACAGATTTCAGTGTTTATGTAGTCTAGTGTGTCCCCCAGTCTCTACTTCTTCCTTCTTCTACTTTGAGCACCAAACACTAAACATGTGTTTATTTACAACTATCTGGTCTAGCGGAGACGTTGAGGAGGAAAGAGCTACCAACAGTTCGTCTTAAGATATAAATGGAGTGACAACACAAAGAAATGACCATAAAACAGTCTAGTGCAACGAGGTATCATCATCATCATCATCATCATCAAGTCCCTGTGAGCTGGCGTGGGCTTTCATGTCTCCCCACACATCACGGTCTTTGGTTTTCTGGATCAACTCTGCTGATGATATGCCTCCATGTCACCATCTCCGTCCATCCAGCATCATTTCTCTTGGTCTACCACTGCCTGTCTACCCCTTGATATTTCCAGTCGTCACGATGTTCTTCAATGCCTCTCTTCTCATCACATGAACAAGGAACGCTGTTTGTCTCATTCTCATTGTTGAGTATAACACAATAAAAAAAACTGCTGACGATCCATAGCCGCCAACCGTCATCGCGGAGATGACGCTAGTGAGCGTTGATTAATAATCCCATACTCCACGGCAGACCAGAAGAAAACAGTTCGTAGAGGTAAACACAATCGTGTGTATACGATATCTGCCGAGAATATTTACGCACCAAAAGTTTGGAGGGAAAACTGGAGGTCTGCCAGACAAACTATGACCCGCCACACTCTAGTGTGCTGTACCAGCAACAATACAAGGCCGGGCCAAGGTTGTTCGCAGCCTACACCAGGTCATGTGTTTGCTTACTTGTTTGTCTGGTGGTGTGCTTCCCAAACTGTGCAGCGAGGGGCGGCCTGAGGTGGTGGGGCAGGGGAGGTGGCAGGTGGGGCAAACATATTCGAAGACATAAAAAGGTTAGGTTAGTTGGAAGACTGGGGATCATGCCACTCCGGTGTTATTTTTCTGCTCATCCTCCTCCTCATCATTATCCTCCTCCTTCCCCTTCCTCCCCCGTCCCCTTACCCTCCCTCTTCCTCCTTCTTCCCCTTACCCTCCCTCTTCCTCCTCTTATTCTTTGTTCCTCTTTTAGCTTCCATTTTTACGTATACAATGTTGGGGCGGTGGAGGGGGGATTTATAGGGAGGAAATACGAAAGGGGGTGGGGTGGGGATGACATTCTGAACATATGGTAAAGGGGTGCATGAGCCTAAAATAAAGGGTCACTAAGAATACTGATTTACACAATATATTAAGCAACCACATGTATACAAAATTCAAGATTGGTGAATCACTCAAGTGCACATGTGGATTGGCGTTGCAGACAGCAGAGCACATACTCCAAGACTGCCCAAAATATAACATATCTAGGCAAACCTTCTGGCCTATAGAGACGACAGTGGAAGATAAACTCTATGGACCGATGAGTGAACTAAAAAAGACAGTTAAATTCATACAAGAGATAACATTACAGTTATAGACATATTTCAAGCGAACGAAAGAAGAAGAAGTATAATATGATAAATAGCATACTTCTGAAACAAGTTAAAGAATTCAAATATCTTGGAAGTATGATCACAGACGATGGCAAAATGGAAAGAAATCGAAATCATGTGTCAAACATTAAGTGCGCTTATGTATGAACTATTGAGTATTGCCAATACTGAAACATTCAAATATATGAACGACAGGTAGTACATAGCATATTAACACCAACCCTATGCTACCAATTTCAAACGTAGACATTATCCAAATCACACTTTCGCAAAATCAACACCCGTGAGATGAGATACTTGACGAGAGCTGCCAACTTAACTATCCGAGACCGAGTGTTATCAGACATACAGTAGGATCAACACCTTGTGCCACATTAATTCAAAGACGGAAGATCAAGTGGTTTGGCCATGTCGTTAGAATGCAACACCAACAACTACCATCACTGGCCTTACACCAAAGAACATCTGCGACAGGACCAAGAGGACGCCCGAAAAGAAAATAGATTGACATTGAAGACATCGTTCAATGACACGGAATGACACTTTCCAGTGCAGCCCATCGGGCGCTGGAGCGCCAATGATTCCTCCACAAGACGTTTGGCGGCAAATCTGGAAGATGATAATGATTATTTCTAGTAAGTCAGCGACAAGTATAGATAGGAATATCCACTTAAAACACTATAAACCCACAAACACACCCCTGCGTGATATGCCCATGTCACAGTTATGCGTGAACGTACTATTTACATACGCATTTCAAAACACTTCACACTCCGATAACCCACTCTCCATAACGCGGCAAATATTCACGTATAAATATTTACCAACCCGAATATTCTTCTTCGCTTTTAATATTTATCAGCGTGTATATTACACATCAAAAATACTTCAGATGTCGGTGTAAATATGCCTGCACTATCACACCTCGCAAAATACCTCCCAACTGGCCTAGTTAGTGACTGCATACACACGCAAGACCCGGGCGAACTCGTTAAGTGTTGCGTTAAGTTATGCCTGACCTATATATACGTCTGTGTAAGCACCGACTTTCTCATTATTGTCGTGGGGCTGAGTTTATGTAACATCACTTGTGTCGCTAACACGCGAGCTGGTCAAAATATGTCACTCTGTTTCACGTCTACTTAGCTATTACGGGCCGGGTGGTGTGAAGGGAAAGATAGAAGTAAACAAGAAATGGGTTAGGTTGAATGCGTGTCCTTTACCCCAGCATTTACTGGCCTTTGGTGATTTACTGGGACATTTTACGTTCAGTAGTTTGCCATTGTTTCTGGACGGCGCCTCGTACCATATAAATCAACGCAAAAGGAACTGCTTCTAAGTGGCTGGCGGCCGATTTCGGAACTTCCATTGGGTATCAAAGTGAACTGTACTGGGAAACTGAAAAAAAAAGAAATGCCCATAAGCCTAGGTGGTCATCTAATGCATCATGAGAGTGATAAAGTGAGACACGGAGTTGGATATTTGTGCTGAATATGTTGTTATATGTGTCCCCCCTCCTCTCTATTTACACTCTACCCTCTTCTGTCCCCTTTCCTCCATCACTTGGAATTCGTTTTCCTCTCTCCAATATGGCCTTTCGTTTTCCTCCCTCCAATATGGCCTTTCGTTTTCCTCCCTCCAATATGGCCTTTCGTTTTCCTCCCTCCAATATGGCCTTTCGTTTTCCTCCCTCTTCTTCTTCTGCGTTCATCCTGAGTTTTTTTCCGGATGTGATTGCGTTGTTTGGACTAGATCAAGTCACCAGACTGCTGAACACATATGATACTGGAGATATACCTCCTGAATTATGTAACTCTATATTTATTGCAATCCCAAAGAAATCAGGAACCTTGGAATGTGATCAACATAGAACAATTAGTATAATGAGTCACATCACAAAGATTTTGCTAAGAATTATCATGCAAAGAATGAGGAAGAAAATACAACCTGAAATAGGGGAAGAACAATGCGGGTTTGTAGAAGGAAAGGGTACAGTAAATGCTGTGTATATTCTGCGAACAGTTATTGAACGTGCTATAGAAGTAAACAAGGATATACATCTTTGCTTTATTGACTATACAAAGGCTTTTGATAGAGTAAGACATGACAACATGGTGGATATGCTTGCAGATCTACAAATTGATGGGAAAGACATTAGACTTATAAAAAAACATATATTGGAAACAACAAGCTGCAATAAGGATTGATAATGAAGTGGGACAGTATCAGCCAATTAAGAGAGGTGTGAGACAGGGATGTGTGATGTCTCCAGATCTTTTTTCCCTGTACAGTGAAAATATTTTCATAAATGTAGAGGATATAAATGGAATCAGCATTGGAGGACGAAACATAAATAACATTAGATATGCAGATGATACAGTATTAATTGCAGACAATGCGCAGGACCTGCAACAATTAGTAGATGCGGTTGTTGTACACAGTGAGCAACTGGGGTTAGAATTAAATTGTAAAAAGACTCAGGTTATGGTCGTCAGTAGGAAGGAAGAAGTGCCACAATGAAATATACAAGTAAATGGAAATATTCTTCAACAAGTGAATCGGTACAATTATCTTGGAACAGTTATAACATCTGATGGGAGATGCCGAGAAGAGATTAGAACAAGAATCGCCATGGCGAAAGTAGCCTTTAGCAAGATGAAAAACATTCTGACCAATAAAAAGATGTCAATTGAAACGAGAAAAAGAGTGTTGAGGGGATACATAGAGCCTGTTCTTTTGTATGGATGTGAAACTTGGACAATGAGCAGTCAAGCTGAAAAGCATCTGATGGCTGCAGAAATGTGGTTTCTGAGGAAATTGCAAAGAATACCATGGACAGACAGAAAAACAATGACCAAGTACTACAGGAGACAAATGAACATCGTAAACTGATTAGAGAAATTAGACGTAGACAGTCAAAATTTTTTGGACATGTTATGAGAAGAAATGGATTGGAGAACTTAGTGACAACTGGCAAGATCGAGGGGAACAGACCAAGAGGAAGACAGAGAGGAAAATACCTGGATGGCTTGGCCACATGGCATGGACGAGGCAGGAAGACTGAGCTGATCCACGACACTGGTGATCGAGTGAAATGGCGAGTCATGACCGCCCACGCTTTCCGGCATGGCACATGCTTGATTGATTGATTGATTGCGTTGTGCCTGTTTACAGCAGAGCTGCGTTCTTGCGCCGTTAGGCCGACACATCCGACTTCTGCGAGCATTTGTTGACCGGGTTAACCTTCCCTGGGGTTTTCCTCCCTCCAATATGGCCTTTCGTTTTCCTCCCTCCAATATGGCCTTTCGTTTTCCTCCCTCCAATATGGCCTTTCGTTTTCCTCCCTCCAATATGGCCTTTCGTTTTCCTCCCTCCAATATGGCCTTTCGTTTTCCTCCCTCCAATATGGCCTCGTTTTCCTCCCTCCAATATGGCCTTTCGTTTTCCTCCCTCCAATATGGCCTTTCGTTTTCCTCCCTCCAATATGGCCTTTCGTTTTCCTCCCTCCAATATGGCCTTTCTTTTCCCTTCCTCCAATATGGACTCCCCCCCCCCCCCCCCACACACACACACACTATAGGGCTTTCTTTTTTTCCCTCCCAAAAGTTGCCTTTCTTTTCCCTCCCAAAATCAGTTTTCTGTAATCACCCCCCAACCCACAGCTCCCATTTTCTCCCCAGCAATCACCTTTCTGTTTCCTCTCAACAATCACCAATCAGTCTCTATTCCAGCAGTATCTTCTCCCCCACCACACTAATCCTCCCTATGCACGCACCGCACCACAATCGCTTTGATTATACATTCTAGTATTGTTACTTAACCTGTTGTCTTCTCTTCCAACCCTCATTTCGTGCATTCTACCCGGACATCTGATCTTCTGTTGTCTCCCTTATTGCTATTCTCCCTCTCGCGCCCAGGGCATTGGGGATGGAGTCTGGTGACAATTATGGTTGCCAGATAGGAGGGCACCGAAAGGAGGACCTAATAAGACAACAAACAAAAGAAAAAAGAGGATAAAGGAGGACATTTTGAATGTTTCATTTGAATCGTTCCAGATTAAACCCACAATCAGTACAATTTTATTTCCAGTACAATAGCTGCCAATAAGTGTATCTTACTGTTAGTGAATCGACCAAGAAACAATCATGTTAAACAATAAATATAAATTCAATGGAGGCCTTTTTTCAAAATGCTAAAAAACATAAATAGCCGATTGTACAATTATTACCCTATCATCATCATCAAGTGCCGTGCCGGCTGGCGTAGGCGTTCATGGCTCTCCATAGATCTCGGTCTTTGGTTTTCTGGATCAACTCTGCTGCTGATATTCCTCCATGCCACCGTCTCAATCCATCCAGCATCACTTCTCTTGGTCTACCTCTGCCTCTCTTCCCCTCGATCTTTCCAGTTGTTACAATGTTCTCCAATGCCTCTCTTCTCATCACATGACCGAGGAAAGCTGTTTGTCTCTGTCTTATTGTTGTATATAATGTTCTAGTTTCATTAGCCTGTTTCAGGCAGTCGTCGTTAGTTACTCTGGCAGTCCAAGGAATTCGCAACATTCGTCTCAGGAACCACATCTCTGTTGCTTCTAATTTCTTCTTAATTTGTTCATTTACATTCCAAGATTCACTGCCATACAGCAAAACTGGTTCTACATAGCATTTCAGCACTCTCTTTCTTACATTCAGTGACAGTGACTTATTGCATAAGATACTCTTCATTTTATGAAATGCGGCTTTTGCCTGCCCTATTCTGCTCCTAATCTCTGTTGTACATCTTCCATCTGATGTTATAAATGCCCCTAGGTATCTAAAATTATCAACTTGGTTAAGGATTTTCCCTTCTATTTCTATGTCACATTTTGGTGTCACCATTTTCTTTGATATTACCATTGTTACTGTTTTCTTGATATTCAAGTTGAGTCCTTTCCTTGCACTCTCTGTTACTACAACGTCTAATATTACCCTATAATCTTAATTATTAATTAATTACACAACATATGTCTCGGAGGAGCCAACTTTTCGTAGAAGATCCTCGTCAGCAATCACATATGCATAAAACTGTTCACAGGTAAGATTCTTCAAAGTGTACTTTGTGAGTTAAACCGGACATTTGAAAGGTTTTTAGCTTTGCCTGCTGGACGGAGAATATTAGGCTAAAAAAGGAGGACATGTCCTCTTTTTGCCGGACGTCTAGTAACCCTAGGTGACAATGAAATACCCACAACCTGAGATAGAAACACAGCCTGCCCAGGCCGAATCTCGGTCAGCCCGCGCGCGCTGTTCTGAATCACAATGACCTGGTTGTATCCTGTATGCAGAAGTGACATTCCCATTTAAGGCCTGGCACAACTAGGCATGGAGAGGGGAAGGTGGGCTCTGCAGCATGGCTTCTGTAGCTGTGATATCTGGTCGGGAGGAATGTCTCTATGCCAACACACCCCGAGAATGGCAAGATCTCTTTGGCGCTCAAGCAGCCTGAGCGTGAATCCATCTCACTTGGCAGTTTGAACTCCTGTTCCAGAGAGTTCACCAACCAACTAATCAACCGATCAATCTACTGACCAATCAGTGTACAAACCTACCAATCAATCAACCAGTCTACAAACCAATCAATCAGCCAGTCTACCAGCCAATTAATAAACCAACCAACTAATCAGTCTGCCGACCAACCAATCAATCAAATAAGCTACTAGCCCACCAACAAATCAATCTGCTAACCAACCACTCTATCAACAAATGAACCAGTCCACCAAGCAACCAGTCTACTAACTAACCAACCAATCTACCAACCAACCAGCTTGCCTTCATTTCTGCTATCTCTGCCTCTTCTCCTTATTCTGTCTTTTCCCCTCTCTTCATTTTTTTCTTATCCCCAACCCGTCATCCTTTCTCACTACCTTTCTTCATTATCTTCTGCCTCTCTTTCCACCCCTTTATTAGTTTGTGTTTATTTTTCTGTTTTCCCCCTCTCTTCCCACATTCATCATGACTCTCTCCTTTTTGCCATCCACTTTTACCCCTCTCTTCTTGTCTTCCTCACATTCAATACCCATGTCTCTCTTTCCACTCATTTCTCTGTTCCCCCCTCTCTCTCTCTCTCTCCACCTTCTCTGTCTATCTCTCCTTTCCCGCTCCTGTCTGACATTACATCCTCTTTCATTCTCCACCTCTCTCCTGTCCTTGTTTCATCCTCACAGTTCATGGTATAGAGGCAATCCCTGTAACACAATACATTAACATCTTATTTGTGGAGACACCTTTAGGGCTTCATAAAATAGAGACACAGCCTTGCCTCACCATCCGCAGACATCCCCTTCCACTATTTATCTCTCTCTCTGGAGTAAATTACTCCCAGTTGAGTCTAGCCACTTCAGCTCATCCACTGATTGAAAACCACCTGCCATTTAATGATTTAAGGATTACTAGTACAGTGCTTTCGTTTTCTGGTGAACTTTAATCAGTCAAGTGCCATCTCCACATTCAGTCATCCTCACCTAGTAAATTGCATTGCATGGTTTTGGTTAGCCTGTGGCTGAGTACATCCAGATTTCTTTCCCTAGACTTTAAACATATTTTTGTTTCCGTTAACTTGCTTTGAGCTTGAGTGTAGTCCGCGGTGGACTGATTTTTTGCATGTGTTTTTCCCCTATTACCAGTGTCCCTTGCCATCAGGCAAACCCCACTCTGACGTCTGAAGTGCTTGTGTAATTTATGTCCCCAAATCAAGGACGAGAAGTCCTTTACATTTAAATAACTGTAAGGTGTTGTAGGCGTTCTACCTGCTACCCGCTTTGGGCTCAAGCGTAGTCAACACATGTAATCAACACACATATAGCTACTTCTAGTGCAGTGGATTAGCTTTCTTTATTACCTAGTGCAGTGGATTAGCTTTCTTTATTACCTAGTGCAGTGGATTAGCTTTCTTTATTACCTAGTGCAGTGGATTAGCTTTCTTTATTACCTAGTGCAGTGGATTAGCTTTCTTTATTACCTAGTGCAGTGGATTAGCTTTCTTTATTACCTAGTGCAGTGGATTAGCTTTCTTTATTACCTAGTGCAGTGGATTAGCTTTCTTTATTACCAGTGTCCCTTGACATCAGGCGAACCAACTCCTGACTTCAGAGGCGGGTTTGTGATGTGATAGGTTATCACATTTTGTAGAGGATTAGGTGGCCAGTCTTTCCATCACTTTAGCAAGTGACGAATGCAGGCATTGAACCTGCGTCAGACACTACCAGCACAGTTTCCTATAAACTTCGTAACCATGACCGCTATGAAGAATTGTATGACAGCAGAATGAATGCCCTTGAGATGACACTAATCATCTTTGCACCAAGCAAGAATGGTCACATGATGGCCCTTGACAACCATCAGAATTCCATGTCCCAGGAAAAGAGACAAAAATATAGAGCTGGACTGAGTGGTTGGATTGTATGAAATAATTATTGCATAGGAGGACAAAGTCTGCATGTGACGCAATTGTTATCTCAGGCACTTATTTCTGAAGTACATTGAATGGAGAGAAGGAAAACTGCTGCTTAAAATAATTTGTCATATGGTGTTTTGTTTGCTGATTATTGTATTCATTCACATATTTTTGTATGTCTGATGTAATTTTTTAATGTCTCTTTCTCTGTTTTTGTGTGCGAACACTTTTTGTAAGAATAGAACAACCCGTGTCTAATAACCGTGTGCAGTGCTGGTATGGAGAATGTTGTGTTTTTTTGGGTGCTCGCTCGCTTTGAATTCAAGCGTAGTCCATACACACTATTTTTATAGTAGTGATGGACTGGTTTTTGCGTGTGGGTTAGCTTTCCCTGTTAACAGTGTCCCTCACCATCAGGCGAACCCACTCTGACTTCAGAGGTACTTGTATTTTACATCCCCAAGTCAAGGACGACAGGTCAACATTTTAGTCCAGCTCTCCGGTGTAGGGGGTTGAACCGCTTACCTCACCATCAGCACACTGGATGTTTAAGAACTAGTGTTCTTACCATTCAGGCATGCAGACCTGCTGGTGAATGTTTTATAGACATTTTTCATACAAACAGATTGTCAGGAGGCATCTGGGGGGTAACCGCTGTGGCTGCGGAGTTTGTGCTTTATGTGGTTCTTTTAGCAGGCAGCTTGTCGTTCTGTGAAGAGAGACCAAGCCAAATGGGGTCAAACCCAGTGCAATGAAGTTGATCCTTTCACCTCAAACACACTCAAACTTGATTTGTTTTTTTTTAAACAATTGGAATCACTTCTTTTTCCTGTCAACAATCACATCTTTATTCCTGTCAACAAGCACATCTTTATTCCTGTCAATAATCACATCTTTACTCCTGTCAATAATCACATCTTTACTCCTGTCAATAATCACATCTTTACTCCTGTCAATAATCACATCTTCACTCCTGTCAATAATCACATCTTTATTCCTGTCAACAGTCATGCCATTGTTCCTATCAACAATCACACATCAACAACAATGCCATAATTTTTGTGAACAATCTCGCCTTTATTTCTGTCAACAATCACATATTTTTTGTGTCAACAATCGCCTTTCTTTTTTTCCTGTCAACAATCACCTTTCTTTTTCCTGTTAACAATCACCTTTCATTTTCCTGTCAACAATCATACCTTTATTCCTGTCAACAATCACATCTTTTTTGTGTTAACAATCGCCTTTCTTTTTCCTGCCAACAGCCGCCTTTATTTTTTCCTGTCAACAATCGGCTTTCTTTTTTCCTGTCAAAAATCGCCTTTCTTTTTTCCTGTCAACAATCACCTTTCTTTTTCCTGTCAACAATCATCTTTCTTCTTCCTGTCAACAATCACCTTTCTTTTTCCTCAACAAGCGCCTCTCTCGTCGATCAGCATGAAGATGGACATGAGACAATGCAGACATCCTAGGCATGAGGCAGCGGAACTGGCAATGAACTAGACCTATGCTGAGAGTGAAGTTCTGCTTAGGAATTGCCACATGATAAGTCTGTTTTAACTTGTATGCATAATGTGTGTTTTGTTTCCTTTCACAGAGCCATCTATTTTGGAGCCTATGCTCGCAGCAAGCAGGCTTTGAACAATGTGCTCACTCCGGACACACATTTCGTCCACCTGTGCTCAGCTGTTGCTGCAGGTATCAATTTTGTTACAAGTATTCATAGAGATTAAGAAGTTAGAAGTAGATTTTATTGTTGTTATTGATACAGAGCTGGTTTAAGCGCAGTAGATAGTGCAATGACTGCCTACACAGAGATTGGAGTTTGTGCCTAATTCAAGATTGCTTTGCCAACAGATTTGTGGTTCTTAGATAAGACTTACCAAGAAGAAGGGGATGAAGGAGATGATGATGGTCAAGAAGAAGGAGTAGGAAGAGAAAGGTGGAGGAGAAGGAATAGAAGATGATACAAAAGATGAGGAAGAATGAGAAGGAAGAAAGGAGGACAAGAAAGAAGTGAAGAAGTAGATGATGATGATCATGGGAGAGAAGGAACAGAAGGTGATGAAGTAGGAGAAAGACGGAGATTTTGTTTTTGTTGCACAGCTGTTTTAGCACTTGTTAATGCATAGCATTTGTTATTAGGAACATTTGTATTGCTCCACAGTACATTGTATTGAAGCCAACAGCAACTGATGGACAGTGCTATAGGGCCTAAGTGTGCAATACTTTGTGTTGAAGTCGGCACTAATTCACTGACAGTGCTATAGGGACCAAGTGTGAAAGCTAAAGCTCCCGTGGATTGTTAATACAATAAACATCATTTTATCGTTTCTTTACTTATTCAGTCGGAGTTCTAGTCGCAACAGATGACCAATATTTCCGGCGGGCCAATTCTCGCTGGTCGCGGGATACACTGAGTCAGGTAGCTGACGGTAGCTTACACTTACATTGGTCTGGACACTTACAAATTGAGAGGTGTACACACTCATACAGATCCAGACACTTGCATTAAGGCCCTCTGCTGTGGGATATGGCTGAACGCCTCTAAGCCAAGTCCCACGGTTGCGTGGGTCTGGCCGCCACTCACCTCCTGCTCTTGGAGGTTTGACTGAGCCGCCAGCGTCTGCAGCCAGATGTACTGATTATCCTTTCCTCTGGAGTTAGCAGGGCAAGGCCGAGAGAGGGAACATGCTGCATGGGCAGCACGTTCTCTGAAGCTCTGCCCAGGCATTGTGTGATGGAACTTTGACCAAATTTAAATCCACATACTTTAGCCTGTCAAGACTGCAAGGTGCCACTCACATGAGTGGATCCACAATAGTGTAGTGGCTAGTACGCTTTCATGCTGATCTGGTGGCTCGCCTGCCTGTGGGATGTTTTTGTCACCACGCTGCCCATTTTTATTTCTTCTTTCTTTGACTTTGTTCACACTGTTTGCTTGGCATCCTGATTGCTGTGGTGCACCTTCTGCCTGGTTGTTTCCGCCTTCAGCACCTTTCCTTTGCTAGGGTAGACTGATGTTACTCAAGTTTTGATATGTATGTATGTACACATGTGTCTGCGCATGTATGCTTTTTGCTTTGTTGTCTCCGCAAGATCTGAACATTTCTTTTTGTTTCATTGCATCTAGGAGTCTCTGCTGCCACCTGTACAAATCCCATCTGGTTTGTTAAAACCCGGCTACAACTTGATCAAAAGTAAGTCTCCGTGAAATTGGTAAAAAGTGTCTGCGGCATGACCAGTTTTCTTTGGGTTTGAAATGTTAAAACATCTTGATCAAATCGTGTGTGTTGAAAGGTTGAACATACCTACAATTTGATCAGATAAGGGCTGTTTCTTTGGATGAAATTATCATGTCTGCAGCTTGATTAACATGAAGTCTGTATATTTGAGAATGTTGAAACAATTCAGCAGTTTGATTGTCTGTTTGAAAATGTTAAAACAATTCAGCAGTTTGGTCAAAAGTCTGTTTGAAAATACTAACACGGTTCAGCAGTTTGATCAATTCTGTTTGAAAATGTTAAAACAATTCAAGAAGTTTGGTTTGTAAAAAAAGGGTGAATAAATCTTGATCAATTAAAAATAATAAACATTCTCCTAACTGTGGTACACTAGTATAATAAACATTCTCCTAACTGTACTACACTAATATAATGAACATTCTCTTAACTGTAGTACATTACATCTTACTTAGCTCATAATAATTGCCATGTTATAAATAAATTTTTAGTGCTGTTACACATTTTCCATGTGTTTATAGTGCATATTATTTCTGTTGTCTAAGATTAGCTTCATAAATTATGTATGATTGAAATCATGTATGGGAACAGAGCGATAAGAAGGGCGGAATGTTCATTTCCTAACTCTTTCTAAATAAAAAGAGTTTGATCGTTTTCTCTCTCTCTCTCTCTCTCTCTCTCTCTCTCTCTCTCTCTCTCTCTCTCTCTCTCTCTCTCTCTCTCTCTCTCTCTCTCTCCTCTGCCCCCTCCCTCTTAACTGCCCATGGAGTAGAAATTAAACACCATCGTTTACTATCTGTCCAATACAGAGTGGCTTATCTCTGCTATTTTGATGCATTAAATATTAAATACTGATAATGATATTGCTTTATAAAAATGCTGTACAGAACCTGTTTTGCTGTATGGCAGTGAATCTTGGAATAGAAATTAACAAATTAGGAAGAACTTGGAAGCAACAGAGATGTGGTTTTTGAGATGAATGTTGCAAATTCCTTGGACTGCCAGAGTAACTAACAACCATTGCCTGAAAAAGGCTAATGAAACTAGAACATTATATTCAACAAGAATGAGACAAACAGCTTCCTTTGGTCATGTGATGAGAGGAGAGGCATTGGATAATATCGTGACAACTGGAAAGATCGAGGGGCAGAGAGACAAAGAGAAGTGATGCTGGATGAACTAAGGCAGTGTTGATGAATATCATCAGCAGAGTTGATCTTAGTTTAGTTTAGTCGACAGATCAACATCACGGCACACGGGTGTAACCCATAAGTGCTCCGTTCTACTCCTAACTCAAGCCTGAGTCTGGATAATCTCAGCTCAGTGCACGAACTCTGTAGCACCAGTAAAGATCCTGAAATACCTTGGGTAGATTTTAAACACAATTTTGCCCGGTCAGCGCCGTTAGACTATTCTTTTTTTGATTTCCAACTGCCATAGGATTTTTTACGTGCGCAACAGACACATGGGCGTTCGATCTCACTACCCAGAGAATAAGTGAAATTTCCTTACTAGAAGTCCATGTGAAAAAAATCCCGGCCCTCACCGGGGCTTGAACCTGGGACCTCCAGCACCCGAGGTGGACACCATACCTCGAGACCACTCAGCCCCCTAACGAGTTGATCTAGAACACCAAAGACCGAGATCTGTGGAGAGATATGAACGCATATGGCAGCTGGCATGTCACTTGATGATGATGATGGTAATGATATTAAATGGCAGAGCCGTACAGATCAGGAGTTAATGTTGACAGAGAGGTGCTGTTGTATTGATTTTAAGCTCCACGCTGAGATTAATCTGTGGTATCACTGGTGTTACACACACACATAAATTGATTAAAGGTCTAAGTTTAGCTTTTTGCAATCTGGTCTATTTGTGTTAAGATAGAAATATTCCTATGACAGATGTTACCACATGAGCACAAAGTTATAGAATTTGACATAAAACCAGGTCACCGCAATTTTTTACACCTTCAGCGCTTTCAGTTGAGGAGGACACGGTAGTGGTTGTGGGGTGACTCACAGCATCGGTTTGTAGCTTGGGAAGACTCCAGGTTCAAACCCTGAGGGGTCTCAGCGGTAGATGGTGGATCTGTAGGTAGGGGATCTGTAGTATGTGGATATTTGGGTGGTGGATTTGTGGATCTGTAGCTAATGGATTTATGGATCTGTTGGTGTTGAATCTGTAGATGGTTTATTTATGATTGGTGACTCTCTAGATAGTGGATTTGTGTATGGTGGATCTGTACATGGTGGATCTGTAGCTAATGGATTTATGGATCTGTTTGTGTTGAATCTGTAGATCCCCGGGAAGGTTAACCCGGTCAACAAATGCCCGCAGAAGTCGGATGTGTCGGCCTAACGGCGCATGAACGCAGCTCTGCTGTAAACAGGCACAACGCAATCACATCCGAAAAAAAACTACGGATGAACGAAGAAGAAGAAGAAGAATCTGTAGATGGATTTATGATTGGTGACTCTCTAGATAGTGAATTTGTGTATGATTGATCTGTAGGTGGTGGGTTTGTGGATCTGTAGGCAGTGCACAGACCACAAATGGGTGTCCCATGTTTATATTAAATGTGTTCTGGCAGATGGAAATTGAACAGAGTAGGCCCTAAGACTACTGATGTGACAATTATTTTTAAAAATCAATCCGGAACAGAAAGTTAATCATCGAGGTGAAATCAAGCAAAGCCAAAACTATAGCAGTTTTTATGGTTTATATCAGTAAGCTTATCCGTTGTAAAAACACCTGACTAAAAGCTTGTTGCTATGGATACAGTCATTAGGCCACATTGTCGGAACTCACTTCTGTACCGCTCAAGGAATTACTTGCTTAGCGACAAGCTCCATTTCTGGTAGGGGCTAAAAAGAACCTGATGCACACATAAAAAAATTGTTTTCGCAGTTGAAAATTGAAAAGGACAAGCTAAAGCAATCTATACCCATGCTAAAATTGAAAAGGACAAGCTGAAGCAATCTATACCCATGCTAAATTGAAAAGGACAAGCTGAAGCAATCTATACCCATGCTAAAATTGAAAAGGACAAGCTGAAGCAATCTATACCCATGCTAAAATTGAAAAGGACAAGCTGAAGCAATCTATACCCATGCTAAAATTGAAAAGGACAAGCTGAAGCAATCTATACCCATGCTAAAATTGAAAAGGACAAGCTGAAGCAATCTATACCCATGCTAAAATTGAAAAGGACAAGCTGAAGCAATCTATACCCATGCTAAAATTGAAAAGGACAAGCTGAAGCAATCTATACCCATGCTAAAATTGAAAAGGACAAGCTGAAGCAATCTATACCCATGCTAAAATTGAAAAGGACAAGCTGAAGCAATTATACCCATGCTAAAATTGAAAAGGACAAGCTGAAGCAATCTATACCCATGCTAAAATTGAAAAGGACAAGCTGAAGCAATCTATACCCATGCTAAAATTGAAAAGGACAAGCTGAAGCAATCTATACCCATGCTAAAATTGAAAAGGACAAGCTGAAGCAATCTGTACCCATGCTAAAATTGAAAAGGACAAGCTGAAGCAATCTGTACCCATGCTAAAATTGAAAAGGACAAGCTGAAGCAATCTGTACCCATGCTAAAATTGAAAAGGACAAGCTGAAGCAATCTATACCCATGCTAAAATTGAAAAGGACAAGCTGAAGCAATCTGTACCCATGCTAAAATTGAAAAGGACAAGCTGAAGCAATCTGTACCCATGCTAAAATTGAAAAGGACAAGCTGAAGCAATCTGTACCCATGCTAAATTGAAAAGGACAAGCTGAAGCAATCTGTACCCATGCTAAAATTGAAAAGGACAAGCTGAAGCAATCTGTACCCATGCTAAAATTGAAAAGGAAAAGCTGAAGCAATCTGTACCCATGCTAAAATTGAAAAGGACAAGCTGAAGCAATCTGTACCCATGCTAAAATTGAAAAGGACAAGCTGAAGCAATCTGTACCCATGCTAAAATTGAAAAGGACAAGCTGAAGCAATCTGTACCCATGCTAAAATTGAAAAGGACAAGCTGAAGCAATCTGTACCCATGCTAAAATTGAAAAGGACAAGCTGAAGCAATCTATACCCATGCTAAAATTGAAAAGGACAAGCTGAAGCAATCTGTACCCATGCTAAAATTGAAAAGGACAAGCTGAAGCAATCTGTACCCATGCTAAAATTGAAAAGGACAAGCTGAAGCAATCTGTACCCATGCTAAAATTGAAAAGGACAAGCTGAAGCAATCTATACCCATGCTAAAATTGAAAAGGACAAGCTGAAGCAATCTGTACCCGTGCTAAAATTGAAAAGGACAAGCTGAAGCAATCTATACCCATGCTAAAATTGAAAAGGACAAGCTGAAGCAATCTGTACCCATGCTAAAATTGAAAAGGACAAGCTGAAGCAATCTGTACCCATGCTAAAATTGAAAAGGACAAGCTGAAGCAATCTATACCCATGCTAAAATTGAAAAGGACAAGCTGAAGCAATCTATACCCATGCTAAAATTGAAAAGGACAAGCTGAAGCAATCTATACCCATGCTAAAATTGAAAAGGACAAGCTGAAGCAATCTGTACCCAGGCTGAATTTCAAAATTATAGAACCTACCCATAAACGAAGCCAGCACTGTGGCAAAGGGGTTAATGAATGCAGTTATCAATCCTGCAACCAAAACACTGCAGCTGGCGATTTGGAAGCAGACTGCCTTGCCCTGGTTTTCATTTAATGATATGAGTGCTGGTTGTTCAGAAAGCAATGGATAACTATTGAATTTAAACTTACCTAGAAATCACAATCAAATAAATGCTGGGGTTGACTGGAACATGGTGTAAACTAACTCATAACAGAATATTAATAGGACGTGCGGTTCTGGTATGCACAGATTTTGATCCTTGTCAGTGATGCTGAGTGTTTGAGCTGTGTTGAGAATCTGGTATGATCTCAGAGGGTGACTTGGCATTTGTGCGTTTTTATTTCTGATGGAGTTATGCAAGTGTGTGATAAAAATGATCCTTTAGAAATCAGAGCAAGTGAATCAAGTAATGTATCAATTTTGATGTTTCAGTTTTGATGACTATTTTCCTTTCCTGTTTTGATTTCAGGGTAGAAGGCAAACTAACTTGCCGGGAATGCGTCAAACAGATTTACAAACAGAATGGGATTCGGGGGTTTTACAAGGGGATCAGCGCGTCGTATTTCGGTGTCAGCGAAACTGTGGTTCACCTGGTCATATACGAAGCCATCAAAGCTCACCTCCAGCAGAAGACCAACCACGACAGGCAACATGATGACGGAGGCAACAGCGTGGTGGCTTCACTGGACGATAGCGATGTTATTACCATCAGCAAGGATTCGTTTCTCACCTCAGATTACTTGAAGTACATGCTGGCTGGAGCATGCTCAAAGACGTTCGCCACATCCCTGTGTTACCCACATGGTGAGTGGTGTAGTTTGTCAGTCATCAGATTATCCTCCTCAGCTTGTAGCGGCTTTCTTTGGCCTCCTGCACATCGTACCATTTAGTCCATAAGTGCTTTTATCCACTCCTCGGTATCTCCATAATCTTGTAACAGCTTTCTTTGGCCTCTACTATCATCAATGTTCAGTCCATAAGTGCTCTTCCCCCCCCCCCCCCCCCCCCCCTCTCAGTATCTCACTCATTATGTAGCAGCTGGTCACTTCCTTCATAGCAATGTTGTCTGGTTGCTCCCCTTTTGACTTGCACTTGCAGTATGGACATGGTTGCAGATTCATTTGTTTAATCCCCCCTGCCTCTCTGACTATATCAGCCTGGCCCACAGCTGGTCCGCAAGCCTATCTGCTTATTTTCTCTTACACCTGCATGGCCTGGCATAAAAGTGAGTGTAGTTTGTATAACAGAGAAAGCAGTTGTAGATGAAGTAGAGACCATCCAGTGGCAAATACAGCAGTTGGGGCGTGAAGTGTTAGTCCGTCACATTCACTCAGCCATGTTATGATGATGATAATGGAGCTGACAAGTTCATTTTCCTTTTTGCTGCTGTTAGTTAACTTTGTATCTTTTTTAAGTATAGATTTCATCTGGCTTTTCTGACATGGTTTGAGTTCAGTTGAGTTGAGTCAAGAACCAACATCACAAGACTCAGAACATTTTCAAACATGCTCCGTCCTCATCTTCAACAGCCAGCAAAGAGTCCCAATACTAATGATATCAGTAGCAGTCTGATTATGTGTCTGACTTGGTGCCACTTATCTTCAGATCTTGGTATAATGCATACTACACAAGGTGGTCCCAGACACACAGGAATTTTGCAAAATGGGTGTATATACAACAATTACTGGACCTCTTTACATGCCTGAAACATTTGGGTATATGGTAAAAAGAAAGGAAAAAAAATAATGGTGACGTTTGCGTGTACAAGATATGGAGCTACACACACTTGTGTATACCAGCTGGCACTCTGTGGGTGATATCACACTGCCCCCCTTTGCTTCTCTAGACATCTCCTGGTAGCCATTTTAGGCCTGGGTCGACCCGAGGTCAATGTTAAAAATTCGCCTCAATGTGCATTCAGACCTCCGACCACCAGATGAATGTCTAGCCACTACAGCTGCCGTGTTAGATATGCTTTTACATGTGGCAATATTGCACTAGAAATCTATATTTCATTTGTTTTAGTTCAGCATCAGTCCAGTGCCATCTCCACAATGAAGATTGGCTGCAAGAAATCTCCAACACTATCTGTACTTGCCTTGATTGTGCATTATTTTTGTCCATGTCTTGATGTTATCTTCCCACTTGTATCGTTGTCTGCCTCTGCCTCATACCTCCAGTATGGTTTTTGTAAGAGTGTTATGTCTTTTAAATATGGCCAAAATATTTTGCTTGCTCCTTTTTTATTTCTTTCATCAACTCTCTTTTCATTCCCAGTTTTTCTAGAACCCCTATGAAAACGAAATTGAATGCTTAAGCAGAGGGAGACAGGGTTTCCCTATACTTGGGTGCTAGAGAAAAAGAAATGCAACGTCGACTGCGTTAGGGCCACAGTTAAGAAGAGAGAGTAAAAAAAAAGAAGAGTTCAAGCACCTCATACATTCCTCTCGCCTGTCAAGAAAGAGATAGGATAAGAAGAAGATGGTTACCAGGTTCGGGTAGACAGAGAATCAAGATATCTTAATGTTTGATTCCAGGCAATGAATTACCACATAGGCAGTTCCAACCACAGCAATTATTCAACTCAAATAACAAACCAAATGACATACTGATATCAATTTTATTGCTAAAAAAATGAACCCTTTCAAAACCGAGATAATGCCAAACAAATCAAAACCCCATAATTCTATCCGTAATTAGGAACCCAAATAGACTCCTGATACGACCATACTAACTCATAGCTGCAAATAAACAAACAAAATGCACAAAATTATAGACTCTGCCACCATTTGACACATTCAGTTGCATCCATAAAAAGACTTCACAGGACAACCAGTACGACAATGGTGTATGTAAACAATGTCTTTGTGGCACAAACATAGACATGGACTGTGTAAATTCACACCAACCACACGATGCTTCCACTGGACAACAATGATACGAATAGGTTATAGGATATGCTCCACATAAAAGAATAAATGACAAAGCACTCCTACTCTACAGCATCCTATGCTTGCTACCAGCTCCCCACATATCCCTAGTCTCACACCATATCCATCATCACAATCACCATCACAATCATAATTACCATATGATCACTCTTGCAGGGTCATGCTCACACCCATGTCACCATAGCCATATCACCATCACAATCATCAAATGACCACTCTCATCATAGCCATCCTCATCCCAATCATCTTAGTTGACATCATTACATGATCAGCCTCAACATAGCCATTACCACAATCATATCACCATCACAATCATCAAATGATCACTCTTACCATAGCCTATCATCATCCCAATCATCTTAGCTGACATCACTACCTGATCAGCCTCAACATAGTCATTACCACAATCATATCACCATCACAATCATTCTTACCCTAGCCATCATCACCATCCTAATCCCAATCATCTTAGCTGAGATCACTACACGATGCCAAGGCTACACCGCAACACCAATAAGTAACAAAATCAACGCAGAGCACAACTGAGCTACACCGGTGTAACGACTCTAACAGGACAACACCATTTGAACAGTGTACATAGAGGACATAAATACAGTCCAATGCACCAACAGCAATCAAGCAGACATATAGGATATGCAACTCAATATGACATTGCCAGGACACCCATCTTTGTACTGATGACAACTAGACAACATCAATATGCCAGATGTACAGTTCTACACATGACACCAGCAACATTCAGGACACAGGCTATAACATAAGTCACCGCCAACAACTCAGACATATAACGCCACACAAAGTCATTACAATATTATTCCCCACTTTGATCAAGCTCAGCCAATAATACCCCAGATCCATTATGAGTGCTCTGTTCAGCACCTCTCGTACTGGCTGAGCAGGAGACTATTCTTATTTGTTCACATTTGTCAAACCTGAACAACACAGATTATTATCCTCATAATCATGAACCTTATAATTATAAACAACACTATCCTATGTGTAGTGTTCAACCTGGCACCTTCATCACTGCACACAGTCATGAATAATTATTACCATAGCTACATTTATCTAGGAGAACATAACAGACATTGTCATCAAGCACCACCTGTCTATTGCTTTCACCGTGCCACTCTACACCTCCGTACGCCAACCATCACTACAGTTTTAGCATTATTGAGACATACTAAGTCATCTGACTTCAAACACAATATAGCCTAGTGGGGGTGCCTCTGGCTGTGCAGTTCATAATTGCCTAGTTTGATCACTGCGGATCATTCGCCTCAGCCATTGCTGTGCACTTATAAACAAAGCTACCAGCCTAATGTAATTTCTACTAATAACTAAACCCACACTGATATGCCATAACAGAGACACACTGATTTTTCCTGTCATGGTAATTTAAATGCACCCACAATGCACCACACCTAAAACATTACCTGTTATGTGCCACAAACATAAATATGGTTTCCCCACCCTGTTGTCATTTTCATGGGTATAGTTATATTTCAATACACCTCCCTGCAGCACTTGGCCTGGCTGCCTCCTTACAGATTTTCCTTCTCACTAGCATTAATGATAACTCCATTTCCTGTGCCTCCGTTCTCCATATACTCTCTTGGCTGTGATAATCCTACCCCTTATCATATATCCTACACTGCTGTGTTCAGGTCCCTACAGGTGCAATGACTTTCCTCTTGTCAGAACCTGGGCATCCTGGCTTCTAATACATTCTCGGTTCATGGTGATGCCATCATCATCATGTGCCACTTCTACAACATTCATTATAGGGATTATTTAAATGCATTATAAGAATCCAATCATAGTATTCACAAGTGGAATTCTTCAACAACAGCCTGTCCAGCCTACCTCAAGCCTTTGTGATCACAACAAAGTCACACCCCGCCCACAACAACAGCGCAGTCTTCAGGTGATTGTTCATCTCAACACAGGAGGATTATTCCCTACATCTCTTCCTACCGTCTCTCTACCTTTCTACTTGTCTGAATTCTGCTAAGCTACTTGGACATTTGAGCGGTCTCCTCTTGGACACATCACTGCGAATCTCCACCTATCTTCTTGTTTACCTTTTCAACTTGCATTCAGCCATCTTGCAGAAGCCTGCAATCTTGCGCAGACCGTATGCGCGGTAGAGTCAGGAGAGCTATACACTGCTATATTCTGCTGGGAATGTACTCCCAGGTTTTCCTAAATGCTAGCAACTTGAATTTAATGGTCACACTCAGGAATTAGCTAGTAATTAATTATACTTTGCATATTGAAAGGGCAAACCTCTGTTTATTATTACACTTTGCCTATCATGCGAATGGTGGGTTCTTGGTTAACTCCGTGCCTTCTCTATCTTATAAAATTATTCAGTAGCATTGCAAATGTTAACTCTTTCTTAGATTTAGAACTAAGTATAGAGAATACATACCAGTCACAGCGATCAATATTTTTGTAACATTGGTGATTTTATCACTCAAAGTGGCATTTGCGCCATTTCTCAGTGGCTTTAGCTAATTTCAAGTTTCGGGCTTAGGCACCCTCTGGCTTCCCAATTTGGTTTGAAGAGGCCCCTTTTATCCCGATGCTGGTGCGGCTTCGCAACCTAAGTCACACGGACATTTCCATGTATCCCCCGAGGGACTACCAATCAGCTTACAGCACGCCCTGGCCAATTTGCATATTTAATCTGCATCTCTAACTTACTTGACCGCCGCTACGTCCCCACCTGGGTTCAAAGTCCGCTGTGGGTACATGTGTGTTCTCACAGCCGTAAATATGTCAGCTTGGGTACCTGCTATTGTCCCCTGAAAGTCTCCGTTTATTTCCCATCTTGTATGCACCTATAAACTATGTGGCATGTGTCTTTTTCTGACAGCTCCAGATTAATCCTGAACTGTTTGTACCTATAAATTCCCCACCATCTAGAGTTACTCACGGCCACTTGACAGTTCAGAACAGATTTACGTTACTTTTGGTTGAAAAATCTTACTCTAGTTTCAGTTTGGGTGATCCAGAGTTTACCAGTTCATTTGTCGCCCCAGGCCCTGAACTCCTTAACTGTTTAAAACATATCCTGGTCAATGAACTTAGGTACTTCCAAATTCCACGACCCACCGGTATTGGTGGCATCACTATCTAGTGCCTTATTATCCCATTTTGTGACGCATCAGTCGTTCACACATTTCCCTCCTAACTCTTCGACGGACCCACGTCGAAAAAGAACAATCTCTACTCTTGGTGTGTTAGGCAAGGCCCTGTGAAAATCTGGGACTATTTAGGTAAACAACCAGTCAGTGGGACTTCATCATTGGCCCCCAAACCTTTCAGTGTAACTCTGCTAACAATTATATCCCCTGAACGTGAAGCTTTAAGTAAAAAAATACCAAATATCAGTGACCATTTACAAAAAAAAATCATCAGTCTGCCAAAATATAATACCGTATCTTATGGGTGGCCCTGAGGAATATGCATCTGCATACAAAATCATCCCGCCATCCTGACCTCAAAATCAACACCCAGCTCCATGGATACAATCCATAGGGGCACCAAAAATAATAAAACAATGTCAATATAAGCATTTGCTTAATATGCCACTGCCCTGTAACAACAACAGAACAAACAATCAAATTCACATAGGCGCTACCCATTGGCTGTTAATTGCATATCTCCAACAATATCAGTATTTAAAAAAATGTGGTTCGGCGCTACATAACTATTACCATCAAAAAGTACATTGTCAGGCATCAATGACATACAACCATAATAACAAATGTTTACACTATAAAACCAATCAGATTTAGAGAAGAGGAGCAAATCCTCTGTCACCCAAATCTTAATAGTGCCCGTATTTTACAAAAGCACGTAGGTATCAACATGAAAAGACGATTCATGTCGAGGTGCAAATAAACATTATTAATAGAGACAAACCTCACTATCATCATTGAATAATTCTCAACAAACAAAAACAAAAGGACACCATCTCCTACAACCAACAATTAATGTAGAAAGTTTCAGTTACACGACAAACAGGTTAATAATTTCAATACCACACTATTTTACATTCGTACACCACCTCTTCTGCCTCGCCCGTCTCTCCTGAGACGTATTCTCTCTGAGCGCCTGACATTAAGGTCTCCTGGTACAAACATGTACCAGTCATTTCTTGGTAACCTAGTTTGTGCTTCTTCCTCCTCCGCCACAACAGGCACTTCTGGTAATCTAATTACCTCTTCTGGTGCTTCTATTACTGCACCTTCCTCGCATCGTTTTAGTTCATGCCCTGCCACTCTAATGGCTGGCTCATTATCTCCCAACTTTCTGACAACATATGGGCCCCCTGCTGCCCCTGGAATTTGTACTATTGTATACTTGTCTATTGACCACTGATCTTTGATTTTGCATCTCTCTGTATAATGGACTTCTTTTCCTAACTATTTCTCCCACTGCTAACTGCCTGGGAGATGATGACTTGTCCAATCTCTCCTTTCTCACCGCAGCCAACTGCCTCAATCTTTCGCCTGCCCTAACATGTGCATTACGCAGACGAGAAAGATGTCCTGTCACCCAATTCTCCATATCCACCTCTTCATTTTCATCCTCCTCATTGTCCACACCCAGCATAAAGTCAATTGGCAGTTTGGGTTCTCTCCCAAACACCAGGTAATATGGTGAGTATCCTGTGGACGAATGTGGTGTGGAGTTGTAAACCAGCAAGACTTCTGCCAGATGTTCAGACCATTTTCGCTTCTGGCTTGCTTCTAATGGTCTCAGAAGATCATGTAGAGTCCTACCAAATCTCTCTGCTATGCCGTTTCCTTTTGGGTTCCAGCTTGTTGTTCGGCTCTTTTGAATCCCATATACTCTGCAGAGCTCTGCTATCACTGCTGATTCGAAGTTTCTGCCCTGATCTGAATGGAGTCTATGGGGTACTCCCAAATATACAAACCATTTTTCTACCAATGCTTTAGCAACTGTAGAGGCTTTCTGGTCTCTTGTAGGAATGGCCATTGTAAACTTGGTGAACACATCTGTGACAATCAGTACATTCTCATAACCATGACTATCTTTTTCCAACAAAGTAAAATCCATAGTACACAACTTCAAAAGGCTTAGACGCCAATAAATTACCAGATGGACCCTGATATTTAATATGAGGTGGTTTTGCAATATTACATCTGCCACACCTCTTGCAAAACAATTCAACATCTTTTGTGATGCCGACCCAATAACAACGATCTCTCAAAGTTTGCACCATCCTATCTCTACCTTGATGGCCAGTGTTGTGTACTGATTCCAACACTCTCTGTTTCAGTGCCTCAGGCACTACCAACTGAAAAATGTGGCCCCTGCCTGGCTTCTTTATCTTTCTATATAAAAGCCCATTAATCACATTCAACCTGTTTCGCTGCCTTAACAACGTTCTGGTTTCAGGAGGTAAACTCCTCATTTCTGACTTACTCAGTCTCACTCTCTCACTCACACAAGTTAGCACTTTATGCACGTGCACATCTTCTTCCTGTAGCTTTCTCAACTCTCCAGGCGAGTATGATGGTAATGTCAACAATGGCACATTAGCCTCAGCATTATCTTGTCCATCTTCAGTTACTTCTTCTTCTCTGATGGTTCTTACTTCTGGATGGACTGGTTTAGCAGTTATGTGGCTGATTGGGATGTCACCCTCTTCATCTGATTTCCCTGGTTCTTCAAAAGGATACCTAGATAAGTAATCAGCATTCCCATTGGCACGACCTGGTTTATGTTTGACAGTATAGTCAAACATGGACATCTGTGCTATCCACCTCTGTTCAATGGCACCTAGTTTTGCTTTTTGCCAGAAAGCTAAATTCCTACTATCTGTATAGACTTCTACTCTAGCACCTATAAGATAACTTCGGAATTTCTCTGTCATCGCCCATTTCATTGCAAGTAACTCAAGTTTAGAGCTGCTTTTGGCGTTGCGCTCTGAGGGGCGTAGTGTGCGACTGGCATAAGCCAGGACTCTCTTTTTACCATCCTGAATCTGGGAGAGTATGGCCCCTAGGCCTGAGTACGAGGCATCCACCTCTAATATATAGGGTAAGGAGAAGTCTGGGAAGCCTAACAAAGGTGTTGAAGTTAGTGCTTTTTTCAAATGATCAAATGCCTCCTGACATTCCCGAGTCCACAGTTTTCCTATGGGTACTTTCTTCTTCTTGGTATCACCTGTCTGCTGCTGGTTGAGTTGGCCAACCAACTCATGTAGTGGTTTTGCAATACTGGCAAACTTTGATATAAATCTTCTATAGTAGCTAGCTAACCCTAAGAAAGATCTAAGTTCTGTCTGAGTTCTGGGCACAGGTGCTTCTTTTATGGCTGCTATCTTATCGCCCATGGTGCCAATGCCTTCTTCTGAAATGGTGTGCCCTAAAAATTCCACCTTTTTCTGACAGAATTTACATTTCTCAGGATTTAGTTTTAGTCCAATGGACCGCAGTCTCTCGAACACCTTCTCAAGCCTACTCAGATGCTCTGAAAAATCCCCAGAATATACCAAAATGTCATCAAGGTATACCAACAAAATCTGGAAAAAATAGTCATTCAGAGAGCATTGCATTAACCTCTGGAAGCTACTAGCCGAATTTGAAAGTCCCATTGGCATTCTCGTGTATTCGAATAAACCAAACGGGGTAGTGAAGGCAGTCTTCTCTTGGTCTTCTGGTTTCATGGCCACTTGGTAATACCCACTGGCCAGATCTAAGGTAGAAAACAACTTGGCACCACCCAGGGCATCTAAATATTCATCTATCCTGGGGAGGGGGTATGCATCCTTCTTAGTCCTAACGTTAACCACCCTGTAGTCCACACACATCCGGAGGCTACCATCTTTTTTTCTGACGAGAACGATCGGAGAGGCCCAGGGACTGGAGCTCTCCCTAATGATCTTATGGTCTAATAAGTGCTGGAGATGCTCTCGCACTTCGTTGTAAAATATGGGGGGTATTCTTCTGTAAGGTTGTTTGATTGGAGTGTCATCTGTAAGCTGAATGCCATGGGTCACCCTGTCTGTGTATCCTATATCCATATCCCCCCTGGTAAAAACATTATTGTATTTAAATAATAACTCTTCTAACTTCTTCTTCTCTTCATCACTGCCTTCAAAATTACTGAGATCTACTGGGCACTTGATAGTTTCTTCTTCTATATAGGGTTGAGTTGATACCTCAACCTCTTGTGCACCGACTATCTTAATGTGATTTGTTAGGTCTACAGTGGCATCTGAAATATCCCCAACTTGGGTACCCTTTGCCAAGAATATGTCCTCATCCCCCAGATTGATCGCTTGAACTAGGCAAATGCCCCGTCTCAAGGCAGTCAATGTGTGAGACAGAAACAAACCCTTGTGTTCCAGGTCTCGAGTCGGGCTAAAAACAACATTTCTATTTTCATAAATAAATTTCACACATTTTAATCTAACTGTGGTCATAGAGCGTGCGGGCACCCGCACATTGTAGCCGACAACAGACACCTTGACTTGGTCCAGCTCCACCTTGGGAATTATGTCAACCGAGTTGCCCCAGTTAAAAAATTGGCACATATTTGGGACAGACTGTAAAACATTTGTACCAATAATGCACGGCACTCTGGCTTTCCCACTGTCTATGTCCTTGGTCACGAAAACTCCACAGTTATTAATTAGAGTTTCACCTACAACAATGTCACAGATAAAATATCCCACGTATGGGATTGTTGCACCGTTGGCAGCTGTCAATTTTATGAATTTTTCTTCTCTTAGTGCACAGTCTTTAAATAGGCTTTTAAAACAGGTCTCAGTTATTGTGGATACCTGGGAACCTGTATCTATAACACACAGCACTTCCCTACCAGCTATTGTCACTGTTTCTTCTGGTTTTCCACCTACCAGTTTCACATTGGAGCCAACACGCTCCCCATCCAACACCTGACTCCCAGTCCTGGAGGGGTCTAGTTTGGTGCCTGTCTACACCGATAACCTGGATGCACTGGTTCATTGCAGCGCCAACAGCGTGGCACTTGAAGCTGCTGGTTACTGGACAGTCTATCAAGTCTTGCACCCATCTCGGCCATCTCTCTCCGCAAGGATGCCACCTCATTAAATCTGGGATTGAAATTCCCTCGGTACGTTCGGCCTGGTCTAGCCTGTTCAGGTTGGCTTTGTGCTGGTTGTCTGACAGGATGTTCTAGGGCCCTCTCTCTCTGTTGACTCTCCTCCCAGGCTGGTGGAGGCGCATGTACTTGAATTCTCTTGGAATTATCAGCTGAACTGTCTCTCACCTCTACCTCTTTTACCTCTACACTCTGTGTTGGTTTAACACTCTCCCATCTCTGAGCACAGTCTCTGACCTCCAGAAAAGTTACAGCGGGGTTCTGCAGGACTTTCTCCTTTAAGGTTGTCTGGGTAAAGCTGTCTCTGACCCCCACCACCAGCTGATCTCTTAGAGCATCCCCATCTAGCAGTGGGACCCCTTGTGCTGCTTGGGCCTTGGTGACCCCCTTGTATTCCGCATTTACACGGTGGGAGAAGTCGTGGATTGACTCTCCAGCTCGCTGACGCATTGACAGAAATGATGCCAAGAGTTCCCGTAAGCTTTTCTTCTCACCGTAAACTTTCAGCAGGGCTTGCAACATAGCCTCAGGGTCATCATCTGATGCGTGAAGTTCTAACTCCCTGCGCACAGGGCTGGTGATACTGTCTAAGATTGTATCTACCTGGTCAGCTACCTCCAACATACCGGCTCGCCATGCAGACCTCACCTCTCTCACATATTCTTCTATGGTTGGCCCACCTTTTTCACCAAAGCAACGAACTGCCCTTCTCGATGGCACAACAATGTATCTAATGGCCTCAGTGAGCTCTTTTGGTCGAGCGTCCACTGGCCGGGGATCTTCGGTCCCTACTGAAGACGTTGCTGCAGAATCGTCTGTTCCCACTCTTGAGGCGGAACGGGTGCCACGAGCTGCCATGATGGAAGTGGCACTCAAGATCTGCTGTTCCTCTGCTCCTGAGCTTTCCTCCAGTATCGCTTGTCTATCTGGGTTCCACAATCCCCACTTAAAATGCTAAAAAATACCCGCTACAAATCTAACCAAAAAAAATGAACAATTGCTGCATGTAAGAACAATTCCAGTGGGATAATTCAAAGGCTGTCATTACCTGGTTCAGGCTCGCCACTTGAAAACGAAATTGAATGCTAAAGCAGAGGGAGACAGGGTTTCCCTATACTTGGGTGCTAGAGAAAAAGAAATGCAACGTCGACTGCGTTAGGGCCACAGTTAAGAAGAGAGAGTAAAAAAAGAGAAGAGTTCAAGCACCTCATACATTCCTCTCGCCTGTCAAGAAAGAGATAGGATAAGAAGAAGATGGTTACCAGGTTCGGGTAGACAGAGAATCAAGATATCTTAATGCTTGATTCCAGGCAATGAATTACCACATAGGCAGTTCCAACCACAGCAATTATTCAACTCAAATAACAAACCAAATGACATACTGATATCAATTTTATTGCTAAAAAAATGAACCCTTTCAAAACCGAGATAATGCCAAACAAATCAAAACCCCATAATTCTATCCGTAATTAGGAACCCAAATAGACTCCTGATACGACCATACTAACTCATAGCTGCAAATAAACAAACAAAATGCACAAAATTATAGACTCTGCCACCATTTGACACATTCAGTTGCATCCATAAAAAGACTTCACAGGACAACCAGTACGACAATGGTGTATGTAAACAATGTCTTTGTGGCACAAACATAGACATGGACTGTGTAAATTCACACCAACCACACGATGCTTCCACTGGACAACAATGATACGAATAGGTTATAGGATATGCTCCACATAAAAGAATAAATGACAAAGCACACCTACTCTACAGCATCCTATGCTTGCTACCAGCTCCCACATATCCCTAGTCTCACACCATATCCCTCATCACAATCACCATCACAATCATAATTACCATATGATCACTCTTGCAGGGCCATGCTCACAACCATGTCACCATAGCCATATCACCATCACAATCAACAAATGACCACTCTCATCATAGCCATCCTCATCCCAATCATCTTAGTTGACATCATTACCTGATCAGCCTCAACATAGTCATTACCACAATCATATCACCATCACAATCATCAAATGATCACTCTTACCATAGCTATCATCATCCCAATCATCTTAGCTGACATCACTACATGATCAGCCTCAACATAGCCATTACCACAATCATATCACCATCACAATCATTCTTACCATAGCCATCATTACAATCCTAATCCCAATCATCTTAGCTGAGATCACTACACAATGCCAAGGCTACACAGCAACCCCAATAAGTAACAAAATCAACGCAGAGCACAACTGAGCTACACCGGTGTACGACTCTAACAGGACAACACCATTTGAACATGTACATAGAGGACATAAATACAGTCCAATGCACCAACAGCTATCAAGCAGACATATAGGATATGCAACTCAATATGACATTGCCAGGACACCCATCTTTGTACTGATGACAACTAGACAACATCAATATGCCAGATGTACAGTTCTACACATGACACCAGCAACATTCAGGACACAGGCTATAACATAAGTCACCGCCAACAACTCAGACATATAACGCCACACAAAGTCATTACAATATTATTCCCCACTTTGATCAAGCTCAGCCAATAATACCCCAGATCCATTATGAGTGCTCTGTTCAGCCCCTCTCATACTGGCTGATCAGGAGACTATTCTTATTTGTTCACATTTGTCAAACCTGAACAACACAGATTATTATCCTCATAATCATGAACCTTATAATTATAAACAACACTATCATATGTGTAGTGTTCAACCTGGTACCTTCATCACTGCACACAGTCATGAATAATTATTACCATAGCTACATTTATCTAGGAGAACATAACAGACATTGTCATCAAGCACCACCTGTCTATTGCTTTCACCGTGCCACTCTACACCTCCGTACGCCAACAATCACTATAGTTTTAGCATTATTGAGACATAAGAAGTCATCTGACTTCAAACACAATATAGCCTAGTGGGGGTGCCTCTGGCTGTGCAGTTCATAATTGCCTAGTTTGATCACTGCGGATCATTCGCCTCAGCCATTGCTGTGCACTTATAAACAAAGCTACCAGCCTAATGTAATTTCTACTTATAACTAAACCCACACTGATATGCCATAACAGAGACACACTGATTCTTCCTGTCATGGTAATTTAAATGCGACCCACAATGCACCACACCTAAAACATTACCTGTTATACCTGTTACTGTTATGTGCCACAAACATAAATATGGTTTCCCCACCCTGTTGTCATTTTCATGGGTATAGTTATATTTCAATACACCTCCCTGCAGCACTTGGCCTGGCTGCCTCCTTACAGATTTTCCTCCTCACTAGCATTAATGATAACCCCATTTCCTGTGCCTCCGTTCTCCATATACTCTCTTGGCTGTGATAATCCTACCCCTTATCATATATCAAACACTGCTGTGTTCAGGTCCCTACAGGTGCAATGACTTTCCTCTTGTCAGAACCTGGGCATCCTGGCTTCTAATACATTCTCTGTTCATGGTGATGCCATCATCATGTGCCACTTCTACAACATTCATTATAGGGATTATTTAAATGCATTATAAGAATCCAATCATAGTATTCACAAGTGGAATTCTTCAACAACAGCCTGTCCAGCCTACCTCAAGCCTTTGTGATCACAACAAAGTCACACCCCGCCCACAACAACAGCGCAGTCTTCAGGTGATTGTTCATCTCAACACAGGAGGAGTATTCCCTACATCTCTTCCTACCGTCTCTCTACCTTTCTACTTGTCTGAATTCTGCTAAGCTACTTGGACATTTGAGCGGTCTCCTCTTGGACACATCACTGCGAATCTCCACCTATCTTCTTGTTTACCTTTTCAACTTGCATTCAGCCATCTTGCAGAAGCCTGCAATCTTGCGCAGACCGTATGCGCGGTAGAGTCAGGAGAGCTATACACTGCTATATTCTGCTGGGAATGTACTCCCAGGTTTTCCTAAATGCTAGCAACTTGAATTTAATGGTCACACTCAGGAATTAGCTAGTAATTAATTATACTTTGCATATTGAAAGGGCAAACCTCTGTTTATTATTACACTTTGCCTATCATGCGAATGGTGGGTTCTTGGTTAACTCCGTGCCTTCTCTATCTTATAAAATTATTCAGTAGCATTGCAAATGTTAACTCTTTCTTAGATTTAGAACTAAGTATAGAGAATACATACCAGTCACAGCGATCAATATTTTTGTAACATTGGTGATTTTATCACTCAAAGTGGCATTTGCGCCATTTCTCAGTGGCTTTAGCTAATTTCAAGTTTCGGGCTTAGGCACCCTCTGGCTTCCCAATTTGGTTTGAAGAGGCCCCTTTTATCCCGATGCTGGCGCGGCTTCGCAACCTAAGTCACACGGACATTTCCATGTATCCCACGAGGGACTACCAATCAGCTTACAGCACGCCCTGGCCAATTTGCATATTTAATCTGCATCTCTAACTTACTTGACCGCCGCTACGTCCCCACCTGGGTTCAAAGTCCGCTGTGGGTACATGTGTGTTCTCACAGCCGTAAATATGTCAGCTTGGGTACCTGCTATTGTCCCCTGAAAGTCTCCGTTTATTTCCCATCTCGTATGCACCTATAAACTATGTGGCATGTGTCTTTTTCTGACAGCTCCAGATTAATCCTGAACTGTTTGTACCTATAAATTCCCCACCATCTAGAGTTACTCACGGCCACTTGACAGTTCAGAACAGATTTACGTTACTTTTGGTTGAAAAATCTTACTCTAGTTTCAGTTTGGGTGATCCAGAGTTTACCAGTTCATTTGTCGCCCCAGGCCCTGAACTCCTTAACTGTTTAAAACATATCCTGGTCAATGAACTTAGGTACTTCCAAATTCCACTACCCACCGGTATTGGTGGCATCACTATCTAGTGCCTTATTATCCCATTTTGTGACGTATCAGTCGTTCACACCTATAATCCAGTTCTGCATGAGTGTTGGCTTTTTGGTTCTGATTACAGATCTTCTATCACCTCTGTGGGTGTAAGCAACATCGCAAGTCTGCAAAGTTGTTGACATTCTGATTTGAATCATCTTCATTATTTATGGCTTCAATCTGATAGTTTAGCAGTGAAGCCGTGGTTGAGAGGCTCAGTATCCGCCTCAGACTCATAAAGTAAAGGGTTCAATCCCAGTATATTTGAACATCTAAAACACCAGTGACAAACTATGCTAGCTGGCAGGGCACTTGATGATGATATTTGAACACTTTCCCCAAGCACCTTTGGTATCTAATTGGGTAGTGAGTTTCATTGTGCCACTGGCTTCGGGCGGAGGAGCGTGATTGGGAGGGTACAAGCCTTATCCTAGTGCGAGGAAATGCAAACTTAAGACTAAAAATGTCATGGCAGGGCAGACCAGGCCCTAAGCCTTGGTTGGCAACTGGTCTAGAATCGAAGCTCCGACAGGCGGACAGTTAGAGCATTGTTTTGCTGATCTGGCAGCTTCTGCAGCTTGTCTTGTTCCAGACATAATGGTTTACCTTCCCTCTGGAGTACACTAGACAGGCCGAGAGAAGGGTCATGCTGCATGGGCAACACGTGGTCTCTAAATTCAGCCCAGGCTTTGTGTTATGGAGAGGTATATCTCTGTCTGTCAAGATGGCAAGGTGCCAGTCAGTGAGTTGGGATAACTTGCCTTCTTGGGTAGGGACCCAAAAAAAAAACGGAGGTCCTGTGTGCAAGTTTACAATATATGGGTAGGCCATAAGAACACGGCCCTGGCAAAGTTAAGAATGAAAACCTACTACCGATGGCTGTATAGAGCCCATCACCTTGGATGGAATCTATCTAGAGGAAGTCAACTTCACACAGATACATGCTGAAGTCGTGGCATTTGAGGTGCACAACTTGATGTGAGCACTCCTCTTAAAAGAGGAGCTTAGAGGAATATGATGTTGGTTTGATTGAACGTGATGTTAATGTTTAGTTATCACCACAAATTGTCAATTGTCTTTTTGTTTTGTCATTCTTGGCAGAGGTTGCCCGAACTCGACTCAGAGAGGAAGGATCTCGTTACAACTCATTTTTCCAGACTTTGTACCTGGTGTTCAAAGAGGAAGGGAGAGCTGGGTTATACCGTGGACTAGGGACACAGTTGATCCGACAGATTCCTAACACAGCTATCGTCATGGCAACATATGAAGCCGTTGTTCACGCATTAACACCCGTTGACTGAAAAGGGCTTTCAGGGCAAAGTTGAAACTTAGAGCGGATTACATTTGGAGATTTGGGAACCCAGTGTTGGTGAAAGAGTTGTGTCAGGGAGAATGTTGTTCTGGAGATAGATGCGATCTGGGGGTTGGCATGAGCCATCTTGGCGGAACTGAACAGCCTTCAAATCCTGAGTTACTGCAAAGAATCAGATCAGCTTGAAGACCCAGCTGCCTTGTCCATGAAGGCAAACTGGTAAACTTGAAATTTAGTAGTATTTAATACACAAGATGGTCGGCTGTATGGAATTACACGCCATAGAATAGTATACCAGCAAGCAATGTCTTCATCAGGACAAAACAGATTCAGAGAAAGCAGATGCTTGTGCAAAATTAAAATTCATAGGGAAAAAAATAATTCTGACTATTTTGACATTTGGTTTTGTAAAATTATTATTTATTAGAGAATTAATTAATTTTTTGAGCTCGTTTGGGTTATGGGCCATCCTTAA
This sequence comes from Cepaea nemoralis, assembly GCA_014155875.1. Classification (NCBI taxonomy): domain Eukaryota; kingdom Metazoa; phylum Mollusca; class Gastropoda; order Stylommatophora; family Helicidae; genus Cepaea; species Cepaea nemoralis. The sequence goes on from JACEFZ010011456.1 coordinate 400,703, forward strand.
TTAGTGAAACGATAATGTGCCGTAGATTGTTGCATCACAAGTATCTGAATGTATGAGACTCCTTGCTGACCCTGATGTTGCCCATTATGCTTTACCTCCAAACCATCAGTATTTGAGCGTGGATTACCAGTACCTCATTCATCTTTCACACATGGGTAGTTTTAGTGCAGCAATTGTTCTGTATTTGCATAAATGAATAATTTGAGACAATGTTTCTTTTCCTGTTGGTGCAGAAATGAAACATTTGAAATGATATGTCATTGTAGAAATCTCATTGAAAAATAAAAAGGTCCAGAAGAAGAAACTTGCGATAGAGCTAAAGTGTTAAAAAGCATCACATTTCGCTGAGAAATAGTTTACCAGTTTCAGATCATCTTACATTATGATTCCTTTCATGCCAGCATTGAAATGAAGTGAATTACTTGAGTTTATGATTATGTTCCTGATTATGTTCCTGTTTGTGTGAAAATGTTGAGAATTTTTCTTTGTTAAAGTTGTAATGCCATTGTTTGTGAAAAAAAAAAAACCATTGGTAAAGTTGTTATGCTGCAATTATGTACGAATCGCCAATATCCTTCAAGCTGGTGGGGCATTTGTTATATCAGTAAGAAAGAATAGCCAATATCCTTCATGCTGGTGGGACATTTGTTATATCAGTAAGAAAGAATAGCCAGTATCCTTCATGCTAGTGGGACATTTGTTACATCAGTAAGACAGAATCACCAATATCATTCGTACAAGTGGGACATTTGTTACTTCAATAACATTTCAGTTAACCCCTGTATATAATGATGCTGCCTGTAACGTCTATGTCAAATCCAGTTTAGATATTGTCATAAACTACCACAAGCCATAAAGAGCCAAACTTAATACCATTGTAACAGTAGTTGCAAAGCATTCAAGTAAAGCATACTACAAATATTATAAGGTATTCAGAAACTCTGGGAGTAAAGAGAGATACTTGCAGAAAACAGTTTGTTTTACATATGTAGATGAATAGTTGGATGATTCAATGTTTTTTTTTCTTTCCCATTACATCTGTTAGTCAACAGCACATCAAACACACTTCAATCCATACATGCTCAGATCCCATCCTTATTTTCAACAGTTGTTGACAGCAGTTCTTTGTTGGTTTACTGTTCTTCTTTGGCACCTGTACCTCTGTATTATTGCCGGAGTGTGTTGTGGAGTTGTTTCCCGGGAATAAAGGTGGCTGGCCGAGGCAGTCACCATAAAGTGTACAGGCTGTGACTTGTAGAAACAAAAGATACCCCTAGCATTGAACACACATCCCACAATGTTTGAGTTTCAGATCCCTCAGACATGCGCTGTATTGTAATGCCTGAAAGGGATCCTGTATCCACACCTTGATGCCTATTGGATATTCGGTGCTAGCTCCAGATGTTCTCCAAATGGCGCAGGATGTGATCTGGTCAGTGACACGGCAGCAAGTCTCTTCACAGAACATTTCCAAGCACCCATTCTAAGCTGAGTTGATACAGCAGCCCAAGTCAATATTTTAAAAAAAATTCCCCTCCCAAAAAAAATGCTCACCTCAGTGAGGTAACATGCTGTTGTCCTGCTGTGTCCCCTATTGAATGTGTCGTTATCAATAATGTGTTGTGTCAGATGTATGTGCTCTCTCCACTGAGTCAAGCATTTCGGCATCTTTTACCTTCTTGGTACGCTGGAGAGAGGCAAACCCTGTTGGACCTGGACTGTTGTTTGATCTGCCAGCAAAAGCTTGTTTACAGTGCTAGGGTTTGGTCCACCATTTTGTTATAATTCTTTCAAAACGAATGCTCCTGTGCTGAAGGGGTTACAGATGTAGTTTGTAATCCCTCAGTCCAAACACAGCTGGTTTTTTTTTATGAAATGGTATGGGTGCTTGTCGTCCAGAAAGCAATGGAACTACTGAACATAAACTTGCTCAGGAATTATAAACAGCCAAAAAATGCTGGGGTTGACTGCTACGACTGTAAAGGAAATGCAACTAACTTTTTTTAATGCTCCTGTGACCAATTTCTACCAGTACAAGATAAGTTTTCTCTCCTAGTTCTTCTTCTTCTGCGTTCATCCGGATTTTTTTTCCGGATGTGACTGCGTTGTGCCTGTTTACAGCAGAGCTGCGCTCTTGCGCCGTTAGGCCGACACATCCGACTTCTGTGGGCATTTGTTGACCGGGTTAACCTTCCCGGCTCTCCTAGTTCATTAATCTGAACATTCGTACAATTTGTATCGACTCTTCTTTGATTGTTGAAGATGGGTGTCTAGGAGTGTCCCTAATGATGTGATGTTGATTTAACTCAGATCTGAACATTGAAATAATATTTGGTTGTTTCAAGAAATGGAAATAATATTTGGTTGTTTCAAGAAATGGAAATACATTTATTCATGAATTGAGTTTTCTGCCACTAATTGACAACTGTAGTAGTCCTGGCAATATAGTTTTTTTTTTTTTTTTAAATGTTGGGACCACATCGCAATTTGTGAGACCTCAAGGAAAATTAGTACATACTTCTATTTGAGTAAGATATGTTATGTTACCTGTTATATAACAGTTTATTTAACATGTGGTGTGTAAATGAAGGAAATATAATATGGAGTCAAAATGGCAGATGAAGAAGTTTGAAGCAAATAATGAAAAGGGAATTACTAACTAATAATGGGATTTTTGGTGTGTGTTTGCTCACAGCATAGTCTATATATATATATGCTACTTCTAGTGCACTGGACTGATGTTTGTGTGTGGATTGGCTTTCTTTATTATCAGTGTCCCTCACCATCAGGTGACTTCAGAGGTACTTGTAATTTACACCCCCAAGCCAAGAATGAGAAGTCAATATTTTAGTCCAACTGACCGGTGTAGGTGGTTGAACCTTATTACCACAGAATCAGCACACCGGATGTGTCAGAACAAGTGCTCTTATCCATTGGCTCATGGTGATCTCCAGATATTGGTTTGACAAGTGACACATTTTGGGCAACTACAAAGGTATAATATATTATGCTGAAAACCAAAACATCAGGGAATGTGCAGAACTATACCTTTAGGGAATGCTCAAAATTAAACCCAAGAAATATGGAAGACATTGGTTTAACAAGTAACACATTTTGGGCAACTACAAAGGTGTAATATATTATGCTGAAAACCAAACCATCAGGGAATGTGCAAAACCATACCATTAGGGAATGCTCAAAATTATACCCAGGAAATGTGGAAGGTATATGCAAGAGGAAGAAGGTTTCAATGGCGGAAATACAATAGTATCAAAAGACACTGGTAAGATTCTGGAGATTCATTGTACCTTAACTGCAGTATAAAGAAGGCTGCTGATTTGATTATAATACCTATATAACTGCTGTACTCAGGCAATGAAAAGCTATACACAAACATATTTTGTATGTAAGTTATATAAATATATATGTGTGTGTGTTTATGTAACTGTATATGGTGATAAACACCTGTAAATAGACCCATCTAGTTACTGTATAAATATTTTTGGCATGAGAATTCATCCAGGAATGATTTTCATGCATAGTAATAGTGTGAGTGTTCCATTGACTGTACATTGTATGCACTTTATCATTTAGAAAGTTTTTTTTTTCTGTTTGTTTGTTTAAATTGTCATTTTTTGGTTTCTTGGATGGGGCATCTGGCAGAGTGTTAGCACTGTCACCTACCAGTATCTCCGATTTCCTTCAGTGACCTTTCACAAATACACACGTTTGCCAAAATTCTAGAACCGCATTGCTTGAAACATAACTGGTTTATCACAGAAAACAATTGCCTCAAATGATTTATCTGATTTTTGACAAGATTCTCACTTATTTTTAGTTGTGAACCATTAAAGTGCTGATATGAGGAGGAGAAGTAAGAACCCCCCCCCCCCCCCCCCCCCCCCCCCCCCAAAAAAAAGGCGTCAGAACAGGAGATGTGATCTCTATAGTTATTTACAAATATGAAAGGAGACAAATGTCCTGGGTCATGTTGTAGGAGGTATTGGGAAAACTTCGTGACAACTAGAAATATTGACAGCAGAAGAGGCGGGTGCAAACATGGAGAAATAATGGTGAATGGACTTCATGCTGGTGTTTTTTCATGAAAATTCATTTTGTTGTAGAATGTCTGTGAAGGTGATTTCTTAAGCAAAATCCAATACTTTTAGATTGTTAGTTAAGGATGTCTTCAACTCTGATAATACTACAGGCCTGTCTCTTTATTTGTTACATTGGGAATCTTGTTTTGTCAAGCTCCTTGCCATCTGACATCCTCTCTTCCCCCCTCCCTTCCAATAGATAATCATTCAAATAGCAGTTAACTATAGGGAACTGAAGTTGCTTTGTCAAATAAACCACCTTAGACCCCAGGGTAGAGAGGAGAGCATGAATGTATGTGCTGGCAATTGAAGGAAGTGAAATGTTTATAGGTACATTTCAGTGTATATAGCAGTTTCAGCTCCGTGGCGAAGTTCCTAATCCTGCATACCCATGATCTAAATACAACTGCGCGTGAGGTTTTTTTTTTTCTTTTAAACGAAATGGCAAACTACTGAATGCAAACTTGCCAAGAGATCACAACAGTAAAAAAAAAATGCTGGTGTTGACTGCGACTTATGTTGATATGCAACTTTGGATTTAGGGAAGGAAAGAGAACACAGTTTCCCCGAAATTACTTCCTTGGGAGTGAGTGCCAGTAAATACACACGTCAACCTGATGATGGTACTAGTGTGGTGTAGTTAAGAATCGTGGTGTAAAGAAAACAGTATCGTGGTGTAGTTAAGAAAACAATATTGGACAGTATTTACTGATTTGTTTATAATATAGAAAACCCAAACCTGCAGTTCACGGTGACTGCACTATACACAACAGCCTTAAATCCTAAGGCTCAACACCACCACCCCCCCCCCCCCCCCACCTTGCCATACACCACAAATATAAGCAGTTGAGTTTTGACACAAATGCTGTCTACGCTAAAATACATAGCAGCAGTTTTAAGGGGAAAAAAAACGAACTCCCATATATGTATGTGCTTATTAGTGCACTGGACTGATTTTGCATGTGGATCAGCTTTTCCTATTACTAGTGTCGCTTGCCACCAGGCAAGGTACTTGTAATTTATATCCAAGCCGAAGTCAAAAACCCGCTGTCTCCACATCAGCACATTGGATGTTTAAGAACGAGTGCTCTTACCCCCATAGGAACTTTTACAAAGTGCATCTTGTACACTCAGATACTTTGCTGTTAGCTCCACAGGCAGCCATTGTAGTATGCCCCAGAGTCTGATGATCAAGTTCCTTTATTGGTAAATGCACATTTTAAGTGTTGTCTCTGCAGGCAGTGAGGTTACTTTTGGTCGACTTGCCAAGGAATATTGCCATCTGTGACTGGTTTTGTAACTGGAAACTTTTCAGAGTGCTTGTCTTATCATCCAGCAGTAACTGAATTTTGTGACTTCGGTTCATCATTACCTAGTGAGCCCCCTCAAGCCTTTTGTATTCTTATCTATACATGTATCTGTTTCTCCATCTTTGCCAACATTGCATGATTCTGAAGCAAGGTTTGTACAACGCATATGACATAAGACATGCCCCTGGGCCAGCTCTACGGCGCCAGACACACCCATAGAGATTTCACACACAACTTTTTGCAGTGTAGTTAAAATTTGTGACAACTTCTACACTATTTCATTTTGCTGAAAGAAGTTCATCGAGTTTACTATCCATGTGCGTAATGTCATGGAAGTTCAATATGTTAGCCAATAGTCTCTTTGAAGTTTTGTAAACTGTTGTGTAATCTGAGTATTTTTGTAAACAGTAAATTATTCCAGTACAAGGAATTGCAACTTTAAAGACTATCATGGCAAGACACACCAGGCCCTAATCCTTGGTCGGCAACTGATCTAGATCAAAGCTCCCAACAGGCGGACAGTGAGTGAGAGCATTGCTTTGCACATCCAGCAGCTAGTCTTTCCTCTAGAGGCAGGCCACGATAGAGGTTATGCTCTGTGGGCAACACATGGTCTCTAACTTTGTGCTATGGAAAGGTATAACTCTATCCCTGGTCCCTGCCATGTGCTGTAGTTATGCTTTTTTTTTGGAAGCACAATGTAGCAAGACAGCCAGGTGCCAGTAAGTTTATGCTGATGGACTTATTGACTGTAAAATATACTGTAACCTTTTATTTTTTTTTTTCCTTTTTATCAGTGTAGATATTTTTATGTTTGTTTCATGCTTCCAGGCAGGCAGGGGTTAAACCGCTTGAGGAATTGTAAACGGGGGGAAATATCGGACAGTAATGGGTTAATTGCGGGTTGATTCCAGTCTGTGGACATTTCGCTGCGATTGAGGAATCAACACCAGCCTTACTTCTTTTGTTGCTGTTTAAAATTGTACCAATCATTTTTTTGTTTTGGGTACAAAAAATCTGTTGGCTCTGCGTAATTTTTTTCTGTGGCTTTTGTAAAACGTCCATTTTTAGTAATTGAGGAAATAAATACTTTAAAAAAAAAAAAAAACAACCTCTGGTGTCTGTTGTTAGTTTATATACATATATCTCAAGTGTCTCCATGGTGATGTGACCAAGCTGCATGTGACAAAGGCCGTGGGTTTGTTTTTGGGCGTAATAATTTGCTTAATAATGAGTGCAGTTTTTTTGTTTTTTGTTTTGAGTGCCATCGCTGGTGCTAGAGTTTGTGATGCTTTTGCTGTTTGGAAAGAGTTGGTGGTGTGAGATAAAACCCATTCAATGGAGATGATCCTGCTGCCTTAATAATTAAAAGCTATTACGCTCTTTCTCTCACTTACACACACATACATACAGTGCACCCAAAAGGTGATCTGATATATATTCTTTTGCACCCCGGAGATGTGGTTTTGCAGAAGAATGCTGATATTCTTTGGCCAGAAAAAAAAATGAGTAATCTGTTTTGAAAAACAAATACAAATTATCACAAACAAAAGAAAGAAACAGTCATAATTTTTTGGTCACATCATGAAGAGAACTAGAACATATGACAGCTGGAAAGATTTGTGGAAAAGAGATAGTAGGGGAAAACAGCGAGAGAAGATTCTTGATAGTAATTTGTCATGGCGTGGAAAAGTGTCCACAGTATTTGACACATGCTGGTGGACTATTTCACTATATGTGAAACAATATTAAACTTCAACTACATGTGAAATAACTAATTTTAAACTATTTTCGAAATAATTAACTTCAACTGTTGTGAAATAATTACCCTTTAACTTTAAAGAGGTAGAATCGTACACCTATTTAGCCTGAAATGTAAACAATATTATCATACTAGAAAGTTGGGAAGAAAGTATAACCTGAAATAGAAGAACAATGTGGGTTTGTATCTGTTGACTTTAGCTAAGACAATTAGGTGTCTGATTCTGTACCCAGCAATCGGCTACGTGCTAGTACCATATACACAATAAACCTCACGGCGTGGAGGAGATGCCTTCACTTGCTTATGTTCACTGGCTACTGAAGACAGAGACTGATCACGTGTAAGAATGTCCCCAGTGCAATGACACTAATTCTCCAACTCGTACTCAAGTTTTGTTTTTAATGTGGTAGTTAATTGGTTAAATTTTAGAGGCTGAGTAGTCTCAATGTATGGTGTCCGCCTCGAATCCTGGAGGTCTCGGTTCAAAACCCGGGATTTTTTTCACGCGGACTTCTAGTAATAAAAGTTCCCCTCGTCTCTGGGTAGTGAGATGGGACGCCCGTGTGTATTGTTGCGCACGTAAAAAAATCCCTTGGCAGTTGGAAGTCGAAAAAAAGTAGCCTAACGGCGCTGCCCGAGCAAAATTTCGAGTTAAAAATCTACCCAAAACATTTCAGGATCCTCGCTGGTGCTACGGAGTTCGTGCACTGAATTGAGATTCTCCGGACTCAGTGTTGAGTTAGGAGTAGAACGGAGCACTTATGGGTTACACCCGTGTGCCGTGATGTTGATCCGTCGACTAAACTAAACTGGTTAAATTAACTGCCATTTAAAAATGTAATTAGATTGCTTGAAGATATACAAAGAAGATCTTCATAATTCTTTTCTTCCACATCCTAAGAACAGAAGGGTAAAGGACACCGGGTAATTGCAACACATTGCATGCAAGGACAACATGGCGGAGTGATGACTGAATCGTGGTGATTAGAATAGAATATAGTGTTGACTGAATTTTAAACATTCAATTGAGATAAGGAAGGAGGCCAGAGTTTTAAGTTTAGTTAATTTCATTGACAAGTTATTGCCGCGCCATACCCAGCACTGATGAACTAAAGCTACTCGGTTAGGTAGCTTTGTTATCTTTACACGGGTTATAGAAAGCGGTGTCAATGTTGTTGTTGCTCCAGTATCTCTCTTGAGTGTCTGCTGTTTGGTTGGGTGAAGATGTTTGCTGACAGGGGTAATAACGCTGACGAAAGCTGCACAAACAGAGATATCATTTGTTGGGGAAGCCTCGGGGTTTTTGAAATAGCATTAGAAATATATTAACAGATTTAGTGGACTCATAAAAAATAGGTTTGGACATGATCAAATGAACAAGTATTATGTACATTTTCATTCACCGAGCTTTAAAATTGCGGAAGATAAGAAACAAAACAAATTACATGGGTACTCTAGTAAGTATGGCCACACGTCGCGCTTCTATTTACGTGGGAGGTCATATTTGACGATATACACATGAAAAAGGTGTAGGAATAATAATAGACGAAAAAACAGCCAAGTCAATTAATGGATACTGGTGTATTTCAGATAGAGTTATTATGGTAAAAATCAAAGGCAAACCAATAGACATAAATATTATACAAGTATATGCACCAACAGCAAGCAGTAGTGATGAAGAAATACAACACTTTTACGACGAAATAGAAATGGCGATGGCTCAAATTGGATCACAAGAAATAAAAATAATACTTGGTGATTTTAATGCAAAAATAGGAAAGGGAAAAATGGAGGATGTAGTGGGGAATTATGGTTTAGGTACAAGAACTGTGTTGCATAGTTATGAAAATTTTCCTGCCATCTTATATTTACCCCCACCCAAGGAATATGTCTTTGATAGGTCCAAAAGCTACTTAAATCATGGAAAGCGGCGACATTTCTTTGATGTTTTGGTGAAAAACTAGTGATTTCTCGTTAACAAACTTGCATAACAGTAATGCTCCGTTCCACTACGCGAGGCTCTTGTCATAAGGCCAATCCCATGTCCCACGTGAAAATTAACTATTCAACGCTAATGTTTCCGTGTGAGGACGTAATACATTTAGTAATGTGCACTTCATCTCTGACCCGTAAATTATATACCGCGTTTAAACAAACTTTGAAATCTGCTGTACAATCTCCAGAACAAAAATTTTTTTTGTTGGGTGGACATAATGATAAGGTTATATGCTAAATCTCATCATAACCCTCTGTTGGTTACTGAGATATGGAATTTTATATTGGGGCAGACAAAAGTAAACAGACTACTTTATAGTACATCACCGACTATGGGAGGACATATGCGGGGCTGTGTGGGATAGGTGAAGATATGGCGACTTAGAGTGAGCTGGCCCATTGGAGGATACTGGGCGAAAGATAAAAGAAGAAATCACAAACAGCCAATAAAGGCTGGGGTTCGCAAAGAACACACATTTTCATTTCAGTATAGCCACTGGAATTCGAACCTGCCACGTTCAGCTAAGGATAGCCATTAGTCGCGGTTCCAGCATCACAGCAAAGGGTCGTCCCCATTATGCTCCGTTCCCGTGCCAGTGAATATCACATAACATGTTTCTCACTGCCCCATGTGAAAACTGGAAAAGACACTAGTCTCGACAAACAACAGCCCGCTCAGGCACACTGCAAAATGCCACCGACCACAAATGTCCTCAACAAACAATAGTTCACCCCTGATGGAATTAGCAGTCACCTTCCCAACCAGTTGTTCACCCACACAATCTCGATGTTTCTAGATATTGCCGTTCCATTTCTTATGTTTTCTAGCCACCACTCCATTCCCCCCTCCCCCCAATGTAGATAACGAACAAAACAACACCTCACTGTACATAATGCCGTCGCCAGAATGCCAACACAAAAGTCCTCCTCGAAAACACAGTTCATCATCGATGGAAATGGCAGTCACCAGCAAAACCGGCAGTCACCAGCAGCCACACATTTCTGCATAAGGCAAAAAAAAAAAAAAACCGGTCGCTTCTGCGAAACACTAGCCGCCATACATTCAGATATTTCTGGATGATGTTCTGTTTCTAGATGTTATCTAGCCAGATGTTACCTAGACATTACTCTTATAGGAGTTTAAGCATATAGTAATACATTTACAACGTATAATACAATATTGTTCTTCACAACAGAAATTCGCCATATTCGAGATCGCCTTAAGCGGTTTGCACTGTATTGTCTAGTGTGTCATGTGCTTCTACGACTGCCCATCAATACCCGTGAATTTATTTCTCATGCCCAAACACGTTCTACCCTGCCCCGTCTTTACTTCTCGCGATTACTATCGAGATCGGGTGGTTATCGAGATCATCAAAGGTCAGTATGGGAACAATTGATAACGATGGATATCTATAGTGCACGTGCCTTATTTGTGACACCACGCGGCAGGTGGATTATACTCCGTGAAGGAAAGTCACCCCAAACGCAATATATCTAACTTCATGCGGTGAATGGGTTTATTATCTGACGAGGGACGACGCAGCACCCACTGTTTTCATGAGAATAGACAAGCTTACGCAGTAAACATTAGGACTGGAATAAAACTCCAATGGGTGAATCCTGGTGGCTTAAGAACGAACAGGCGTGTTTTCCGTATTTTTCTTAGCTGATTAATTGCCAAAGGATAATTAATCGTCTTAAGCGACTTCCCCTTTCTGCCATGGGCTTATATATCGCCGAAATGTCATTGCTTTATATTATAACATATCTGCTACCAAAGTAACAACTATTAAGTCATAACTGTCACACCCCCCCCCCCCCCTCCCTACCTCCCATTTCCCGCCATCCATTTTTGTTTGGTCAAAATCTAATTTATGTTTAGCAGCGGATCTGTTAACGGTGTCCACTATTGTTTCATTCATCTTCACATGTGCCCCACCAAATGTCCCAGACGTTCATTTATCTCCAAACAGCTCGGCCCCCCCATCACCTGGATCGGTTCTATTATGTTATTCCGCCATGCCACCGTTATAGGCCATCCAACATGATTGGTCTCGGCGTGCCCCTTCTATTTACCGCTGATAGTCTCGATATTTTCCTGCACCTTTTTTCTCGAGACACTACCAAAGACCATTGTGTCTCCGCCTTATATAATGTTCACTGTCATTAGGAGGAACCGAGAGGTTAGAATGTCGGATTATCCTTCGGGACAACCAGAGTTTGAATCCTCGGTAAGGTGTGGAATTTTTGTTTGGTTTTTGTTCTGTCGGGGGCAAAAACAGTTCGCGGCGACTGCAATAGCCAGGCGACCTTAACTCCTCAGGCTCAAGACCTCCCCTCCCTGCCTTACACCGCAAGGTACTATATTGGCAGTAAATGGCAGTTGACAGTCATTAGCCTCTTCCATGCAACCGCTGTTAGTTACTCTGGCAGTCCAAGGTGTTCGCAACGTTCGCCTCAGAACTGCATCTCCGTTGTCCCCAAGCGCTTCCTGATTTGTTCTTGTACATGCCAAGATCCATCGGCTCACAACACAACAGGTTCTATATATATTTATATTTATTTGCGTTTGCTGGCTATGAACTCAAGTGCAGTCCATACACGCGTCTTTTAGAAATGTAATACAAGTGACATTACATGATTCAGTACCAAACAAAAAATTGGGTTGCCACCAGACATGTTCACCTGTTATACGTTGAGCTCGCTAGGTACATTGATTAACTCGTTCCATATTTGAGGAAGCATCCAGGACACAATGGTCAGGGCAAAAAACATTACGCAAAAACAATCATCATATGCCATGCCGATAAGCGTGGGCGGTCATGTTTTGCCATCTCACACGATCACCAGAGTGGTGGATCAGCTCTGTGTTCTTGTCTCGAACATGCCACGTGGTCAAGTCATCAAAAACTCCCCCGATGTGTCTCCACCTTGCCGTGGTGGGGGAGCTTGAGTGTCCCGTTGACCCCATGTGCTTGCCGATGGGTGAAAACTACATATCGGACAGCGTATCGGATAGGGACCAGACTAAGAGAGACACAACCTGCTGCTCTGCAGGAGACTGAGGATAGCAGTCAAAAGTTTAAATCAGGCGCATGAAGGCAGTTCTTGTTTCGGACAATACTCTAAGGCTCTCTGTCGAGGGTTTAGGCTGAACGCCTCTAAGCCACAGACCCTCGGATCTGAGAGTCGGGCCGATATCCACCTACCGAAAAATTGGAATCGAGATACTGAGCAAGCTAAATGCCCAGTCCTGACACTTGTTTGAAGGCTCTCAGCTGAGGGATATGTTGGATTCCCGGATGAGATGGCCTGGCCGTTTCTCACTGACTGCTGCACGAAGGTAAGGTGCTGAGCCGGCAGCACGTGTAGCCTACCTCGTGAGCGAGTACAAAAAGTCAGTAAAATGCCCCAGTCGAAGGAAATGGTTACGAAAACTGTCTGTATCTAACTCATAGAGAGTGTAGATAAAAGTGGAGAAACGTCTCAATAACGCGAAATGGAACGCACGGCGAGCGAACCTATTGCGTGGCCCAAAGTCAAAAGCAAAAGCTTACCGAGTGGATGTCGCCCGCAGTCTGACCGCCCCTGGAGCTCACTTGAGCGACCAGTGGCAAGCGAGATGCCCAATACATGGAAGTGAGGAACTAAAGCAGCCATGAGCAGGACGTGGCAACTCCTCGGGTGAGCCCAGTCTCGGAGCAATATGTGCCGGCTCTGCAATTATGGAAGCCTCCTTGGATAGCGAGGGACTGCCCATTGTCTGCCCCTGCCTTCCCTTGAGGGCCGACCGCGATGTCGTTGGTCGTTCTATCTTGACCAGCTGAGATGTGGGCGACATCACAACAGTCTAACGTGCCTCGAAACCAGAGGAAGGTTAACCTCATTAAAAAATGCCCGCCGGAAGTCGGAAGTGTCGTCCTACGGGTGGCAAACTAAAAATTGACACTACGCAATTACGTCCGAGTGAAATGTCTCGTCCGAATGTCTCTCGTGCTAGGAACAGCTCTGACTACCTAGTTTCCGAATGCCGCTCTTGTTCGGAACAGCTCTGACTAGGTAGTTTTCCGAATGTCCGCCGTGCCTGGAACAGCTCTGATGGGTACAGGGACAAGCACATGTCCGAAAACTCGCTTAGTGGAAACCAACCGCAGAGCTGACTGGTTTGTGCAGGAACGGCCCAGGGCGAGCGAAATGCCCAATATATTGAAGTGAGGAATTAAAACAGCCATGAGCAGGACGTGACGATTCCCTCGGTAAACCCAGCACCAGAGCGTTATGTGCCGGCTCTGCAATTATGGAAGCCACCCAGGATGGCGGAAAATGCTATGGACTGTCCCTGCCTTCACTTGAGGGATGACCGTGTAGTCTTCGACTGTTCCAACTAGACCAGCTGAGATGTGGACGGTACCACAAAAGTGAGAGTCTCCCAGGATTGCTAACCTGGTCAAAAATGCACGCTAAAAGTCGGATGTGTTGGCCTGAGGGTTTCGACCCGAGGGTGCCTAACCAGACACACCGCAATCACATCTGAAAAAATCACTCCGGATGAACGCAAAGAAGAGAAGAAGAAGTCATCAAAATATTTACTTCTCTGCCTTCCCCTTGTTCTTATCCCCACAATCTTGCCAGTTGTCACTTATTTAATTTCTTCTCATAACGTGCCTCAAAAAATGTTGACTCGCTACGTCCTCTTCTTCTGTGTTCACCCGGAGTCTTTTTTCGGATGTGATTGCAGCGTGCCTGTTTACAGCGCAGCTGCGATACTGCGCTTTTAGGCAGACACATCCGACATTTGCGGGAGTTTATTCCCGGGGATTCGGACTTTCCAAGTAATGGATTTACTATCCGAGCAATATTCCATTTCGTGCCACTGGAACGCTTTTCCCACCTTTGATGATGCCCACGCAATGAACTTTCGATTTGGACTTTCACTTTCTACATCTAATTTCTCCAATAGGTTTACGGTTTTCAGCTGCTTCTTGTAGGACTTGATCACTGGTTTTTCTGTCTGTCCATGGTATTCTTTGCATTTTTTCAAAGAAGCCACATTTCCACTGCCGCTAGATGTTTTTCAGCCTGCCTGCTCATTGTTGAACAAGTAGCAATATTTAGTAGAAAACTTGCACTCCCAGTAATAAGACTTACGCAATGAGAACACGATGATAGAAGCAGTCGATAGTAAAAGGTTCAATACCAAACAAACAGTAGGTTAGTACCAAACTGAAATGGATAGCGGAAAATGGTAAGTAGGGGTGTGTCACAGTTATGACTTATAAGGTGTTAATATGGTAGCAGACATGTATTGATTGCATATCAAATTTAAAAGGGGGGGGGGGGGGGGTGTGTTAATAAAGGGAAAAACTATTGCCCATGGTAGATACGGCAAAATTCTTAAGACGATTAACCATTCCAATGACAATCAGTTAAATGTATTCCCGGGAAGGTTAACCCGGTCAATAAACACCCGCAGAAGTAGGATGTGTCGGCCTAAAGGCGCAACGTAATTACGTCTGGAAAAAAAAAAACACACACAAAACCCACTTAGGATGAACGCAGCAGCAGAAGAAGAAGTTAAACGTATTTTACGTAGTTCGGAAAGCAGAGGATGCTTTCAAGAGACAGAACACACATTAGCGGTCTTAGTACGAGGGGGGGGGGGGGGGGGGGGGGAAATACGATCTGAGGGCCAACTTTATGGAGATGTCAACAAGCTCAAGCTGACTGCTGCTTTCCTTGCATTTATTCACTGACGTCTGAAGGTGTACGAAGGAGGACCTATGGTGACATTGAGATTAAGGTCCTTGTGTGCAGACAGGGAAGAAGCAGAGTGGAAATAAATAGAAAAATGCCGGCTGCGGTGGATAAAGTCCAGGAATGGAGCACGGAAACTACAGCCGTCATTATGGAGTTCCGCATAGGCGAATGGATAAGAGTGCTCGTTCTTAACCATCCGGTGTGTTGATGCGGGTTCAACCCCCACACGTGTCAGTTGACCAAAGTTGACCAGTTGATCAAGTCAGACCAAAATGTTGACATCTCGTCCTTGACATATAGACTACGCGTGAGTTCAAATCGAGCATAGGCAAAAAAAAAAAAAAAAAAAGCTGTGTTGTGGTGCTATGTACATAACACAATTATTACGAACGAGGTTCCGAACGTCATTGTAAATGGCAGTCCGTTTGAAAGAGAAAACTCAAATACAATGGAATAACATTTGACAAGTTTTCTTTAGGAGTCGCGTGAGAGACGTGGTGTTAACTGTTAACGGCCAGGACTCAATAAACTGATGACGATGATCAGCGACTGATTATTGTTTGGTGTTGCTGATAATATCGTACAGCCAGCTGGAACACACGCAAAATGAAGCCACGTGAGTTACTTTAAGCTGCACATGGGACCGCCCATTGCGTGGCAGATCAGAAAGGAACTCAAGGCGATATGTACGCAACATCTACGTGCTTTGTTGTCCATATATTTTTTTTAGTCGATGGATCAACATCACGGCACACGAGTGTAACCCATAAGTGCTCCGTTCTCCTCCTAACTCAAACCAGAGTTTGGAGAAACCCAGCTCAGTGCACGAACTCCGTAGCACACGGCGAGGATCCTGAAATACTTTGGATAGATTTTTAACACGAAATTTTGCCCGGGCAGCGCCGTTATGACTACTCTTTTTCGATTTCCAACTGCCAAGTGATTTTTTACGTGCGCAACAATACACACGGGTGTTATTACTTGAAGTCCACGTGAAAAAATCCCGGTCCTCACCGGGGCTTGAACCCGGGACCTCCAGCACCAGAGACCACGCAGCCCCCGTGTCCATATATGATATGACACAAGGTACTCCATGCAACAAATTACCGAGGGTCACAGCGGACCTGGAGCACTATCTGTATGAAGCATTGGATGAGACAGGCTGAAGATACGAATAGACACTGTGAAAGTGGGTAAGATGGTGCGTCCAACAAGCAGCTTTAGAGTTGTACTGACGTACCAAAGGTGACAGGAATGGACGGGGGTGAAGCAGGCAACCGTATAACAGCCAACTGATAAGCGACACTCTCTCCCCCCCCCCCCCCCCATATGTGATAATATACACTGATGGATCTGTAGTGGGAGGTAGACGCTGTGGATGGTGCTTCCCTGCAATGATTAAAGGACAGCGTGTAAAAAAGGAGAGTGTTGTATGGCATTATTTCTAGCATGAGAATCGTCTTCTTCTGCGTTCATCCGGAGTTGTTTTTTTTTCTGACGTGATTGCGTTCTTGTGCCGTTAGGCCGACACACCCGACTTCTGCGGGCATTTGTTGACCGGGTTAACCTTCCCGGGGTAGCATGAGAATGAAAGTGGAGGCTGTAACTGGTGGCGTTCTTACAGTCAGATGAATAGTACAAAACATGTTTATTGTATTTGTCACAGACTCGGAAACTACGTTAAGTGAAAGAGAAACTGGTGCGTTGAAACATGGAGTGGCTTACATCACTCAAAAAGACAAAGATCAAATCATGGCTTTTCTGTAAAGGCCATGCAGGGAAATGAACAGCCTGGTAGACTATCTTCTGTCGCTCCTTTAGATGGCGAGCTAGCTTACGACAAGAATGGGGCGGCGAAGGCTCTCTGGAACAAGAGTGGAGAGTGCAGCAAATCAAAGGGTAGACATTTGGAGAGACTGATACACTGAGGAGTGAACGGGAGGGGGGAGGTGTCCGGTCGACACTCAATCCATTAAGGAAAATGCAAGCAATTTATCCAGGCTGCCACTAGTATCAGCATGGTAACGCTATTGGCTACTGAAGAAGGCGTGGAGCACGTGTGGCAATGGTGTTGATTCTTGGTTTTACATATTCCCCGTTACAAGCATCAGCAGAAATTTCGGACATTCCCTGTAACAAATTGTAAGAATTGATAGAAAACGGGCATTCCCTGTAACAAACTGCAAGAATTGGCAGAAAACCGGCTTTCCATTTAACAAGTGGCAAGAATTGGCCGAAAACTGCTAAATCTTGACCGCCTATGTCTATTCAGTCTTTGTTTGTTTCACGAAGGACTGTCGTATTAATTTATTTTGTCTGTCCAAGGTATTATTTACAAATTCATCAGAAAGCACATATCCACTACCATTATGTTTCTCAGGTTGTATGCAGTCCATGTTTGACATACATACAACAGTTCTACACAGCACTTTTATACCCTTTTTCTTACTGCAGTTGACATCATTTTGTTGCTCTTTTCCATCATGCAAAATGCTACTGTTGCCTTGCTGATTGTTGTTCTATCTACAAGTCCCCTTCCATCAGATGTTAAGACTCTCTGCCTATGAAGCTACATAACAATAAAGAGATATCCAGTGTGACACAGACCATCATATCTTTTGCCCTCTCCAGTGCATCCTTCCATGCATCACTCATCCCTGGCGCTAATTTACTTCTCTGTCTATATATTTTGGTCCTCTTAAATCTTTTGCTTTGTGGATCCCAGAAAAATGGTTTTCTAGTTAAGCTATTATCTGATTTACTCACGGTGTATCCTATCCAGCGCAGGGGTCTGGTGCTTACCTCCTGATTGGCTGGAACTGATCTACTCTTTCCTTGAGTTTCACATTTGTGATATCATTTTTTGATCTATTCTCTGTAGGCACCTCCCTGTAAATGACTGACTGTAATATATTAATAAACATTTTCATTATATTTTTGATTCACACATCATTAATCATTTGATTCAGACATCAGTACAGCCCCATATACACATAATTTGATTCACACATCAGTAGAACCCCATAATTTGATTCACACTTCAGTGCAACCCTATATACCCATCATTTGATTCACGCAACAGTATAACCCCACATGCGCATCATTTGATTCACACATCAGTACAACCCTATATACCCATCATTTGATTCACACATGAGTACAATAACATAATTTGATTCACACATCAGTACAACCCCATATACACATCATTTGATTCCCCACATCAGTCCCACCCCATATACCCATTATTTGATTAACACATCAGTACAACTCCACATACCCATTATTTGATTAACACATCAGTACAACTCCACATACCCATTATTTGATTAACACATCAGCGCGACCCCATCATTTGATTACCAAACACCCAAGAGTAACTCCAGCTTAAGAAGACCTGCATTAATCATTTCCAACACAAACATAGCAGAACTCTAGTGCAACAAGCCACAAGTAGTGATTTGTGTTTTTTTGGGTTAGTTTTTCAGAAAAAAAAATTACATTAATTTATTGAAATCTCATGTTTGTCAGAATTTAATATATATGTAATACATACTTATGTCCTGTGTTAACTTTATTAAGTTGTGATTGGACAGACCTGTTCTGTAGTGGAGGCACACAGCAGGAAAGACCAGATCAGGAAATTAAGGGGGCTGCATGGTCTTGAGGTATGGTGTCCGCCTCGAGTGCTGGAGGTCATGGGTTCAAACCCCGGTGAGAACCCAGATTTATTTCTCGTGGACTTCTAGTAATAAAATTTCCCCTGGTCTCTGGGTAGTGAGATCGGATGCCCGTGTGTATTGTTGCACATGTAAAAAATCCCTTGGCAGTTGGAAATCGAAAGAGTAGCTTAACGGTGCTGCCTGGGCAAAATTTTGAGTTAAAAATCTACCCAAAGTATTTCAGGATCCTCGCCAGTGCTACGGAGTTCGTGCACTGAGCTGAGTTTCTCCAGACTCAGGTTTGAGTTAGGAGTAGAACAGAGCACTTATGGGTTACACCCGTGTGCTGTGATGTTGATCCGTCAACTAAACTAAACCAAGAAAGACCAAAAGCAGCAATCAACAGCTTTTCATTGCTTAACAACTATTAACATTCAGAGGGATCTTCATTATTGTATGATCCAGAAACATGGAAAATGAATAAATGAGAAGGCAAATTTGAAGCTTTTAACACATGGCCGGTCTCCCTGGCGAAGGGGTTAACATCTTTCTACATAATCCTATATATTCTCGTGATTAACGCAGCTGTGTGAGAATCAGCAGCGGTTCGCGCCACGCTGGTAACTTAAACAGGGGGTGTGTGAGAGAGAGAGAGAGAGAGAGAGAGAGAGAGAGAGAGAGAGGAGAGCCGGTCGTTCAGGAAGCAATGGCAAACTACTGAGCGTAATCTTGCCTAGTACATCAACAGCAGCTGAAAAATGCTGGTGTTGACTGCAACATCATGTAAGGGATATGCAACGTAAATTAAAAAAAAAAAAAAAATCCATGGCTATAAAATGAATAGAAAGAATCTCATTGCAGGAAAAAGAAAAACAAGTCTTATTAAAAATGGAAAGGAAGAAAACATTACTGAATGAGATCACATATGAGAGTGAGACAAGTGATTCAGGAATATCAATAGGCAGTTCCTTGCTGTTGCTTTCTCTCTCTTTAACGTGAATATAGACAATTCCTTGCTGTCGCTTTCTCTCTTTAACGTGAATATAAATAGACAGTTCCTTGCGGTAGCTTTCTCTTTAACGTGAATATAAATAGACAGTTCCTTGCGGTAGCTTTCCCTCTTTAACGTGAATATAAATAGACAGTTCCTGGCTGTCAGTTTCTCTCTTTAACGTGAATATAAATAGACAGTTCCTTGCTGTCGCTTTCTCTCTATTTAACGTGAATATAAAAAGACAGTTCCTTGCAGTCGCTTTCTCTCTCTTTAATGAGGACAGGCCGGAGGAACAAATGCCCAGACTGCTACCATTAGTATTGGGACTCCTCGCTGGCTGTTGAAGATGAGGATGGAGCGCGTATGAGAATGTCTTTAGTGCTGTTAAGTCAGTTCTTGACTCAACTAAACTCTTTTTAGCGTAGAACGCTAGCCCAGCTGTGGAACAATCTTCCACAGTGAATCAAAGACACAACAAACCCTATACACACAATCGCAAAGCTGTCTCAGTACAGACTACAAGTCAGGAGGTCGGCATGGTTGAGAGGTCTAACACACCAAAAACTTTCTCTTCTGACCATGGCATAGCAGGCTTGTCCACACGATGGTCAGTTAAGACATAAATGTTGACTTCTTGTCCTTAACTTGGGGGCGTAAATTACAAGTACCCCAGAAGTCACAGTGAGTTCGCCTGATGGCGAGGGACACTGGTAATGAGGAAAGCTAACCATCATGCAAAATCAGCAACTACCAGTCGTAGCGCGTACATGGCCTACACTACAGTTCAAAGTTAGTGAATGCAATAATAACAACAACAAAATTAGACCACAAACCCCCTTACAAATCTGAGTATACTAAGTAATATTCCATACTGTTCTACAGTATATTTCCCTTAGTCTGATCACAAATACAATAATAATAATTAGTATTAATTATTCAGGTAGTAATCTTTCCATACATTTCACATTTGTTTGTAATGCATAAATTGTCTTTGCTTTTGTTGAAGATTAACCCAAATAAAAGGTGCATAAATGAAACAATGTTTGTAGGAGATAGATAAGGGCAGAATGTGAGACAGGCCTGTGTGCCCAATTCTTTAACACTTTGAAAATAAAGTTTGTTTGCTCTCTCTTTAAGTGTCCATGTAATATTGTCTGTTCGAATAGTGTTACAAAGTTATGGCTAGTCATTTCCCCATGAAATAAAACAGGTTGGTAAAAGCTACCCCTATTAATTCTAGTCTTCCGTCCTGAACACTCAGCCCCCCACATAATGATCTCCTGTCTTTCAAGAGTTATAAGGATTTGCTAGAGGGAGAAGTGGGAGACAAGCATGTAAGAGTGTAGACAACTTTAAGAGATGAACTGGATGCAGCTTGTCTGACTGCACAATAAAGGTACGGTACAGGATGTGTGGGAGACCCATCACAATCAACCTTTGATGCAGAAACACAGGATGATGATGAGATGTGACACAGATACATGTTGTCTTGATCTTAAGACCGAAAGTCTACAGTATTTCTCACTCTTTTCTCTTTGCTGTTCTACACTCAGGTCGATGAAAGCAGAGACCATGTGATCTAGTATATTTAGCACAGAAACAGGTTCTCTTAATTTCAAAGATCTAAAGTCAACAGCTTCTCCCACTATCCTTCCTCTTTGTTTTATAATTTTTTTCGACACTAGACCAGATCAAAGTTGAGGCCATGAGGCCTTGTACATTGAACACAGAATAAGTTGTCACAATTTGAAAGGCCAAAATAAAAGGTTTAATTTCTTCTTTCTTTGTCGTTCCGTCTCCGCCCTACAGTGTCAAAATATATAAGAATATGTGATCGTGTAGATGTGGCCCTACAGTGTCAAAATAAATAAGAACTCGTGATCTCATACAAGATGTATGGCATGTGGCTGACATAACAGCCTCATTGTAGATGTGTCATATATAGATGTTATTTTCAGTTGAAAGACTAAAATTAAACAATATATCTTTCCTTGTTTGTTGCTGTATCATTCTTCTTCTTTACTAGTATACAGAGAAAAGTATAGATCATGTGACCTTGTATATTCAGCATTAACATAAACAGGCTATATTTAATTCACCAGCTAGGACTAAACTGAAACACCTCACTGTTGGTTACATTCCGTTGGCTGCGAATCGACATTCATATGATTCACATTCCTATATTTTCCTGTCCCTTCTCCTCCTCCAACTTTCTTGATCTTCCGGCCTCGCCCGTCTGCCTTTAACTCTTCCAAGCCACGTTCTCCCTGGGAAGATATCACATCCACATGTGACATCATTCTTACAGACTTCCCGTTCCCAGCAACAAGAAAATCACCCGACTGCTGAAGAGGAATATTTTCTTTGGAATGCTTGTCAACCCCTCCCGTGAGCTGCCCATCAGCAATGGTCACGAGCTTCTCATGAGCTGAGGATGTTTTGTGTGGCCTGGCTTCAACACAGCCAGTACTTGGGGTAGCCTTCGTTTGTTGCTGCTGGTCTTTCTGTGATAATGTTTGGCGCTCTGATTCATTGAGAGGAATCTTGATCTTTTCTTTCGAAGGTGGAGCAAACAGTTCTGGAAACACAGAAAACCAATTTAAAAAAAAGTTTAACTTATTTAAAAATATATAAAACAGCTTGTATTTTTTATATTTATTATTATTATATTATTTTTGAAATCCCAAAGAAATCAGGAGCCTTGGAATGTGATCAACATCGAACAATTAGTATAATGAGTCACATCACGAAGATTTTGCTAAGAATTATCATGCAAAGAGTTAGGAGGAAAATACAACCTGAAATAGGAGAAGAACAATGTGGGTTTGTGGAAGGCAAGGGTACAGTAAATGCTGTGTATATACTGAGAAACATAATCGAACGTTCTATAGAAGTAAACAAAGATCTACACCTTTGCTTTATTGACTACACAAAGGCTTTTGATAAAGTGAGACATGTCAACATGATAAGGATGCTTGAAGATCTACAAATTGATGGAAAAGATCTTAGACTTGTAAAAAACATATATTGGAAACAACAAGCTGCCATAAGAGTTGATAATGAAGTAAGCCAATATCAGCCTATTAAAAGGGGTGTGAGACAGGGATGTGTAATGTCTCCAGATCTGTTTTCCCTGTACAGTGAAAGTATTTTCAGAAATATTGAAGATATGGAAGGAATCAACATTGGGGGACGATGCATCAATAACATTAGATATGCAGATGATACAGTCTTGATTGCAGACAATGAACAGGGCCTGCAAAATTTAGTAGATGCGACTGTTACACACAGTGAACATCTAGGGTTAGAATTAAAATGTAAAAAGACACAGATTATGGTCGTTCACTAGGAAGGACGAAATACCACAATGTAATATACAAGTAAATGGGAATATTCTTCAACAAGTGAGCAGGTACAATTATCTCGGAACAGTAATAACATCTGATGGGAGATGCCTTGAAGAGATTAGAACAAGAATCGCCATGGCAAAAGTAGCCTTTAGCAAGATGAAAAACATATTGACCAATAAAAAGATGTCAATTGAAACGAGAAAAAGAGTGTTGAGATGCTACATTGAACCTGTACTTTTATATGGATGTGAAGAGTGGACAATGAGCAGTCAGGCTGAAAAACATCTGATGGCTGTAGAGATGTGGTTTCTGAGGAAAATGCAAAGAATACCATGGACAGCCAGAAAGACCAATGAACAAGTCCTTCAAGAAACAAATGAAGATCGTAAATTGATTAGAGAAATTAGACGTAGACAGTCAAAATATTTTGGGCATGTTATGAGAAGAAATGGATTGGAGAATTTGGTGACAACTGGTAAGATCGAGGGGAACAGACCAAGGGGAAGACCTAGAAGCAAGTACCTGGATGGCTTGGCCTTGTGGCATGGTCGAGACAGAAACACGGAGCTGATCCACGACTCTGGTGATCGAGTGAGATGGCAGAACATGACCGCCCACGCTTACCGGCATGGCACATGATGGATGGATGGATTATTTTTGAAATGATATTTTTTTTGAAATGATTAAAGCTTTAGAAGAATTTGGACTAGAGCAAGTCACCAGACTGATGAACACATTATATGATACTGGAGATATACCTCCTGAATTATGTAACTCTGTATTTATTGCAATCCCAAAGAAATCAGGAACCTTGGAATGTGATCAACATAGAACAATTAGTATAATGAGTCACATCACAAAGATTTTGCTAAGAATTATCATGCAAAGAGTGAGGAAGAAGATACAACCTGAAATAGGGGAAGAACAATGTGGGTTTGTAGAAGGAAAGGGTACAGTAAATTGCTGTGTATATGCTGCGAACAGTTATTGAACGTGCTATAGAAGTAAACAAGGATATACATCTTTGCTTTATTGACTATACAAAGGCTTTTGATAGAGTTAGACATGTCAACATGGTGGATATGCTTGCAGATCTACAAATTGATGGGAAAGACATTAGACTTATGAAGAACATATATTGGAAACAACAAGCTGCAATAAGGATTGATAATGAAGTGGGACAGTATCAGCCAATTAAGAGAGGTGTTAGGCAGGGATGTGTGATGTCTCCAGATCTTTTTTCCCTATACAGTGAAAATATTTTCAGAAATGTAGAGGATATAAATGGAATCAGCATTGGAGGACGAAACATCAATAACATTAGATATGCAGATGATACAGTATTGATTGCAGACAATGCGCAGGACCTGCAACAATTAGTAGATGCGGTTGTTGTACACAGTGAGCAGCTGGGGTTAGAATTAAATTGTAAAAAGACTCAGGTTATGGTCGTCACTAGGAAGGAAGAAGTGCCACAATGTAATATACAAGTAAATGGAAATATTCTTCAACAAGTGAATCGGTACAATTATCTTGGAACAGTCATAACATCTGATGGGAGATGCCTTGAAGAGATTAGAACAAGAATCGCCATGGCGAAAGTAGCCTTTAGCAAGATGAAAAACATTCTGACCAATAAAAAGATGTCAATTGAAACGAGAAAAAGAGTGTTGAGGGGATACATAGAGCCTGTTCTTTTGTATGGATGTGAAACTTGGACAATGGGCAGTCAAGCTGAAAAACATCTGATGGCTGCAGAAATGTGGTTTCTGAGGAAAATGCAAAGAATACCATGGACAGACAGAAAAACCAATGACCAAGTACTACAGGAGACAAATGAACATCGTGAACTGATTAGAGAAATTAGACGTAGACAGTCAAAATTTTTTGGACATGTTATGAGAAGAAATGGATTGGAGAACTTGGTGACAACTGGCAAGATCGAAGGGAACAGACCAAGAGGAAAATACCTGGATGGCTTGGCCACATGGCATGGACGAGACAGGAACACTGAGCTGATCCACGACACTGGTGATCGAGTGAAATGGCGAGTCATGACCGCCCACGCTTACCGGCATGGCACATGATTGATTGATTGATATTATTTTTATATATATTTGCAAAAAATGAAATTGTGCAGCAATTGACAGCGCTAGAAAATGAATTTGAACGATATTTTCCTGAACTTAGTGATGATGAGCTGGATTTGGTGCGACACCCATTCAAATTATCAGTTGAAAAAGTTTCTGATGATTGTCAAGATGAATTTCTGGAGCTGAAAAATGATTCGGGGGCAAGGGATGTGTTCAGTGAGAAACCAATCACGGAATTTTGGCCTTTAATGTGCAGTTCATACCCAAAAGTGGCAGAAAAAGCAATCCGTGCATTGCTTCCATTTGCGTCAACATATCTTTGTGAGCCAGGCTTTTCAGCTCTGCTAGAAATTAAAACAAAACGACGCAACAGATTAGATGTTGAAAACGATCTCCGTTGTGCCCATTCAAGCACTCCTGCATGTATTTCAGAATTGCTGCGGGAAAAACAATCACGGTGTTCTCATTGATTACAATTTTCATTTAAATTAAGAATCTACAATATCCAGGTTTTCTAATGAGCGTTTTGTTTGATGAAGCACAATTTTCTGGCATCCTGGTGTCGTATATTAAGCTACAATTCTTTGATGTTCTGTTTGTTTATTGTAGTATGATTAATGTGGTGTTTTAATAAAATATTACGAATGTAAAAATGCTTCTATTTAAGTTTTAATATCCATCAGCAGATTCATTTGCTATTAACTGTAGAAAACTACACTATAAAATGTATCTTTACATGTGAAGGTTATGTACAACTATGGAAGAAAATAAGTATTTTCACTATTATAGGCATGTTATTTTTAATGCACCTTTTGAGGCTGACAATTTTGGAAAGTGGGGGAGAAATGACGTTCTGAAAATATGGTGAAGGGGGGAACGGGCCAAAAAAGGTTGAGAACCACTGGATTACACAATATCTTTACACATACTCTACAGCGATCGTCAGCAGAGAATGATTGTTATAAACCAGCGCTTGGCAACAGACAGAGATTGATACTGTATGCCGAAGGCTTACCACATGTTACGCTGCATATACAGAAGTAGGATAGCCACCAGGCATATGGTCCACAAAGGACAGCGAATGAGTGCTCCGAGAACGCGAGTAAGAGACTCAGCTGGATGTGGAGGTTGTTGCGCTGTGTATCATTAATGCCCAGGAAGGCTAACCCGGTCAACAAACGCCCACAGAAGTTGGATGTGTCAGCCTAACGGCGCAAGAACACAGCTCTGCTGTAAACAGGCATAACGCAATTACGTCCGAAAAAACTCTCTGGATGAACGCAGTAGAAGAAAAAAAAGTATCATTAATGAAGAAACTATGTCAGCTGCTACCGTAAGTTGCTTCGAATACATTATCAGCAACTGCCAGACGGCTGTGTGAGCAAGCCACCTTTGAGTTAAAGACCTATCTACAGTTGTTACTCCTGCTAGAACCTCTACTAGAGACCAGTTTACATCAGTGTTCAGTACATGGCAATATACTAAAACCTGTTTATGCAGCCGATTATTTAAAAACGTACCTGGCTCATATTTCCGCTGCATCTCCTGAATGGCCATGGTGAGGTGTGAGTTCATGACCTTGAGTCTGTCACAGTCACTGGTTAATGTCATGACCTCATTCTTGAACTCTGTCACGCGGAGTTCTGTCCGCAATGTCTGCAGATGGTTCTGCTGAGCTTGAGCTTTTGCCTCCTCTGCTTCTTTCCTGGAAAAAGTCATTTTCAAATTGTTTACTTGCTGTCTGCTTATGTTACTGCCATTCAGGTAAAGAGAGGGGTTTTCAATGTCTCTCAGCAGATGTAAAAAATAAAAGTTCAGGTTGTTAGTGTAGCTTAGCTCCAGACACACATACATCATCATCTCACAAGTGTTCCATTTGGTTTACATTGAGAGAGTGCGATAGATGAGAGATGAAAGAGTCAGGGAGTAAGAGAGAGTAAAAGAGAGAGAGAGAGAGAGAGAGAGAGAGAGAGAGAGAGAGAGAGAGAGCCACATTTATAGGTAGGGAATACAAAGGGGGGGGGGGGGGGGGGGGGACGACGTCTGAAAATATGGTGAAGGGGGGGGGGGGCAGCGCACGAGCCAAAATAAGGTTGAGAACCACTGCCTTAGGAGATGAAAGGCAGACAAGGGTGGAAAAAGGGATGAGAGAGACTCACACACAAGTATCTCCATGATTTAGAGGAGCAGCATAAACACTAATTTGTATACAGCACTTCTGTAACTGTCAACCAATTAGAGACATGGTTTTCCAAAAGAAAAGGATGATCAAGTCAATCAGAAAGCCATCAACACCAGGTCAAGATTACCACTTAATGATCAGACCAGAATAAATAATTATGCTGCACCTCAGAACAGGACACAATAGACTACGCTATATGTATATAAAATTCCACTGGCGAATAAACACAACTACACTAGGTAGGGCGACATGATCATGACGACATCGCAAACACACCTAGCCAGGAAACATTACACACAGCTAGTACAACAACAGTACTTAATCAGACGGATGACGACGGAATAGAATTACCTGTCCCGACAGTCGACACGACAGGGACAATCGATAGCATACGTATAGAACCGAAACTGACAGACGAGCAACAACAACAACTGATAGAACTAGTAACTGAGTATAAGGACATCTTCTCCGACATCCCAGGTAAGACAGACAGAATAGAACACACTATAACTTCTGACTGATAGCACACCTATCAAATGTAGACCTTATTCCATCCCATTGAGTTACAGGGAAAATCTCGATAAGGAATTGTTAAATCTAGAATCGAGTGGAATAATTCAGAAAGCTCAGTCAGAGTATTCTTTTCCAATAGTTCCTGGTCAGAAAAAAAAGGACTCGACCATCCGCCTATGCGTCGATTATAGGCGCTTAAACAACGTGAC
Organism: Cepaea nemoralis; assembly: GCA_014155875.1. NCBI lineage: Eukaryota > Metazoa > Mollusca > Gastropoda > Stylommatophora > Helicidae > Cepaea > Cepaea nemoralis. Next base: position 428,633 of record JACEFZ010011456.1, read on the forward strand.
CAGGGTCGACGCTGAGCCTATCCCATCTTGTGACGACCTAATCCTTGATATGTCAACATCACGTATCTTCTCAAAACTTGATCTCACATAAGGTTATTGGCAGGTCCCGATGGAATCTTCCTCCATTCCTTTGACAGCTTTCTCAACACCTCTAGGCCTGTACGAGTGGCGCTTTCTTCCTTTCGGTCTTCGTAATGCACCAGCCACTTTTGTCAGACTAACTAGGAACCTTCTCCACGGAGTGACCAATACTTCTACCTATATTGATGACATTTGCATCCATACAGCAGACTGGACAACACACCTACTGAAACTGCGACATGTCTTCGACAGATTGCGATTATTTGGTCTGACAGTGAAACCCACCAAAGTGGAATTGGGAATGGAAGAAATTGATTTTTTGGGCCATACAATCACCAGAGGCCAATTAAGAACTGATGATAAAATCGTGACCAAGATTCTCAATTTAACAATGCCTACGACCAAGAAACAGGTCCGTAGCTTACTTGGTCTTGTCAACTATTACAGCAAATTTATATCCAATTTGGCTGAAATTACCGGTGTTTTTTCCAATGTGTTAAAAGCATCTGTAAAACTTAATGTGCAGGATGCAGAGTTAATCGGTGCATTATCAAAATTGAAACATTTATTTAGCATTCCACCTATCTTGCGTTTGCCTAATGTCAATCTTACGTATTATCTCCGTACAGACGCAAGCTCCATTTCCATTTCTGGAGTCCTAGGCCAATTTTATGAAGGCAAATTTCACCCAATAATGTACGTGAGTCGCAAGATCAGTCCGGCTGAAAGAAGATATTCAACACCTGAATTAGAAGCTTTAAGCGTGATATATTGTGTAAGAAAACTTCATCGATTCCTGGTGGGTACAGTTTGTTATCGAGACCGATAATTCGCCTCTGATGGTCATGCAAACAGGTGTTCATAAGAACAATAGGATCTACAGATGGTCCTTGATTTTGCAAAATTATGCCTTCACTATTAGACATTTGAAGGGAAGTTTGAACTCTCAAGCTAACACTTTGAGCAGACCTTCTCACATTGAAATACCTGAAATACGAGAAGAGAGCGACCTTACATCACCAGAGACAATGACACTGTAATTACTTAGTGCCCTATGTGGTGATTGTGAAACACTAAAGTGCATTACCATCGCCAGTCGCTTACATGTATGTAATATAAACTGCGTCAGCATTAGTGGAATGAACAGAAGCATTTGTTAATTGTCTACACCACTACCACTTATACCACCCTTGAGTGGATCAAAATTAGAGACTTGAACCTACACCAACCAGTAGTATACCCTTAGTATGAACTTTACCCAGGACAAGATCGTAAATCAGACTTTGTCTACTTGAACGTTGTTTTCGAGGACATTCTACGGAGGATACAGCTCGAACTTCACACCTGGATGGAATTAGTTAGTGTAGTTACTTAACAATTATTTGTGATATGTACATAACATGTTTTTATAAACAGTCGCGTATAACTTCATATTTTGTAGAAATATCAAAAGTAATTCTAGAGACTTACCATCTAACTTTATTTAGGACATTTCATAGTTATAATTTACCTGTAGTTAGTTAAGAACTTAGTTAAGTTAACATCCACATCATATTACTTTAATTTATTACCATTTAAACTCATTTAGTTAGATAAGTTAATTAAAACATCGCTTACAAATTAACCCGATCATTTAATAATTTATATCATTTTAGGCAATTTTTCTTAAATTAAATTAATTAGTTAGATGATTTCCCTTAGATAAAGTTAGAACAGTACACCAACTCATAATAAATTAGTTAGAGCAGTCATTACTATAGGATTGGTAGTGAACAATCCTTGTCAATCATGTATATTGTGTATATATTGACAAGTGCATAAACATAGCACAGTCACGTGGCTGGAATACCCATGTCAATTCAGCCAGCTGTTTAATGTACATAATTTTGGTTCGACCATGCAATATTTCTTGAACCATATTCTAATGACGGCCTATATTTTAAAACCACTTTTTGAATGAAAGGTGAATGAAAGATGTGTGAATGGAACAGAGAGAAGAACTGAACTGATGCGTGAATGATAGAAAAAGAACGGATGAAATTAAGAGAGTGAGAGAGATATTACGGTATTTTTTCATCTCACAAAATAACTTGTTGTGACTTGTCTGCGTCAACCTGTGTAATCAATGTGTTGTCAATTCTTATAAGTGTGTAGTATGCCATACTTTAGTGGTAAACATAGGGAACATATTTTGAGCATCATAAAACGGCACTGTAGACATAAATTAGCATAACACACTCGTTTGTGACTACAGTAAACCACTTTACTGGCGCTCGAAATAATACATACACTTAAATTAGAAACGCATACACATGTCAGTAAGGTAAATACACTTGAGTTTAATAGAGAACACACAACCAACCAGAAAAACAAACACATAAACTTGCATACATCATTGCTTTCAAAGAACCATAACTACTCCAACAGGGGAAACAATAATATCTCTAAAGCCTTAGTGTAACACTTAAATATTTCTTCACAAGCGGGAGCTAAAATGTGAAGAGTGGCACAGTAAACATGCATACAAGTTGGGGCTTATTATATGGGAGCATGAACATTTATTGTCCATGTTTTGCACTCATAATAGAGGCAAGTTGTTAGGGATTGTTAATTTTGGACAGTCTGAGGACAGGCCATTTGGGCATCGGTTCCGGACCTCACAATTCTCATAATAGTATAGCCAACTGTACTAGTGTATTGAGCTACTCAATTAGCCGAGTGAAGTGATACAACAGTGTGACAAAGGAGAGGAGAGATCTTGTCCTATCCCCATAAAAGAAGTACAGTACTCGCAAAGTCTTTGACAAAATTAGACAGCCAATTTTTGTAAGATTACTTGTGTTACCCCCACAACTTAAAAGTTTGTAACACAACAGGGGAGGATGGAGAGCCTGTCAAAGACTTAGGAGATAGCTCTAAGCTATAAGCTCTAAGAAGAGCTGAAATAGAGTATAAGAATAGAGCAAGTGACGTAATAGGATAGGAGACCAGACAGGAGAGACACTATCGCTATAAATAGCGATAACGGGACACCCTTGTGTCAACAAGAAGGGCAACCAGTGCAGATGAGCGGAGTTCCCCAAGATACTGGGAAACCGGGTACACGAGGAAGGACCGAGTAAACTCTGGTCAGCACAACCCAGGGCCCCAGCACGTAAACCAGCTAACGCACGCTGAGCTAATTGCTGGTGGCTGAACACACCACGCTCAGCGAGCTCAGGACATTAGACAGCGTAGAGATCAGACGTGTATCCGCTAGGGGTACTTTGTGGTTTAAAGGACAGTATTATAGTTATAATAGTCTAGCTTAGCTTCAATAGTTATAATGTGTACATCATCTCCTCATTCCATCTTATCGTCATTACATTCTATGTTCAATACCGTTATGGTATTCCGCTCATGGAGCTATTGTTGATCAGCTCCGAATAAACATGTATCCTTTTACAAACGATATGAGTTGTCACTTCATGTAGTGTAAAAGAAGGGAATCCTTGTACGCCTGTCGCAAGTGAGTTGCTGACAGGCAATCTCATTCTTTCCACATATGGGTTCTCAATCTGTTCCTCCGCCTTCTCCACCTGGTCCCACAAGCGCACGACCACCTCCCTTTTGTCCATAGGCAAACTACCACCAAGAGGTGCATTCCATGCCAGCCTATCAGCCTGTTCATTCCTCCGTACATCCGCATGACCAGGGCAAAATATCCATACAATTCTCACGATCTGTGACCTCTGAAGCGACAAGAGCCATTCCACACAAAACATTCCTTTCTCCACCTTACTAAGCATACTCTTTGAATCCATAATGAATACAACGTGTATTGCAGTGGTCTCCTCTAGCCACCAGAATGCCACTGTTACTGCCTCCACCTCCATTCTCATGCTGGAGGTCGTATATACGTCTCATATACCAGACTCTCCTTTTTCAAGACTCGTCCATTAGCCTTTGCAATAAAGCCCCAGACTACGTCTGTTTCTCACCACTGACCCATCAGTGTAGATGACTATGTCACCTTGATGTGTGTTGCTCTGGATCAGCTGTTGTACTTCAAACTCAGTGCGGCCCGCTGCCCATTCTCTGCACTCACGACCCAGTGTTATTATTACATTGTACCAGTCCGTGATATCTTCCGGACCTTCAACCCACTCTCTTTCACGATTGATGGTCTCTAGATCATACATCTGACGTATAGAAAGTTCTGCCTGTGCCATCCAGGACCTGCCTCATCTTAGTCTATGACCCTTGACCATATCCACTGCTGCATACAGCGGGTGATCCCTATCTGCGGCAACTCTCAGGTGCCATTTGGCCTGAAGGACCCTATGCCTATCCGTCATTGTTGGTAGCGCCAGGATATGCCTCATGCATACAATTGGTGTGTCCTTTGTGCACCCTAGGATTAACTGCATGGCAGCATTCTGTATGCGCTCCAACCTTTCAAGCTGACTCTTTGATCCTGTCAGCCCCAAACCATGCTCAATGACAGAAATTATTAACTGCTGAAAAAGCCTGTACAGCATCCTCTGATCTACCCAGGATGCTGCCATAGCCCTCAATGCATTAAGTCCCCTACCAGCCTTCACCACCAAGGCCTCCACATGATCCTTAAAAGACGAATGTCAAAGGTGATACCCAAGTACTTCAATTTACTCTCTCGGCTAAAAGGACATCCATTCAACATAATAGCTGGGACATCTGCCTTCATGATCCAGTTGAAATATGTCAATTAATTTTCACAAAACATCCCATATAATATAAAAAATTGCCGTCCCTCCTTTCTCAATCTGGCTGTATTTATGGCCTTGTCATCAGGATGGTCATGAAATGCACGCCCAGTCCACAACATGGATATAGACGAGTAACTATCTTATTTATATTTTCATGTAGTGGTTTCCATGTAGTTATATCGGTGTGTGTTGTTTGTTTCTGTGCTGGCGACGGCTTTGGCCACAGCTTATATTTTGTTACTTGTGATCATGTTCTAGTAAGTCTACCATCTACTTCTAGGGTTTTGGTGATTCATTCTTTGCAGATAAGGGCATATTTCCATTGCATGTGTATATAGCATCCTGATTGCTGTAGTGCAACTCCTGGTTGCCTTCGTCTTCAGCACCTTATTTTGCTGGGGTAGACTGTGGTTTTGAGTTTAGATAAGTATGAATGTACCTGATTTTATGGTGCCAAAGACTCACAATCCCCTCTTTCACTTCTAATTTAAATGCTTCTGACAGACCTTTCCCCTGGAGTAAACTAGACAGGCAGAGAGGGGGATCAAGCATGGGCAACACACGGTCTCTCAATTCAGCCCAGGCTTTGTGTTATGGAGAGGTATAACTCCATTATACAAACTATCGTCTGTCCAGACTAGAAACTGGACTTTTGCTGCCAGAGGTGATGACCGCGCATGGCTTTTGGGGTATCTGGCCAAGGCTAAGCCTTGTCTTCACTTGTGACCCTGGCTATCACAGCAATTTGGCACTGTCAAGTAACCTGCACTGGCCAGGTTTCAAGTCTTTCAGAGCCAAAATATTTTAAACCAGTTGCACAAAAGGGGGTAATAACCATAAAAAAAAATTGCAACTGCATTAATATTAAAGAGCGAACATCATCACCACCACCAAGTAGCAGATCCTTTGCCAAATGATGCTCTTGATCTGGCCCGCTAAAGATTCTTGCCCTCTGCCAGTTATTTAAAACCATTTTCAAGGCCTAAGGTGTCCTCAATGTCCTATCCTATCTTTGTGCTGGTCGACCACAACCACTTCTACCAGCAACCATGCCTTCCATCACTGTTCTCTCCACATCACTGTGAGGTTTAATACGGCCAAAGAGTTTCAATTTCCTGGCAGTCATGATATTGAAGTGACTAGCTCTCTTGTCTGCTGGCTGGCGGTTATCTGTTCCACTTTTCACATGGGGCAGTGAGGAGCATTTTGTGTGATATTCACTGGCACAAGAACAGAGCATAATGGGGCGACCCTTTGCCCTGAAGTTGGAACCGTGACTAACTAACCAAAACATCTCAGTCGTGAATGATACGCTTGATTGTACCTTAAACAATGGAGGTTACTGAGAATTCCAACTACACCGAGATGATGTAACAGAGCACACAGATTGAAACCCCCATATAGTAGGGAAAGGCATGAAAACCTTCTGCCTAAAAACAGAGGTATCAGGCCAGGAGGCACACCAGCAACCATGGGACCATGCAGACTGTCAGTTTGTAAATGTCTGGCACATAGTTAGTTAGTTAGTCGACAGATCATCCTCAGTGCACATCGAAGAACTATTCAGTCCATAAGTGCTCGGATCCCCTCCTCAGTAAATCCCGCAGGCACATGTGAACATACAACTAAACACTGTCTACTTACGTCTTTTGTGTGATGATCCCTTGCAGAAAGTTAATAAATAATTTATCACTGTCCGAGGCACTCTCAGGTACAGAGAACTTGGCTTCGTGTGGTGGATTGTGCTGAAAACAGAACAGATAACAAAACCGTATAACAGTACTGGTGAGTTAAGTCCTTGTCATTTAAAACCAGACAGAATATTTACATGTTGCATAGCAGCAATCTCAATGTATAGCTGTGAACTACAGACAACTAGTAAACATGCAAAATATGTTTAAACTCACAGAAATAATGGTTTTACAAAAGAATGTTCACAATACCTGGGACAGACAAAGTAATCTAAATGTTTTGAATACAGCTAACACACAGAGATTTATCACAAACATACAAAAGAGAGTATCTTTTATGGCTCCCTTAGGAGAGGCAAAGAACTGGAACATTTTGTAGCATCTGAACAGATGTATGAAAGAGGGAAGAAGACAGTGAGAGATGATTCATGGCAGCCTTTGAGTGTGTGTGGAAACTGGCATGTGCGAATTGTTATCTCCTGGTTTATGTGCTCATTATAAGCAAGGCTTTGATCAAAACGTATCCCCAGGCAATGAATTACCTGGGGATAGGTGCTTGTAATTTACACCCCCAAGTCAAAGACAAGAAATCAGCATTTTTGTCTAACTGACCGGTGTAGGGGTGAAGCCAATACCTGGTGTAGGGGTTGAAGCCGCTACCTCGACATCAGCACACCAGATGTTTAAGAACAAGCGCTTTTATCCATTCGGCCATGCTGAACTACGTAGGTTGTTTGAACCCTGGAGAGGGCTTGCATGTTTGGAGCAAGATCTGAGGTTTTCTCCCGACACGGGAGGCGTGTTGGGTATATGGTGCCAGCCTCATAGCTGTTACACAGGGGTGACTCGGCCAACATCATACCAAGCACCTTGACTTCCTCGGACATTTCCTGGCACCCACTGTAGGCTGGCTCCACCTGGAAGCCTAGGTTAATAGAAACAAATCCCGGCCTCAATGGGGTTTCGAATGTATGACCACTGGGCCGATAGGTATGTGTGCTAGCCACTGCACTATCACAAACTAATATTAACCCTTAAGTACAGCTCAAAATCACCGGCTCCGTGGCAAAGGGGGTTAAGAACGCAGTTCATAATCCTGCATACTGCATTCGAAACACAGCTACGGGCAATTTGGCAGCAGACCTGACTTGCGTTGGTAGTTAAAAAAAAAATGAAATAGTATGGGAGCTGGTCGTTCAGAATGCAATGGCAAACTACTGAACGTAAACTTGCCAAGAGATACAAACAGCCAAAAAATCATGGAGTTGACTGGCAACGTCCTGTAAAGGATATGCAACTAACTAACAGCTCAAGTTAGATAATTAAAATACTACAAACGAACCTTAGAGGGTGGTTCCCGCTTCTGCAGTTGCTCTGTGAGGCTGATGATCATCCTCTTGTTCTCCACAAGCTGCCCTTGGAGATTCTTGACCACATTATCATCATACCCTTTACTGGCAGTCTGGCGCAGGAGGAGGATCTGAAGCTGGGGTGCACACATCAGGAAAACATGTTGAATATGCAGCAGAAACAGGGGGTATTATAACAACTGGTTTGATGTGTCTCTACATCTAGAGAGGCTCGTGTGTCCCCATGACTCAAAGAGCTATGTTGGTAGTAGCATAGCTACTGGTAGTTGTAGGACCACCTCCAATGTCGGACAGGTCATGGGATAGAAACCAGACAAAGAGACACATAAGAGTGTTGCCTTGTAAATAGAATGGGAACAGTCTTTTTCTTTTGCTTGAAATGTATCTACATCTGCAATGTTGCCACTTGAATGCAGTTCACTGTATCTAAGTGGTCCATAGACTACCTTTCACTGTTGTTTCTCTGGGCGAGAAAGTTTGTCTAGATAAGTCATATTTATTGGCAGTCTTGGAGTATGTGATGTGCTGTCCGCGGTGCCAATCCACATGTGCACATGGCGGATTACCAATCTTGAATTCTGCATGCATGTGGTAAGAGAGGACAGTCAAAGACTATGGAAATCAAACCCGTAAATGTGCTTGTCGAAGTCGGATGTATTGAACCCTCAGGCTTGATGAAACAGTAGAGTGCAACTCACCAAATGATGAATGATGAAACAGTAGAGTGCAACTCACCAAATGATGAAACAGTAGAGTGCAACTCACCAAATGATGAATGATGAAACAGTAGAGTGCAACTCACCAAATGATGAATGATGAAACAGTAGAGTGCAACTCACCAAATGATGAATGATGAAACGGTAGAGTGCAACTCACCAAATGATGAATGATGAAATGGTAGAGTGCAACTCACCAAATAATGAATGATGAAACAGTAGAGTGCAACACACCAAATGATGAATGATGAAACAGTAGAGTGCAACTCACCAAATGATGAATGATGAAACAGTAGAGTGCAATTCACCAAATGATGAATGATGAAACAGTAGAGTGCAACTCACCAAATGATGAAACAGTAGAGTGCAACTCACCAAATGATGAATGATGAAACAGTAGAGTGCAACTCACCAAATGATGAATGATGAAACAGTAGAGTGCAACACACCAAATGATGAATGATGAAACAGTAGAGTGCAACTCACCAAATGATGAATGATGAAACAGTAGAGTGCAACTCACCAAATGATGAAACAGTATAGTGCAACTCACCAAATGATGAAACAGTAGAGTGCAACTCATCAAATGATGAATGATGAAACAGTAGAGTGCAACTCACCAAATGATGAAACAGTAGAGTGCAACTCACCAAATGATGAATGATGAAACAGTAGAGTGCAACTCACCAAATGATGAAACAGTAGAGTGCAACTCACCAAATGATGAAACAGTAGAGTGCAACTCATCAAATGATGAATGATGAAACAGTAGAGTGCAACTCACCAAATGATGAATGATGAAACAGTAGAGTGCAACTCACCAAATGATGAATGATGAAACAGTAGAGTGCAACTCACCAAATGATGAAACAGTAGAGTGCAACTCACCAAATGATGAATGATGAAACAGTAGAGTGCAACTCACCAAATGATGAAACAGTAGAGTGCAACTCACCAAATGATGAAACAGTAGAGTGCAACTCACCAAATGATGAAACAGTAGAGTGCAACTCACTAAATGATGAATGATGAGACAGTACAGTGCAACTGACCAAGTGATGAATGAAACAACAACTGGCATAACACATGAAAAACAGATGGCAAGCAGCAAGATAAGATTCTTGAGTCTTTCATCAAGGCATGATGGATATCAGCATGTAAGTTTGGAGACTGGGAGCTATGGAGATCACAATGGCCTAGACCAGTTATCAAGTCACTTGATGGTGATGAGAGGGGATATAGAGAAGTTAATCTCTCTAACAGATACCATGACAGATGGCACAGCATATTTAAGGACATATGAATTTGAATTTAAGTCTGGGTATTAGAGGAAGAATATGACATGTTTATAACCAGCAGCTCCTGGAACAATCAGCATCTATGAGTCTGACTGTTGCTATGATGTTGATACTTACATCAATCAATATATCTTTAACAATGTGTAAAGTTAGACACTTATATCAATCAATTAATCTTTAACAATGTGTAAAGTCAGGTACTTAATTAATCAGTCAATCTTTAACAATGTGTAAAGTCAGGCACTTACATCAACCAATCAATCATTAACAATGTGTACAGGTACGCACTTGGTGGTGAAGTGGCAGAACCCTTGCTATATTGTGGATATTCAAGCTCTTCCTCCTTGCTTTCTTACGCAGACTTCAATTCCAGCTTCGGAGATGAGCTTGGATGTTGTTTATCCAGGATTTGATACTCCCTGAAGCATCTGATCTTGATCAGCAAATGAAGACCGTGTGTGTAGACTGATGAATCAGGTTGAGGCACCACACTGTCCTACTTTGTTTCTTTCTCTTTTGAGGTGGAGTATGCCCACTTAGTTATGCATCTCTTAAATGAGTCAGACGTGAGCATGTTTTTGTGCAATGTTTATCTGCTTTAGACAAACTCAATCCCAAGCAACGGGCTCTATCTACTTGTGGGCAGACCCTGCTTTCCTAACAATTTTGACAGGGCAAAGGATTTTTGGACAACTCTTTGGTCCAACTGCTCTCAGCAGCAGCTCCTGACAGACTTAACATGTTGGGAAATATCTGATTGAGAGACTTAACATGTTGGGAAATATCTTACTGACAGACTCAATATGTATGGAAATATCTGACTGACAGACTTAGCATGTAGGGAAATATTTGACTGACAGATTTAACATGCATGGAGATATTTGACTGACAGTCATAACATGTAGGGAAACATCTGACTGGCAGACTTAACATGCATGGAGATATCTGACTGACAGACTAAACATGCATGGAGATATCTGAGACTTAACATGTATGGTGAAACCCGACTGCAAATTTAACATACCAGAAAATATTTGACCAGCTCACGTAAAGACTTAACAAGCATGCTATTGTTTGCACAGACCTTTAATCTCTTATTCTCCTTCTGTTCCTTAGTTAACTTCTCTTCCAGCTCCCTCATTACCGATTCCACCTTGACAATTTTCTTTTCTGCTACAATACGACGATCATCAACCTTTAGAAAAACAAAGTAATAGAAGTTAAATAGTTACCATTTAAACATCTTTTACAACCTTTAGAAAAACAAAGTAACAAAAGTTACATAATTATGATTTTTACGTCTCTGATAAGAACCTTCAGAAGAACAAAGTAACAGAAATTACATAATTAACAGTTATTAATCTTTTATTAACTTGCTACTATAAAGCATGACAGTTAAGCTTGCTTGCAAAACAGAAATAAGTGTGTTCAGAAGACTTAACACTGTTAACCTTCAATAGAACATGAACAAAATACTAAAGAAGATAAAGAGAATGTACCAAAAAGCAAAAGAATGAAGATAAGAAGCAAATAAAATTTACAAGCAGCAAGAGCTAAAGATATATTGAAGTTATCTAAAGGAAAAAATATCAAATCTGGCTCAAGAAAATACATAAGTTGCTAAGATTTACCCCAAGAAAATACACTTACAACTTGCAATCTAGGAAAGGCAAGATGTGAGTCCAAGTACTTAAAAGATTGCCTGATATGTATTTAGTTTTTAAGCAACAATCACAGAAAAATCTATACATATTTTGCCAATAAGAATAAAGGCATTATAGATCTTCTTCTGGCTACTTGAAGAAATGAAGCTTAGTTTAATAGCTCTTCATATCAAAGAAGAAGAGGAAGAAGAAGGAGAGGGAGAGGGGGGAGAGGAGAGGAGAGGAGAGGAGAGGAGAGAGAGAGAGAGAGAGAGAGAGAGAGAGAGAGAGAGAGAGAGAGAGAGAGAGAGAGAGAGAGAGAGAGAGAGAGAGAGAGAGAGAGAATCACACCTTCTAGCAACAAATAGAAAGATACATCCCTGAATCCATAAATAAATAACATCAACACAAAGATAGGAAAACTGACTCACCCACATATAAACAAACATACCCAGACAGACACAATACTGTGTGTATAATGAGACAGGCCCACCCAGTCATATACAGATGCACGTGCCACACTTAAACATAACTTACAAGACACACCCACATATGTATGCATAAATGTACAGACCCACCCAGACATAAACAGATGCTCACCCACACACAAGTGAATGGAGCAAACACATGTCAGCACGCATGCAGAGAGGTCACTCACCTCAGCAAATAAAGAATTTCCTTTCTTTTCAACATCCACATGACCGGATTCTGATTCCAGCTGTGCCCTGATCTCTGAGTTTTCTTCTCGCAGACGCTGCAATCAATACAGTTTAAAAAAGTACAAATTGTGATTCATTCAAATGCAGAGATGACCACGTGATTTCAAATCACTCGACAGTAAGCTAGTTGGTTTAATATCGGCTCATGTACTCATGTTTACTACAGCTGTAATGCATGCACTTTAAAAGTCAGGTCTTAGTCAGATATGACTGAACTACTGTATGAGAGTAGACAGTACTATGTTTTTGTTAGCGCCAAGTGTTGGGCGGTGCTGATACACCAAATCTTGCCAATGGCTTTGGTTGGAGGAGCACAATTTGGAGAGTACAAGCCTTACCCTAGTGTGAGGAAATGCAACCTAAAGACTAAATGTCTTAGCACAGCAGACTAGGCCCTAAGTCTTGGTCGGCAACTGGTATAGGATGGAAGCTCCGACAGTCGGACAGTTAGAGCATTGCTTTGCTGATTTGGCAGCTTGTCTTGTTCGAGATGTATTGGTGTTACCTTTCCTCTGGAGTAAACTAGATAGGCCGAGAGTGGGATCATGCTGCATGGGCATCACATGGTCTCTAAATCCAGCCCTGGTAATGTGCTATGAAGAGGTATCACTCCATTTTACAAACTTTCATCTATCAAGACGGCAAGGTGCCAGTCTATGCGTGCACACATGTAATGGATAACTGTTGTGATCTTCGAAAACAACTGGTTAAAGACAGCACAGGATTGCAAGAAATATGAAGAATACCACTATAGAAAACAAATACAATGAATCAAAGACTAGAGGACAGTGAACAACTAGGGTTAGAATTAAATTGTAAGAAGACAGATTATGGTCGTCACTAAAATGAAAGAAATATCACAATGTAATATAAAGATAAATGGGAATATTCTTAAACAAATAAATCGGTACAACTATCCTGGAACAGTCAGAACATCTGATGGGAGATGCCTTGTCGAGATTAAAACAAGAATTGCTGTGGCTAACGTAGTCTTTCACAAGATAAAAAACATGCTGACCAATAAAAAGATGTCAATTGCAATGAGAAAGAGTGTTGAAGTGCCACATCAAATCTGTACTATTGTATGGATGTCCTTCCATACAAAAGAACAGGCTCAATGTAGCACTTCAATACTCTTTTTTTCCCCCCCCATTGCAATTGACACCTTTTATGTGGACAAGCAGACAAGCTTAAAAACACCTAATGGCAGTAGAAAAGTGGTTACTGAGGAAAATACAAAGAACGCCATGGAAAGACAGAAAAAAACCCAATGAGCAAGTCCTACAAGAGGCACATGAAAACCGTACATTTATTAGAGAAATGAGATGCAGACAGTTAAAATTGTTTCGAAATGTTATGAGAAGACATAAACGAGAGAACTTGATGACAACTGACAAAATTGAGGAGAAAAGAATAAGGGGAATGCAGAGAAGTAAATATCTGGATTGCTTTGCCGCATGGTATGGTCGAGACAAGAATAGAGTTGATCCATGACTCTGGTGATTGTGTGAGATGGCAAACATAACTGCCCACGCTTATCGGCAGGGCACATGATGATGATGAAGACAAGAGAAAGCATGTTAAATAATAATAGACAACCTTAATGAAATGCAAAAACAGAATTCAATAATCAATCCATCATGTGCCACGCCGGAAAGCGTGGGCGGTCATGACTCGCCATTTCACTCAATCACCAGAGTCGTGGATCAGCTCAGTGTTCCTGTCTCGTCCATGCCATGTGGCCAAGCCATCCAGATATTTTCCTCTCGGTCAGTTCCCTTCGATCTTGCCAGTTGTCACTAAGCTCTCCAATCCATTTCTTCTCATAACATGTCCAAAAAATTTGACTGTCTACGTCTAATTTCTCTAATCAATCTACGATTTTCATTTGTCTCCTGTAGTACTTGTTCATTGGTTTTTCTATCTGTCCATGGTATTCTTTGCATTTTCCTCAGAAACCACATTTCTGCAGCCATCAGATGTTTTTCAGCTTGACTGCACATTGTCCAAGTTTCACATCCATACAAAAGAACAGGCTCTATGTATCCCCTCATCACTCTTTTTCTCGTTTCAATTGACATCTTTTTATTGGTCAATATGTTTTTCATCTTGCTAAAGGCTACTTTCGCCATGGCGATTCTTGTTCTAATCTCTTCAAGGCATCTCCCATCAGATGTTATGACTGTTCCGAGATAATTGTACAGATTCACTTGTTGAAGAATATTCCCATTTACTTGTATATTACATTGTGGTACTTCGTTCTTCCTAGTGACGACCATAACCTGTGTCTTCTTACAATTTGATTTCAACCCCAGCTGCTCACTGTGTACAACAACCGCATCTACTAATTGTTGCAGTTCCTGTGCATTGTCTGCAATCAATACTGTATCATCTGCATATCTAATGCAGTAATCTAATCTAATTCAATAAATCATCCCAATAATTAAAAAGCTTGTTTAGAGGATCACTCCTATAAAGTAAAATACTAATAATGTCAGGTTACTTAATGAAAAGCTGTAAACAAAGGTAAAAGTAATGTTTTCGCTTAGTGAATTTGGAAGTGAAGACACAAACAATAGATCACACGATTTATTGCCTGGCATATTTCACTGCACCTCGTAATTTCTGCAGTATGTACCTGACGAGATGCAGCGAAATATGCCAGACAAAATATAAAGTTAAACAAAAGTAGGATTTTGAATAACGAAGACACAAACAATAGATTGCACGATTTATTGCCTGGCATATTTCGCCGCATCTCGTCAGGTACATACTGCAGAACTCACACAACTTACGTGAAATTAACTAGATAAATCCTTCAAGTTGAAATATACACAATTTCGCACAGTAATGTCGATTGTCTACCACGGTAATTTTAAGCTGACTAACATGTCTTTCTGTTTACACAATTCTGGCTTGCGTTGATAGATCATAATTGCTTCTGCAAATTTTAACAAGCGAGTATTCTGTGTTCTAAACAACACGCGAAATGCAGTCTCTCTGGACACAACATGGCGACTGGCAACAATGTGCCTGCCGATTGAAGACGCCGGGAGCTTCCGGTGTGTCGGCTCCTCGTGGCTATCATCTCCTGTGTGTTGTATCTTGTTGACCCATTGAGGTATGTGTTCTAACACCCGTTTGTTAAGCTGTCTCTCCGTTCGGCCAATGTAAACGGCCTGGCATCTACATGTGAATTGGTAAATACAATTGTTTGTGGCGTACAGAGGAAAAATTTCAGGATAGATCAAAAAGTAAACAAGTCGGAGGACCTGGATGCTATAATGAGGAAAGAGATCCAGTCACTTGTGAATGCGGGACTCATCAGTGAGGCCACTGCAAAAACGCTCACACCACGCGGCTCGCACACTCCTCAGATGTACGGTCTACCCAAACTTCACAAGCCCGGCATCCCGCTAAGACCTATCCTGTCCATGGTTAACTCTGCACAACACCGAATGGCGAGATGGTTAGCCGAAATGTTAAAACCAGTACGACAGTCCTTCGATCCAAAAATACTCAGAGATACATTCCAACTGGTGGAATTATTGGATACTATGGACATAAATAACAAACACATGGCATCCATGGATATAGCCTCCCTATTCACTAACGTTCCATTAGAGGAGACAGTGAAAATAATAAGGGAACGCATTGAAGACAAACAACTAAAATTAGGCATACCAACACCTATTCTGGAGAGGCTACTACTACTATGTACCGCCAACATCCTATTCAATTTTCAAACTAAGTCATACCGCCAAATTGACGGAGTGGCCATGGGGAGTCCTCTTGGTCCTATTCTAGCGGACATCTTCATGGCACACTTAGAAGAAAAGAGATCCTCAGACATCAACAACTTGGCCTTTTACCGGCGTTATGTGGACGATATACTAATCATCACCACAGACGAGCTACAAGCAACATCGTTTCAGGCCACAATGAACAAGACGCATAAAAACATCTCTCTATCTATGGAACACGAACACAACGAAGCGTTACCGTTCCTAGATATTCTAATGAGACGTAGAGCAGACGGCACAATTCAAAGATCGGTGTATCGCAAAGAAACATGGACTGGCCAATACCTAAATTTTCAGAGCTTCACACCTGTCCAGTACAAACGGGGCTTAGTACGGACCTTGTTTGACCGTGCTAGAAAGATATGCACCCAGGACACACTGACAGAGGAATTTGAAACTCTGAAGAATGTCTTAAACCTGAATGGGTACTCCACAGGATTTATAAAGCGCCATTGCCAACAGCCCAAACCCAAAGCAGACGTAACTACAGTCCCTAAACTCAAGGTATTCATCCAGCTAACCTTTCGAGGGGATGACGTAATGCAACGTCTACAAGACCGGCTTACTACAGCAGTAGGTCAAACATTCTGTGCGGCAACTCCAGTCATTAGATGTAAAACCGTACCCATTCCTACACCAACAGTCAAAGAGCCTGTTCCTCTGTACGCCACAAACAATTGTATTTACCAATTCACATGTAGATGCCAGGCCGTTTACATTGGCCGAACGGAGAGACAGCTTAACAAACGGGTGTTAGAACACATACCTCAATGGGTCAACAAGATACAACACACAGGAGATGATAGCCACGAGGAGCCGACACACCGGAAGCTCCCGGCGTCTTCAATCGGCAGGCACATTGTTGCCAGTCGCCATGTTGTGTCCAGAGAGACTGCATTTCGCGTGTTGTTTAGAACACAGAATACTCGCTTGTTAAAATTTGCAGAAGCAATTATGATCTATCAACGCAAGCCAGAATTGTGTAAACAGAAAGACATGTTAGTCAGCTTAAAATTACCGTGGTAGACAATCGACATTACTGTGCGAAATTGTGTATATTTCAACTTGAAGGATTTATCTAGTTAATTTCACGTAAGTTGTGTGAGTTCTGCAGTATGTACCTGACGAGATGCAGCGAAATATGCCAGGCAATAAATCGTGCAATCTATTGTTTGTGTCTTCGTTATTCAAATTCACTACGGGAAAACATTGTTTTGAAAAGTAGGATTTATAAATTACACCATACGGAACAGTAAAAGTACAACACTACACATCTGTACATAGAATGTGGACCGCACAAGATGAATTTCATCATTGATTGAAAACACAGAATAAACCTGAAAAAATCGAGTATCTGAATCAGGAGTATGCTATATGACCCAATTATAACCCATAAGGGTCGAATAGGAAATGACCTTAAAAAAAAAAAAGTTCAAGAAAATTGGCGCAAACTGACTTAAAACCTATGCTATTAAAGACAAGATATTTCTAAGGCCATAGTGTCTTATGATAGAAATATGTGAATGAGGCCTCCACGAAATTGATCAGGGATGTCTTGATTCAGTATGACAGATCCCTGCTGGTTGCAAGCCCAAAAAGTTTGGCGGCCTGGAGCTCATGCCAGATACCAGAAATCTTACCATTAATACTTTGGTGCTGTTAATGTGAAAGACAATAAATCCCAATGCTTAAAAAAAAAAAAAAAAAAAAGTGCAAACGGGATATTACATTAAACAGGCAAATTATACAAAACTATTACTGGAATTGCCTGTGTGTCACCAGGGCCTTTAACCCTACCAGACTGCTGTACCAATTTTTCGGTAATTTCCTAATCTGGCGCTATACAGCTGAATCTAATTTTCGGTATTTTGCCTAGAACGTGAAAAAAATGCGTCACAAACTAAAAATAACCAACCAATCGTGGTCAAACCTCATGGTTAGCCATTGCAAATGTCTGCTACCATATGTTTGGATTGACTTTGTGTGGTTTAACGTGAAAAAATTCTGAAAATTCACAATGAAACGAGCGGCTGATAAACCAAGCACTTCAACAAGAAAGCGAAGTAGGCCTAGGCTTTTCACAGTCCAACCGGTGATCGATACTTTGGTTTATTCAGACTGGATTGGCACACAAATGTGGAATATTGGCGCTAGATGAAAGGTTGACCTATTTTCTACAATGTCTCCAAGTTACATCTTATTCTAAAAACTTGTTTGCATGTAAATAACATTTTTCTATATCATGTTGGTTTTTTTCTCTTTAATGCTCAGGAGCCCAGGTAATAGGGACAGTTAGGTTCATGGCCCCAGGTCTGGTAGGGTTAAGGGAAGACAAAATATAGTAACACTGCATCCTACCATGCATGTTGTAAAGATTGACCGAGGAAAGTTTTGGTAGCTACCTCACCATGTAGAAAACTGTAGCCGCAAAATCTAACCAGTCATGAACAAGTCTACAAAGGGCTGGGCTTGAGTGTCTATGTTCCTATTGGGAGATGATAGGCAGCAGCAGGAGGAGAAGTAGATACTGGAATGTAATTCAGTCAAACTATGTTACATATCTTTACAGACTTTCTGTCAGATTCTAAAACACAGAAATGTGATTTGAACAGCTCACAGATGTTCTACAACTTAAGGGAAACATAAACTTCTCTGACATTTTAAAAACACAAGGGAATTGATATCTTAGTATGCCTCAATGATGTCTTACAAATCAAAGGAATTAACACACTTTAATGATGTCTCACAAATCAAGAGAACTAATATGCCACTAGGATGTCTTACAATTCAAGGGAACCAACATACATCAATCTCATCTCATCTCATCATGTTCCTCTTGTAACTTGCGGTGTCCAGGTGAAGTACTCTGTTATTCCCTGCATCTATCATTTACGCGGCCGGCCTCTTCCTCAGCTTCCCTCTGATGTCTTATAAATCAAAGGAACTAACATACCTCACTGGTGTCTTACAAATCAAGGGAACTAAGAACTCACAGGTCTCTTACAAACCAAGGGAACTAAAATGCCACTATTATGTCTTACAATTCAAGGGAACCAACATACATCAATCTTATCTCATCATGTTCCTCTTGTACCTTGCGGTGTCGATGTGAAGTATAAACAGCGGGAGAGTGCCCGCTTATGGGCTTCATGTATCCATATTCCCATGGACTCTGTTATTCCCTGCGTCCATCGTTTACGTGGTCGGCCTCTTCCTCTGCTTCCCTCTGATGTCTTAAAAATCAAAGGAACTAACATACCTCACTGGTGTCTTACAAATCAAGGGAACTAACATACCTCACAGGTCTCTTACAAATCAAAGGAACAGACCTCACAGGTCTCTTACAAATCAAGGGAACTAAAATGCCACCATAATGTCTTACAATTCAAGGGAACCAACATTATCCAATGTCTTATAAATCAAAGGAATTAACATACCTTAATTATGTCTTACAAATCATGGGAACTAAAATACCCCACTAGTATCTTCTTCTTCTTCTTCTTTCGCTTGAAATATGTCTATAACTGCAATGCTGTCTCTTGTATGAATTGAACTGTCTTTTTCAGTTCACACAGCGGTCCATAGAGTTTATACTAGTATCTTAAAATCAAAGGAACTAAAATATTCCACTGATGCCTTACAACCCAAGGGAACCAACACACCTCACTGGTGTCTTACAAATCAAGGGAACTAAAATGCCACTATGTCTTACAATTCTTCTTCTTCTGCGTTCATCGCAGTTTTTTCGAATGTGATGGCGCTGTGATTGTTTACAGCAGAGCTGCGTTCTTGCACCGTCAGGCAGACACATCTGACTTCTGCGGGCATTTGTTGACCGGGTTAACCTTCCCAGGGGTTTCATAGGACTCTCACTGTTGTGGTGTTATCCCCCATCCCAGCTGGCCCATTTAGAACAGCCAAAGACATCCCGGTCAGCCCTCAAGGGAAGGCAGGGGCAGACCATGGGCATTCCCCGCCATCCAAGGAGGCTTCCATAATTGCAGAGCCAACACATAGCGCTCTGGTACTGAGCTCACCCAAAGAATTGTCACGTCCTGCACACAGCTGCTTAGCCTCACTTCCGTATATTGGGCCTTCCGTTCACCACAGGCTGTTCCTCCAGAAACCAGAAGAATGCAGTCTGCAGATGACATCCACACAGTGAGCTTTCTATTCGGACTTTTCACGTAATGGATTTGCTATCCAAGCAATATTCCATTTCGTGCCACTAGGACACTTTTTCCACCTTTGATGACGCCCACACAATGAGCTTTCAATTCAGACTTTCCATGTAATGGATTTGATGTCTTACAATTCAAGGGAACCAACATTTCTCAATGATCTTTATATATAAAAGAGAATGTTTGTTTGTATGTGTGTCCTTTATGCGTTCCCGAATGGTCCATCCGATTGTGATGAAATTTTGTACAGATGTTGTTCTCACTCCCGCGGATCCAACTGAAATAGTTAGTTAGTTTAAAATCAATTTTTAATTTTTACACGAAAGAAAAAGACATTATGAGCTTCAGAAACAGACGAGCAACGGGAACGGGAAAGGGAGCAGGGGCCGAACGCGTACTCTGTGCTCTTATAGAAATGTATTTGAATGTATAATGACTACTGATATGAATTAACATACCTCACTTGTGTCTTACAAATCAAGGGAATTAACATACCTCACTTGTGTCTTACAAATCAAGGGAATTAACATACCTCACTTGTGTCTTACAAATCAAGGGAATTAACATACCTCACTTGTGTCTTACAAATCAAGGGAATTAACATACCTCACGTGTGTCTTACAAATCAAGGGAATTAACATACCTCACTTGTGTCTTACAAATCAAGGGAACAAACACACAACACTGGTGTCTTACAAATCAATGGATCTAACATACTTTACTAATATATTACAGATCAAGGAAGGTAACACTCCTCTTACAATTTAAGGGACAAACCTATACCTGTTAAATGTCTTACAATTTAAGGGGCATACCTCATAATGTCTTATAACTCACGGAACATACCTCATTGATGCTGCACTGTGTTGTAAACTGGCTCTCCATACACTCTATCTCTTCCTCCTTCTCTGCCAGCTCCTGCTGTAGTCTTGTAACTTCATCAGTCTTCTGCTTCAGTTCCAAGGCACTCTCGTACAGTTTCAACTTCAGGCCACTCTACAATTAATAATAATACAAAGTTAGGTTGCCTTTCAGGTTACAGGACTTTGGCTGTTAGTGGATGATGTTAGTCAATGTTACATTCAGTAGTCTGCCATTGCTTTCTGAATGGCTCAAACTCATACCATTGTGAAAATCAATGCAAAGCCATCTGTTTCCAAATGACTTGCGGCTATCTTTGAACCTGTTGTGTTGGAATTGTGAAGCTGCATTCACTATATAGAAGAACACTGTTTAAAAAGTTGCATGCCCTTTGCAGGACATTGCAATCAACCCCAGATTGATTTCCTAGGCAATTGTATGTTCAGTAGTTTGCTATTGCTTTCTGAGCGAGAAGTCAACACTGAAGTTCAACTTAATGCCAGTGTAGGCATTGAACCGCCTAACTCACCATCACTGCACTGGAAGTTTAAGAGTGAGCTCTCTTATCTTTTTGACCATGTCAATGTTCAAAACAGAAATAAAAGAGACAATACACAGACTGATGGCAAAGTGGGAAAGCAAACAGTAGGTAGTTATGGACTTCATCTTAGAGCTCATGCCATGTGGTTCTAGTGATCATGTCTCTCCATTCTTTTGTCTTATGTACCACTAATCATTTCTAATACTGTTGTTTCTCCATGCCATGATGTCAAACTGTCCAGCATCTTCTCTCTTGGTCTCCCTATGCTTCTTCTCCCCTCCAACTTGCCTGCTGTCACAAGTTTCTCCGGTTTTCTATTTCTCATGACATGCGCAAGGAATGTCAAGTGTCTCCATCTGATGCAAGTAACCAGTCCTTTTTGTAAGTTAACTGTTATCAAAATATCTTTCTTTATTACTCTTGTCTATCTGTCCATGGCATACATCAGGGGTGGGCTAACTATGGCCTATGGGCTGCATGCGATCCGACAACTGATATTATACGGCCCTCGAGGGCATTTAGAAATAAAAATTTTTACTTCGTTTTTAAGTTATTTTGTTGAATTTTACAGAATTTCATGTACCGTTATGATTGTTTTAACATTATATCTATATATATAAAAGGCGATGTCTGTCTGTATGTATGTATGTTATTTATGCGTTCGCGAACGGCCCATCCAATTGAGATGAAATTTTCTACACGTCTTCTTCTCATTCCCTTGCTGCCAACTGTCATAGCTTTTTAGTGTACAAACAGTTATTTACTTAATATTTAATTTACATTATAATGTATATATAGCGAGGGGACATAACTTCTAATAGCATTGCTATATATGTAAAATTGTTGCATATTTCTCAAATAGGTGGACCTTTTCGCTACAGTTATCTACAGGCATATGCGTTATAATCCCCCACCTCCCCCCCCACATCCTCCTCCTCATCCCCTCCCCCCTCCTCCTGCTCCTCATCCCCCTCCCCCTATTTAGTTATTGGGATGAAGATTGTTCTCTTTCAATCTGTTCGCCATATTTCCGGGAACGGGAACTGGAGCTTATATGACTCAATCAATCAATCATGTGCCATGCCGGAAAGCGTGGGCGGTCATGACTCGCCATTTCACTTGATCACCAGTGTCGTGGATCAGCTCAGTGTTCCTGTCCCGTCCATGCCATGTGGCCAAGCCATCCAGGTATTTTCCTCTCGGGCTTCCTCTTGGTCTGTTCCCTTCGATCTTGCTCGTTGTCACCAAGTTCTCCAATCCATTTCTTCTCATAACATGTCCAAAAAATTTTGACTGTCTACGTCTAATCTCTCTAATCAGCTTACGATGTTTGTCTCCTGTAGTGCTTGGTCATTGCTTTTTCTGTTTGTCCATGGTATTCTTTGCATTTTCCTCAGAAACCACATTTCTGCAGCCATCAGATGTTTTTCAGCTTGACTGCTCATTGTCCAAGTTTCACATCCATACAAAAGAACAGGCTCTATGTATCCCCTCAACACTCTTTTTCTCGTTTCAATTGACATCTTTTTATTGGTCAGAATGTTTTTCATCTTGCTTGTTCTAATCTCTTCAAGGCATCTCCCATAAGATGTTATAACTGTTCCAAGATAATTGTACCGATTCACTTGTTGAAGAATATTTCCATTTACTTGTATATTACGGTCTGTAAGGTGTGGAATGCGCCTGGCCCTGCAGCCAGCAGGGTTAGGATCGGCTAGCCTCTCCCAGGAGGGGTGAAGAGCGAAAATTAGTAGCCTGCCGATGACCCGCAGACTACACAAGTCAACCCCCACCTCCAAGTGGTGCAGACCGGGCAACCATGACTGCGAGGTCATGGGCTAACGGGGCTATGGCTCGCCATAGGGGATGGACTCCCTGTGGTCAGATTAGTGTCCTAAACCTGCGACTGGCCTAGCAAGCCGGCAGGGGATCTTCATACTGCTCGTAGAAAAACCAAGAAGTATAAACGGACTGACCCAAACGGCTATCGACCCGGCAATGTTAATGGACTACGAGATAGATCAGCGATTCAAAAAATAGGCACAATGAACGTCTGTGGTTTCAATAGTAAAGAAGAAGAGCTTATAGAAACAATGGAGAAGAGGAATATTGGTCTGATGGGAATAGCGGACACCAGAACAAAAGGGAAAGGATGCAAGGAGCTCCACCGCAGTTACACGTTTGTTTACTCTGGAGTAGAACAGCAAGAAAGGGCAAGACACGGTGTGGGAATAGTCATCGAACCACGGCTAGCAAGAGGAATACTAGAAATAAAATATATATCAGAAAGAATCATAACAGTGAGAATAAAAGAACAAACAATCACAACATATGTACAGATATACGCACCATGTAATGCAAACAATAATGAGCAAGAATGCGAGGACTTCTACGAAGACATACATGATGTGCTAAACAAAATAGATAAGCAGGACAACATCATAGTTATGGGAGACTTCAATGCAAGACTAGGACATAACAGAGTGGGCATAGAAAAACACCTGGGAGCATTTGGAGATCAGCAAAATGAAAGGAATGATAACGGAAGTAGACTGATAGAGCTTTGCAGCCAACACGACCTCTATATAACAAACACATTCTATAAACATAAAGATTCGCAAGTATACACCTGGTATAAATGGAACAATCTAGATACTAAAAGCCAAATTGATTTTATATTAACAAGAAATAACAGAAAGAGAAATATATTAGATGCAAGAGCAGTGCCCAATTTCAGTATAAACACAGATCATAAAGCAGTCGTTGCCACAATAAGAACCATTGGAAGAAGAAAACAAAGAGCAGGAAAATACATGCCATGCGAATCAGTAAACTTAAAAAACCTTAAAGACGAGGCAGTAAGGGAAAATTATGAGAAAGAACTAACTGAACTCTTTGTAAAATTACCTACGGAAAGAAAAACAGTGGAAGAAGAATGGGAGATGTTCAAATCAAGCATTTTAAATACTGCAAAAATAACATGCGGAACCACGAAAAAACGCAAAACACGGATAAAGAAAATAACAAGTTGGTGGAACGCAGAAGTAAAGAAAGCGGTAAAAGAAAAAAAAGGAAAAATATAAAAAGTGGTTGAAGAGCAAACAGGAATGTGATTACAGAGAATACAGAATAGCGAGAAGACATGTGAGTAGAATAGTAAAGAGGGAAAAACAAAAAGACTGGGAAGAGTATGGAGAAACCCTAAATAAAAACTACAAGGAGGCAACCAGAAACTTCTACAAAAAGATAAGTGCAATGCGAACCAGAGGAGAACCCTTTGACCCAACTGAAATAATTAACAGCGAAAATGGAGAACCAATAAGTGAACAAAAACAGATCCTAATAAGATGGAAGCAGTATTTCGAACAACTTCTCAACATCCCATCAGATGTCACAGGAATTCAAGAGACCTACACAGATGTCACCGAGGAACTAGAACCAGACATACTAAAAGAAGAAATTATAGAAGCCATCAGATTAGCCCCATTAAACAAATCACCAGGACAGGATGAAATACCAAATGAACTAATTAAAGCAGCAAGGGAAGTAGGAACAGCTTGGCTACATAGACTATTCAACCATGTTTGGGTAGAACAACAGACACCACGAGACTGGGGAAACGCCATAATTATCCCAATTTGGAAAAACAAAGGCAGCAAAAGAGATTGCACACAATACAGAGGCATTTCACTGTTGAGTCATACTGGGAAAATATTTTGCAAAATTCTTGAAAAAAGATTACGAACTACTTTAGAACCCCAGCTAAGCGAAACGCAGCTTGGATTTAGGAAAAACAAAGGATGCACAGACGCCATTTTTGCTCTTAGACAACTTATAGAAAAATCAATTGAATTCAATGAAACACTCTACTTAGCCTTTGTCGACCAAGAAAAGGCATTTGATAGGGTAGATAGAAACAAGCTGTGGGAAATCCTTAAACAATATGGAGTGAGTACACATCTAACAAACCTATGCAGAAGTTTATACAACAACAGTGAATGCATAGTGAGAGCAACTGGAGAACACTCAGAACCCTTCACCATAAGATCTGGAGTACGACAAGGTTGTGTCCTGTCCCCTCTCTTGTTCATAACATATATAGACAACATATGTAAAGAAACCAGCCAAGCAGAGACAGCAAGAATACCGCATGACGAGAACACAGAAGAAGAACCATCTGCAAATCTAACCATTAGAGAACTCCTGTTTGCGGACGACCAAGCACTAATAGCAAAATCAGAAGCTGAATTACAAGACCACATGAATAGTCTAAACGAAATGTGTAGGGAACATAACATGAAAATTAGCACAAGCAAAACAGAGGTAATGACTATAACTAAAGAAGAACAAACAGCAACAATTCACCTAAACGAACATCCCTTGAAACAAGTAAAGAGCTTCAAGTACCTAGGAAGTATAATATCATCAAATGGCAGATCAGAAGACGAGATCGAAAATAGGTGCAATAAGGCAAATCAACTCATTGGACAAATGGCACCAATACTAAAGAACAAACATGTATCAATAACTACTAAGAAAGCACTTTACAACACAATCTTCCTACCAACTCTGTGCTACCAATGCCAAACCTGGACAATGACAGAAAAAGAGAAAAGAAAAATCACAACAACAGAAATGAGGTTTCTGAGAAGAATACTCAACGTATCAAGAAGAGATAAGATCAGAAATGAAGAAATCAGGACTAAAGTAGGGGTTAAAGCTGCTCTAGATTTTATTAGAAAGCAGCAAGTCAAATGGTTTGGCCATGCAAGTAGGCTACCAGTCAACAGCATGCCACAACAAGCAATGATGTACAGACCAGATGGAAACAGAGGAAGAGGCCGACCACGTAAACGTTGGACTGAGGGAATAACAGAATCCATGGGAATGTCGATATACGAAGCCCATAACCGGGCACTCTCACGAAGTTTATACTTCACCTCGACACCGCAAGGTACAAGAGGAACCTGATGAGATGAGATGAGATGAGACTTGTATATTACATTGTGGCACTTCTTTCTTCCTAGTTGTGCTGTTATTTCCTCGAGAGGAGATTGGAATCAACATGCACATCTTTAACCTGATTATCTGTTGGGATTAGTTACTGACTTTTTGTCTACACTCCTCTCTTCCGTCTTATCATCCATATATCCCTTTCTTTCACTCTCTCTCTAGTTTTCCCTCAACACATACTCCGACAACAGTTCTTTTTAACATTAAATAAAAGATTTATTTATAAAACTATGTCTTGTGTATGGATGGGTATTGTCTGTGTAATTGCTAGTGTTCTTCTGGTGTGGCTGCTAGATAAGATGTAGATAGATAGTCTTCGTGTCTTTCTCTCGTCTCTTCTCTCGGCTAAAGTACAGGACGATATATAGACACCACAGAACGATCTCACCCTGACGGCTCCGTCTGCTTGCGTCTGTAGATAAATCCGTTCTTTGTAATGAAAATGTTCACCACAGTATCAATGTACTTAACTCGCTCACTATTTGCTGTCCGCTTAAAAGGAATGTTCGGTGTTTTCGTATAGCGTTCTTTAATCCATTCTGGAACAACACATCGAGATTCTAAAATGTTCTATTAGTGTTCTGTAAAAGTTCTACACTCGATATTTTGTAATTGATATATGCTCTTGGTACGCACTTTGCTACTCTATGAGATTGAGTCATTTGAGCTTTTCCATTAGCTCATCTGATCTTTATTATTCTTTCTCTGTCGTCCTTAATTCTTCCGGTGAGACTTCTATTCTTTCTTTTTTCCTGCACAAGTGTCGTGCTTTATTACTTCAAAGGGCTTTCTTGTGGGTTATCAACACTGAGTGATCTGGACCACAGCCATCTGTATTCTCTTATTTGATACGTCTCGCACTGGTATGGAAACCTGGTTGAGATACATTTTATTAGTGAGATCTGTGTCTGCTTCCTCTTCTCCCCTATGTGAGTGTCTTTTCCTCCAGCCGAAATGAAAAGGCTTCCGAAAAAACCCACTCTGACATAGGATAGAAGATTCACCCAACATCTATACTATTCCTACTAATAGAAACAATGTTAAATGCACTTCACTAATATCTATTCCTATTCTAAAACTATACTCTAATATACCTTATTTAGGCATCTATGTTCCTTTATAGAATTAATGTAAATCCACGAATCGAAATTTATCCGCATCCAAGCACTTTATCCCATTATAAAGGAGGATATTTCTTTTCATTACAGGACACATAATTCTATCTTTCCGTCCAGTTGGGGAACGCACACTAAACTGACACAAAGAAGTGGCCACTCTCTTTAGATCATCTTTGTCCCATCGTCCTTGACATTGCTGGACAAAGCAAATTCAGACTTCATTATCCCTTGTCAGTGGAAAATTTCTGATCTAGGCTTTTCCGTATATCCCTACCTCCAGAACGCAATAGACTGATCCATGATACTGTCTGTCTTTGTAGCAAACTAATTTTTCCACTATACAGGTCACCTGTGTATTGTAGTCGACTCTCCCGCCTTGACCTACTATACATATGCGCTGGTCAATCCGTTGTGTTTTATCCTTCTGTTTCATTAACCCTTCTACTCCCTGGGTATTCGCTGTATACAGTCGTCGATCTGGGAATCACTAACATGCAGCATTTCATGACATAGGCCCCCTCTTAAGAGATTAGACCGCGTCGAATCTTTCTCACTGTAGGTTTGATTCCCATGATCCACAATCCTAATCTTCTTCCTCCGGAGCTGGATGTCTGGATAAGAAATCTGCTCCTACATTCTCCTTTCCAAAATATTCCACTGTGAAGTCCCGTTGCAGCAACAACGTCCATCACATCCATCGTGCGTTGAGCTTCTGCGAAGTAGCTATTAACATCACGTGTTGATGATATGATTGGATCCTCACCTTGCTCACTTCATTTTCCAGTAGGCGCTCTAATTGACACCCTACTATACTACTAACGACTGAAACTAGTGTTGGCTCCTCGCTCCTGTACGTTCAGTCGACCTACTTTCGACTTGCGTCAGCGACGGCTCACAATACAAACGGATTGTCCCATCCTGATTGTAACACTGCTTCCATGTCCTCTTGGTTTCCCCCGGCTTTTCCGCTGGGGATGTTCCGCCTCGTCCTCGTCGGGCCGAGTCGTCTTTCCCAATCCTCCTGGGCTTTTGCTTCCAGGACCATCTTGGGCGATGTTGTATCTGGTCAGCCAATCTT
Source organism: Cepaea nemoralis (assembly GCA_014155875.1). NCBI lineage: Eukaryota > Metazoa > Mollusca > Gastropoda > Stylommatophora > Helicidae > Cepaea > Cepaea nemoralis. Next base: position 457,473 of record JACEFZ010011456.1, read on the forward strand.
TGGTTGGAGTCCTGGGTAATTCTTGCCTTTCCCGACGTTACCCACCCCTTCTGAACTTGGTTACCGGTGAAACTTTCACTCTTGTCCTTTCCCTGACTTGTGATTTCCCTCCTACTGTCGTTGGGTAAATCTGACCTATCCCGTACTGTCCCATAGGCCCTCCTATGTTGTACAGGCGATCTCTGGTCTTCGTCTGGACTGGTAACCGTTGTCCTAATGGCTGCCATCACCATAAAGTGTGAAGCTTTGCTCCCGGATCTCTCCTCATATTTCCTAATGAGATGTCTAGGGAGATTTTTCTTCTCTTCCCCGATCCGTATTTTGTAGATGTTCTTGGACACCACCTTTTCCACAGGATAAGGTCCTTTCCATCCTACTTGGAGTATATTGGTCTCTGCTGGACTCCACACTTCCACTTTGTCTTCCACTTTAAGAGCTAGTTTCCTCTTAATTCGCTTGTTGGGTGGTGCTCTCTGGCACTCCGAACAAGACTTCACCCACCGGCGTACATCTCCGGTCATTCCTGGCCAGCAATAATGGCCGGATATTTGCTGCAAGGTCTCTCTGACACCCATATGTCGATTCTCGCCTATGATGTGTCCACTCTGAAGAATGTGAGGACGGTGTGTCTCTGGAACCACCCACTGCTCATGCAGGTTATCTCCCCTCCCAGCTCTCCGATAGAGTAGTTGATTCTTCAGAAAGTACTGTCCCCGTTCTGGTGGCTCAGCACTTCTTTGCAGCTTCCTGTAGCAAGGATGCAACGTAGTATCCTTCCTCTGGGCAGTATGCAATTCTCCTATCCCTGAGTTGTCGCATAGTGTCTCTGCCTCTTTTTCCTTCCCTTGAGATCCACTGACTACTGTTCCCTTGTGGGCTTGCTGTTTGGGCATCCCCAAAAAGACATATTTCGTGCCAATGATCATTGGAAATAAGGAGTCAGATAATACAGCAGCTGGAATAATGCCCGTGACGTACCTGGATTTAATCTCCACCTTGGCGATTGGCAGCGTCATGGTAACAGCACTCCTCATTGCCGGCTGTATTTCTATAGTCTCCCCTGTAAGTTGGTCTGGGCTTACCAAGCTGGCGTCCACCACCGCTTCCCCATCCAAACCTGTATCATAGAGACAAGCAACCTGCTGGCCATTGACTTCAATAAGTTCAACCACAGGTGGTCTCTCGTGGTCCTGAGTGTCTTTCATCTCCTTGACCGTTTCCTTGCCTTCCTCTTTTGATTCCTCGAGGTTGGTTATGCAATTGGCGTGTTTGCCCTTGCATCTGCAGTCCACAGTATTATGTGTTGTCGACTGGCAGTGAGTGCACTCTGTTCCCTTCCTAGGTTTCCCTGTGTCCTTTTTGTTCCTTTCTCCTTCGCCGACCTCAGCCTTGTCTGTGATCACCGATGTAGGAATCACTTTGCATGCTGCGAAGTAAGAACTTTTAGGTTTCAATCTGCAGTCCTTCGTGTTGTGGGAGGCCGCCCTACAAAATGAACACCATTTTCAGACCACTGTCGTTTCGCTTGAGAATTCGAGGTGCTCTGGTTTCCTACCTTCACCTTCTCTGAACTCTCCTCTGTGTGCTTTATATAAGGTTCCCCTTTTTCTCCTTCCCAGTTTTTAGGTTTCTTTTTCTCTGTTTTCTCCTGACCTTTGGTTTGTGTACTTAGTTCCTCAGTTTCACCATGTACTTCCACGAATCGTTCAGCCAGCTTATTCACCACATCAATCCGTTCCGCCCCTTGTTCTCCCAAGAAGGTTCTGAGAGGTTTCGACATTTGCTTTCGCATTTGGTCTACCACCATCATCTCTTCGAGACTCTCATAATCCCTCTGGAATTCTGCCAAGTCCATCCATTTCTGTAGATAGGATTTCAGCCTCAGACTGTAGGCGGCGAATAGTTCTCCCGGCTCTCGTCTAGACGATCTAAACTTTTTCCGATATGTTTGTGCGGTGACTTCATAATGTTTCATCAAAGCTGCTTTCAATTCCTCGTACTGATTTTCCTGTCCTGGTGGTAGGCGTGTGTAGACCTCGTAGCCCGAACCACGTAAAGACTGGGATACTTTAAGAGCCCATCTGGTTCTATCTAGTCCCATAGCGATTGCCATAGCCTCGAACCGATCCAAAAACTGGAATATCTTTTCTTTACTTTCATCGTAGACCGCTAAGGGAAACTTCATGGCCTGGTAACCCTGTCCACTCATGTAGGTTGCTCCAGGTGAAGATGAACTTCCTTCTGCTGCATCTATTTCACCCTTAGTTTGTGTCTTGAGTTCTAACTCTTTCAAGCGGTATTCATGTTCCATTTCCAGTTTCTTGGTCTCCTGGTCCATTTTCTTGGCCTCTTGTTCCATTTCTAGTCGCTTGGTCTCCTGGTCCATTTTCTTGGCCTCTTGTTCCATTTCTAGTTTCTTGGTCTCCACCTCTATTCTTCTCACTTCCAACTCGGCTTTCCGGTCTTCTCTTTCCCCTTTACGAATCTCTCTCTCTCTTTCTTGTATGTAATCAGTTAGCTCGGTACCAGCTAACCCAATTTCCTCCCCGTTGGCTCTCAGTTCTGCTGTAGTTACTTTAGGAGTTGCCATAGTTACAGCAGATAAGTCAGCAAGTTGAGTAAAGATCCCTCAAGGCAGAAAAGAAGTACTCACTATACAATTATATTCCACCTAGAACCTATACCATTTATCTATGTCTATCTAATATTATAAATCTACACCACCCCACCGTACATCACAACCACTCTCTCATCCACAAGAGGAGATATAGGATAAAGACTTATGTAGACGTGTGACCGTGTGACTAGGTATGTAATGTCTTACCACCTATCCACATTCACTCTGTCTGGAACTTTCTCACTGCAAAGTCACCAGCATTAATGAAATGTTTCTACCATATATCTAATGGCACCATATATCCAATGGACGTCCTTCCATTAAAAGTCATCAATATATACTTATATTCCTTCCAATCAGTATGTCCCAACATGTAGGTACTCCGCTATGCCTGTGCCAATATGCAAGTACCTCTCTCTATGCATATGCCTCTTTATGCTTTTAGGTCATATGAGTATTATGTATGTACGTATCCCGCTGCTCCCACCATTTTATGTGCTGTTATTTCCTCGAGAGGAGATTGGAATCAACATGCACATCTTTAACCTGATTATCTGTTGGGATTAGTTACTGACTTTTTGTCTACACTCCTCTCTTCCGTCTTATCATCCATATATCCCTTTCTTTCACTCTCTCTCTAGTTTTCCCTCAACACATACTCCGACAACAGTTCTTTTTAACATTAAATAAAAGATTTATTTATAAAACTATGTCTTGTGTATGGATGGGTATTGTCTGTGTAATTGCTAGTGTTCTTCTGGTGTGGCTGCTAGATAAGATGTAGATAGATAGTCTTCGTGTCTTTCTCTCGTCTCTTCTCTCGGCTAAAGTACAGGACGATATATAGACACCACAGAACGATCTCACCCTGACGGCTCCGTCTGCTTGCGTCTGTAGATAAATCCGTTCTTTGTAATGAAAATGTTCACCACAGTATCAATGTACTTAACTCGCTCACTATTTGCTGTCCGCTTAAAAGGAATGTTCGGTGTTTTCGTATAGCGTTCTTTAATCCATTCTGGAACAACACATCGAGATTCTAAAATGTTCTATTAGTGTTCTGTAAAAGTTCTACACTCGATATTTTGTAATTGATATATGCTCTTGGTACGCACTTTGCTACTCTATGAGATTGAGTCATTTGAGCTTTTCCATTAGCTCATCTGATCTTTATTATTCTTTCTCTGTCGTCCTTAATTCTTCCGGTGAGACTTCTATTCTTTCTTTTTTCCTGCACAAGTGTCGTGCTTTATTACTTCAAAGGGCTTTCTTGTGGGTTATCAACACTGAGTGATCTGGACCACAGCCATCTGTATTCTCTTATTTGATACGTCTCGCACTGGTATGGAAACCTGGTTGAGATACATTTTATTAGTGAGATCTGTGTCTGCTTCCTCTTCTCCCCTATGTGAGTGTCTTTTCCTCCAGCCGAAATGAAAAGGCTTCCGAAAAAACCCACTCTGACATAGGATAGAAGATTCACCCAACATCTATACTATTCCTACTAATAGAAACAATGTTAAATGCACTTCACTAATATCTATTCCTATTCTAAAACTATACTCTAATATACCTTATTTAGGCATCTATGTTCCTTTATAGAATTAATGTAAATCCACGAATCGAAATTTATCCGCATCCAAGCACTTTATCCCATTATAAAGGAGGATATTTCTTTTCATTACAGGACACATAATTCTATCTTTCCGTCCAGTTGGGGAACGCACACTAAACTGACACAAAGAAGTGGCCACTCTCTTTAGATCATCTTTGTCCCATCGTCCTTGACATTGCTGGACAAAGCAAATTCAGACTTCATTATCCCTTGTCAGTGGAAAATTTCTGATCTAGGCTTTTCCGTATATCCCTACCTCCATAACGCAATAGACTGATCCATGATGCTGTCTCTCTTTGTAGCAAACTAATTTTTCCACTATACAGGTCACCTGTGTTGTAGTCGACTCTCCCGCCTTGACCTACATACACATGCGCTGGTCAATCCGTTGTGTTTTATCCTTCTGTTTCATTAACCCTTCTACTCCCTGGGTATTCGCTGCATACAGTCGTCGATCTGGGAATCACTAACATGCAGCATTTCATGACACTAGTGACGACCATAACCTGAGTCTTTTTACAATTTAATTCTAACCCCAGATGCTCACTGTGTACAACAACCGCATCTACTAATGGTTGCAGGTCCTGCGCATTGTCTGCAATTAATACTGTATCATCTGCATATCTAATATATGACTACTTATATGAATTAAATGAGACGCTCCCTGCCAGGGGCTGAATATGATTTAAATGAGACGCTCCCTGCCAGGAGTTGAGCGAAGCCGGGCCATGTCGTCTATTTTCGGAACGGGAACGGGAGCAGGGGCTGAATATAAATTAAATGAGACGCTCCATTTACCCAAGTTAATTGTTGGGGAAAGATGTAAAGATCTTTCAAGTGCTCTTTCTAATAATAGACAGATAGACAGACAGGTAGATAGTCGGGAACGGGAATAGAGCTTATATGACTACTTATATGAATTAAATGAGATGCTCCCCACCAGGAGTTGGGTGAAGCCGGGCCAGGTCAGACAGACAGACAGATAGTCGGGAACGGGAGCTTATATGACTACTTATATGAATTAAATGAGATGCTCCCCACCAGGGACTGGGCGAAGCCGGGCCGGGTCAGCTAGTATACATATAATGTATAAATGTATAAGTAAAATAAAATTGCAATAATTAGTTATTTATACTGTTTAACAACCTATAAATAATTCATAATTACTTACTGTGATAGGTTGTTGTAAACGAAGTGGACATAATATATATGCGCGCCCCCCCCCCCCACCCCCCCAATAGCTGTAAATGTGTCAATGTGGCCTTATGCACAAAATGTTTGCCCACCACTGGTGTACATCATTCTTCTATAAACCCACATCTCAGCAGCTTCCATATAATTCCTTACTTGTCTGCTAATTGCAATTATGGACAAGGATATAATAATGAAAGGAGGTAGACCTGTAGAATGGGAAGCATATGATTGTTAGAAATACCAGGCATCAGCAAAAAAACACAGGTAAATCAATGATGAAGTTCCAAAACACAAGAATTAAACAAAAAGTATAAAGAACGTGAGGCAATCACCAGGCACTACTATATCTATGCAGTGCTGTGTAACATGTGACAGGCATTCTCTCATTTCTCTCTCTCTCTCTCTCTCTATATATATATATATATATATATATATATATATATATATATATATATATATATATACTAGCTGCCCGGCCCGGTTTCGCCCAGGCTCTGGCGGAGATCTATCTATCTATGTATCTATGTATGTATGTATGTATCTATCTATCCGCATGTGGTGGCATGTGTTGACACACATGCGGCCAACTTTTTTTTTTAAACAAAAACAAAATCGAGAATATACCCATTTAATTGTGTACTGACCTTCTCTCTGCCAAGCGAACGGAAAAAACAAATGCTTCGATTACTTCAAAAGTTCGACTCCGAAAAAAGTACAGAAATAAAATTCTAACGTATCTAAAATAAATCCATTATTTTTAATGAACACTGGTTTTAAAAACATAAAAAGATGTGTTAGAAAATTTTCACTATTTAAATAGATGCATTACTTTTATGATAATTATGAAAATGCCTTAAAGATTGTATCATTATTTATTATAACTCATATGCCTGTAAATAACTATAGACAAAGAGTTTATAAATCTTTGGGGGAAAACCCCCCCCCCCCCCCCCCCCCCCCCCCCCCCCCCCCCCCAACCCCGCATTTTAACAGTATTTTAACAGGCGTGCTGCGTGTAAGGTATGCATAAAGTATGAACAACACACACAAAATTAACTTAAGAATGTCCTTCCAGACACCATGTGCTCTCTTTCACTAAATAGAAAATTAGATTTTTAACTAACTATTGCATTTCATCTGAATCTGATAAAGGGCACATACACACAAACAAATATTGTCTACATATATAGTAGAGGATATTGAAATATGGTACATGGCCAAAAGAAAAAGGGCAACCTGAAACTACTAAACGTAAATGCTGGGTACTTCAAAGGATAGGCTAAAAGAGTTTATAAATGCAACAATCTATACATAAAATAATAGTGATGTTATTAAAAGTTATGACCCTTGAAATAACGTTTCTTATGTTAAGTCCCCTTGATAGAAATGATAAATATTAGCTGCCCGGCCCGGCTTCGCCCAGGCTCTGGCGGGGATCTATCTATCTATGTATGTATCTATCTATCTATGTGGAGCATCTCATTTAATTCATCGTCAATCAACTCATTTAATCTTGTAGCATGATGGAACAGAATCCCCATTTCCAGTCCGACACATTTCATAAATATACTTTGAGTCTTAACAGGGACCATCCCAAAATAAGGGCTATTCTTAGATCGAAGGTTCCAGAACGAGTTGGGGGAGGCGGCGGTATGCACTTGTCTTATGATTGGTTCATAAATAATGAGCCCACGCTATTCCTGGGCCATATTTTAAAATCTAATTAGTAGGAGCGGGAATTTCACCAGGAGCGGTCGCTAGAGTGATGTGATGACCCAACAATGCCCTTGTAGATTCAATATATTGTTCTCTGGACAACAGGTACCACTTTAAAACATACTTTAATGTTGTGGCTAAACCTAATGTACGAAAGAGAAGAATATAAGAGTATTTTATGAATAATGTGTGAAAGTGGAAAACCTAACTTCTGTGCGCCAGAATTCTGAATATTGCTTCTTCAACCTTGACACGTCTTTCACGCTGTATACTCCAAGTGCATATCAATCCCTTGTTGTGACTGGTTGCGTATGTTTGAGGAATGTAGTACACTCATGCAGATTCGCAAACCAAAACCCCTTGTGCATTCTATATGCCTAGGATGACTTATTCTTAAATCAACTGTACCTTTGCTCTCGTGCGAGTTAACAAATGGCAGTCTGAATGGGAATGAGTGATGAAACATGTACAAGTTCCTTTGTAAAAACGCAGAGAATGATGGAGTGAGTGAGTTGGTGATTTAATAAATAGCCTCTCACATCTAGTGGAAAGAAAGATGCTTCAAATATCCATATGTAAACAGGACGGTGATGGCACGCCAGAATTGCTAAGTCCATGTGATGCCTGGTCGCTATAAACTCAAGAGAATTACTATAATTTCTCTTTGAAGTATTACACTGTTACCTCTACTGTTGGATGGTTCATATAAACTAGTTCCTAAGAGAACCATAGGTGTGTGAACCTGTATCTCAGTTGGCTGAATATAATGTATGGCTCATGCAAACTTACAAGGACTAAACATGTTTTTCCACATATGTGCTTGGTGCATATGTGAACAGTTGCTATGCAATTGAGCTTCTGTTACCTACTGTGGACATTACTCAGTGGGGAGAGAGCACATGATGATGATGATGATGTATCTGTGAGACAAGTCTGGTGAAAAAGGGGTGAGGTCTGGCATTGCTGTGTGAATATGGAATAAGACATTCATACACCGACATCACAGCATTGGAATGGATGTCTGGTCTGCTAATTTGGTAAATGCCATTAGTTAATACATAATGCATATTGCAGTTGTAAATGCCTATTTTCCATTTCCCTTCACAATGCCTGTCCCATGTTGCTATGTCACAATGATTGCTGTACTGTGTCTGGTCCTCCTTGTGCCCAGGTCTACTGTGGTTCAAACATGGTGGAACTTAGACCACATAAATGCTTGTAATTGTGTTAAGCTACCCTGTCTCAGCATATGGTCTTGTGATTACCACAGTACATCAGAGTGAAATTCACTACATCATCAACCTTAACCTTCCCCATCTCCATCTGTGTATGTTAATGTATGATAACATCATCTTTTAACACATGTGAAGAGATGTTGTGCCATTCTATATATCCACAGAGAACAGGAGGATGGAGGAGAGGCACCCATATATCATCTGGGAAAACTAACCAGTAGTCCCAGAATCCAGAACCAACTCTCTATAAGTGAAATCTTCTAGAACCCACAATATGGGAATTTCCTAGAGACTTTCAGCTCAGCTCTCAAACAGCTGGATATAAAAGAAAGAGAGAAAAACAGTTCTGAAGACTTCAATAATAAGAAGTACAATGATCATTAATCAAATGTCATCTGAGAAAGAAACAACAAGTCTGGTTGTTAACCCCATTCGGGACAACTTGTGTAATGACTGGTGCAATGGATTGTTTAGCTAGGACTTATCTTGGTTAATCTCCAGCCTGGTGCTCACAGTGTTGAAGAATGTGACTTGAAGTGTAGGTGAGATTGGACTGACTGAGGGGCTGCAGTATATTGGATTTTGTTCCTATCTCTGGGTTTCTTCAGCAAGTCATGTTTTGCATGTACCGAGTATACATCTCCCAATGTCAGGAGAGTGTTATCCTCAACTTTTGAAGTATCCCAGTATCAGCATTCACAGACAGTCTGGTCAACGGTGAGAGACAGTATCATATCATCCTACCAATTCTTGTCTTCAAGAGGAATGAATCTGCCATGAAGCTTATTTTGGGAAAGCTGCTAACTGGAGCTAGTCCAACATCCATGCTGATGATAAAAGGATTCAACAGACCCAGAACAGTAGTTTCTTCCTTGAGTTGCCCATGGATAGGATTTCTTAAATTCCCAAAAGACAATGAGATGAGGATAGAGATAGATACTGTAAACAGAATGGTGTAGTGGTGATTAGAGAGGAGAGGTGGATGAGAGTTATTAGTTGGGGGAGTAAGGAGAGGTGGTGTATCATGTTATCTTCATGCATGTTAGCATATTTGTACATTTTGTATGTACCTTGTTGAGGTGTTGACATGACAAATGAGATGAACAATGGTCATCACTAGACTCACCATCAGCTCAATAAACAGTATGATTGAACCAGTGTTTTAAGTACATGTCCCGAGTGAATTTCTTGTACAGTTGTTGTCAAGTGTTGTCTCTGGTGACTGTCTTAAGTGCTGTGGTTGGTTATACATATTGTGAAAAGTCTTGTATAGATGTTGTCAGGTATCTCATGATGTCTATCTTGTACACTTGTGGTGTAAACCAATTCCTTGTGAATGTATGTTCCACTTTTGTCAAGAAACTGTCATGTAGATGTCCTGTCCAACAGATGTAATGTACAGTTATTGTTGAAGTTTGTTTGTCTGCAAAAATTGAAGGACTACTTGAACTGATATAGGTCATACTGACAAAATAAAGAAAGAAGAGATCTAGGTGACGGACGAACAGCACACTGGCAACATTATAATGAGTGAGATGGATCCTCAGTTGTACAGGCGCTAATAGTTCAGATCTTTTCTGGCCTTAAGGGAACCTTTTACTTCTTTTATAAATTTCTGTGTAGATACATAGTGGTCTCACAGTGGGGGTTGAGCCAAAAGAAAATGTTCTCCAAACAAGGCTATTGCGGGAATGATTAGCTCATTTGAGTGACCTCTAGACAAAACGTGCTAAATCATATCCTTTATCTTGTTATTTATTATTCAAGATATATCTCCAGAGAACACTACAACTAGGTCCTCTGGCAACTCAATCTACAACATGTCACATAACTGGGTAGCTCTTTTCGGGATATAGACCCTGGGAAAACCTGGTCACCTAACTGGTTACTCTTTCCAGGCTATAAACCCTGGGAAAAAGAACACTCGTCTCGGATTTAAACCCTGGTAATAACCTGCTAGGGGCTCACATACCTGTTGCCCTGATGACGGGATACAAAACTTTGGGTATACCCTGCATAAGACTCACTTTTGGGGATCTCTATGTTGGTATTAAAATCCGGGGTGACCTCTCGCAAATCAGACCCAATTCTTGAAGTTTTTATGGTGTTGTTTAATGGACCCTGTCTCTTATATGAGGGCAACTGTCCAGGACATGTAAAACCCACAATAAATCTCTAGAAGGTTTGATTTCATTAATAGTGATAATATTGTATGCATCACTGTTTTAATATATCAGTTAGGAATTCAATGTAGCAGACTCAAAATGATGTATAAATATTCTTATGGGTCAACATAATTGCTTGTATCCATGATATTTGTTTTCTCAGAATGAATTGATTATTGGCTTGTCAATAATGTTGTATTATTTTGTGCATGCTGGTTATTCAATATATGTATCCAAAAATTAAGGTACCTGAAACACCAGAGAACACAAATTATTTTAAATATAACTGAGACAGCTATTACAGGGGGAATTTCATTTTTGTCCCTGAAATTAGGACACTTGATCCAGTAGATAATATGGGGCCTACTCCATCACAAAATTAATTGCTGGCATGGGTGAGAGAGGGGAAAATATTGTTGTAACTACAACATTTTTAATGTCACCACATCACATAGAAATAAGAACTCCTTATATTCTCTTCTCCCCATAACATGCTTGCAACACTGAGAGTAGAGAAGGTGAACCCTGATGGAAAAATTTGGGCAACCATTAAGACACCTCACTAACAATCTCTCTCGGTGATAGTCAGTATTCGACCGGCTAATGTCCAGTGTCGATTCGACATCTGGGTTTATTCTTCGGTTGTGTAATCTTGTCGGTAGCCCTGATCAAGCTGCTGAGAAAGTGAACACAATTGAAATCTCCAGGAGAAACATCCTTATCAACTCCGTCACTTGCCATTTCTGAAGTAGTGGGATTATTAAGCGTACTTGATACGTAATGGGACGAGAGGAAAGGAGGATTCTACATGATGTCATGGGCGGTCATATAAAACCGACCACAGTCTGGTGTCTATAAGACATTAGTCTATTGTTCGATGGTGTAATCTCTCTGGTGTACTAGGATCCACGTCACCAGGAGTTAACTCATTGAATCTCCAGGAAAGGCCATCAAAATAACTGGACCCTAGCCATTCATATGGAAGTGGAGAGCATACGCAAAGTTTGTGTCCAGGAAACGATGGATAACCAAGTAGCATGATGGAACAGAATCCCCATTTCCAGTCCGACACATTTCATGGATATACTTTGAGTCTTAACAGGGACCATCCCAAAATAAGGGCTATTCTTAGATCGAAGGTTCCAGAACGAGTTGGGGGAGGCGGCGGTATGCACTTGTCTTATGATTGGTTCATAAATAATGAGCCCACGCTATCCCTGGGCCATATTTTAAAATCTAATTAGTAGGAGCGGGAATTTCACCAGGAGCGGTCGCTAGTAGTGATGTGATGACCCAACAATGCCCTTGTAGATTCAATATATTGTTCTCTGGACAACAGGTACCACTTTAAAACATACTTTAATGTTGTGGCTAAACCTAATGTACGAAAGAGAAGAATATAAGAGTATTTTATGAATAATGTGTGAAAGTGGAAAACCTAACTTCTGTGCGCCAGAATTCTGAATATTGCTTCTTCAACCTTGACACGTCTTTCACGCTGTATACTCCAAGTGCATATCAATCCCTTGTTGTGACTGGTTGCGTATGCTTGAGGAATGTAGTACACTCATGCAGATTCGCAAACCAAAACCCCTTGTGCATTCTACATGCCTAGGATGACTTATTCTTAAATCAACTGTACCTTTGCTCTCGTGCGAGTTAACAAATGGCAGTCTGAATGGGAATGAGTGATGAAACATGTACAAGTTCCTTTGTAAAACGCAGAGAATGATGGAGTGAGTGAGTTGGTGATTTAATAAATAGCCTCTCACATTAGTAGAAAGAAAGATGCTTCAAATATCCATATGTAAACAGGACGGTGATGGCACGCCAGAATTGCTAAGTCCATGTGATGCCTGGTCGCTATAAGCTCAAGAGAATTACTATAATTTCTCTTTGAAGTATTACACTGTTACCTCTACTGTTGGATGGTTCATATAAACTAGTTCCTAAGAGAACCATAGGTGTGTGAACCTGTATCTTAGTTGGCTGAATATAATGTATGGCTCATGCAAACTTACAAGGACTAAACATGTTTTCCACATATGTGCTTGGTGCATATGTGAACTATTGCTATGCAATTGAGCTTCTGTTACCTACTGTGGACATTACTCAGTGGGGAAAGAGCACATGATGATGATAGATGATGTATCTGTGAGACAAGTCTGGTGAAAAAGGGGTGAGGTCTGGCATTGCTGTGTGAATATGGAATAAGACATTCATGCACCGACATCACAGCTATAGAAATGGATGTCTGGTCGGCTAATTTGGTAAATGCCATTAGTTAATACATAATGCATATTGCAGTTGTAAATGCCTATTTTCCATTTCCCTTCACAATGCCTGTCCCATGTTGCTATGTCACAATGATTGCTGTACTGTGTCTGGTCCTCCTTGTGCCCAGGTCTACTGTGGTTCAAACATGGTGGAACTTAGACCACATAAATGCTTGTAATTGTGTTAAGCTACCCTGTCTCAGCATATGGTCTTGTGATTACCACAGTACATCAGAGTGAAATTCACTACATCATCAACCTTAACCTTCCCCATCTCCATCTGTGTATGTTAATGTATGATAACATCATCTTTTAACACATGTGAAGAGATGTTGTGCCATTCTATATATCCACAGAGAACAGGAGGATGGAGGAGAGGCATCCATATATCATCTGGGAAAACTAACCAGTAGTCCCAGAATCCAGAACCAACTCTCTATAAGTGAAATCTTCTAGAACCCACAATATGGGAATTTCCTAGAGACTTTCAGCTCAGCTCTCAAACAGCTGGATATAAAAGAAAGAGAGAAAAACAGTTCTGAAGACTTCAATAATAAGAAGTACAGTGATCATTAATCAAATGTCATCTGAGAATGAAACAACAAGTCTGGTTGTTAACCCCATTCAAGACAACTTGTGAAATGACTGGTGCAATGGATTGTTTAGCTAGGACTTATCTTGGTTAATCTCCAGCCTGGTGCTCACAGTGTTGAAGAATGTGACTTGAAGTGTAGGTGAGATTGGACTGACTGAGGGGCTGCAGTATATTGGATTTTGTTCCTATCTCTGGGTTTCTTCAGCAAGTCATGTTTTGCATGTACCGAGTATACATCTCCCAATGTCAGGAGAGTGTTATCCTCAACTTTTGAAGTATCCCAGTATCAGCATTCACAGACAGTCTGGTCAACGGTGAGAGACAGTATCATATCATCCTACCAATTCTTGTCTTCAAGAGGAATGAATCTGCCATGAAGCTTATTTTGGGAAAGCTGCTAACTGGAGCTAGTCCAACATCCATGCTGATGATAAAAGGATTCAACAGACCCAGAACAGTAGTTTCTTCCTTGAGTTGCCCATGGATAGGATTTCTTAAATTCCCAAAAGACAATGAGATGAGGATAGAGATAGATACTGTAAACAGAATGGTGTAGTGGTGATTAGAGAGGAGAGGTGGATGAGAGTTATTAGTTGGTGGAGTAAGGGGAGGTGGTGTATCATGTTATCTGCATGCATGTTAGCATATTTGTACATTTTGTATGTACCTTGTTGAGGTGTTGACATGACAAATGGGATGAACAATGGTCATCACTAGACTCACCATCAGCTCAATAAACAGTATGATTGAACCAGTGTTTCAAGTACATGTCCCCAGTGAATTTCTTGTACAGTTGCTGTCAAGTGTTGTCTCTGGTGACTGTCTTAAGTGCTGTGGTTGGTTATACATATTGTGAAAAGTCCTGTATAGATGTTGTCAGGTATCTCATGATGTCTATCTTGTACACTTGTGGTGTAAACCAATTCCTTGTGAATGTATGTTCCACTTTTGTCAAGAAACTGTCATGTAGATGTCCTGTCCAACAGATGTAATGTACAGTTATTGTTGAAGTTTGTTTGTCTGCAAAAATTGAAGGACTACTTGAACTGATATAGGTCATACTGACAAAATAAAGAAAGAAGAGATCTAGGTGACGGACGAACAGCACACTGGCAACATTATAATGAGTGAGAGGGATCCTCAGTTGTACAGGCGCTAATAGTTCAGATCTTTTCTGGCCTTAAGGGAACCTTTTACTTCTTTTATAAATTTCTGTGTAGATACATAGTGGTCTCACAGTGGGGGTTGAGCCAAAGAAAAATGTTCTCCAAACAAGGCTATTGCGGGAATGATTAGCTCATTTGAGTGACCTCTAGACAAAACGTGCTAAATCATATCCTTTATCTTGTTATTTATTATTCAAGATATATCTCCAGAGAACACTACAACTAGGTCCTCTGGCAACTCAATCTACAACATGTCACATAACTGGGTGGCTCTTTTCGGGATATAGACCCTGGGAAAACCTGGTCACATAACTGGTTGCTCTTTCCAGGCTATAAACCCTGGGAAAAAGAACACTCGTCTCGGATTTAAACCCTGGTAATAACCTGCTAGGGGCTCACATACCTGTTGCCCTGATGACGGGATACAAACTTTGGGTATACCCTGCATAAGACTCACTTTTGGGATCTCTATGTTGGTATTAAAATCCGGGGTGACCTCTCGCAAATCAGACCCAATTCTTGAAGGTTTTATGGTGTTGTTTAATGGACCCTGTCTCTTATATGAGGGCAACTGTCCAGACATGTAAACCCACAATAAATCTCTAGAAGGTTTGATTTCATTAATAGTGATAATATTGCATGTATCACTGTTTTAATATATCAGTTAGGAATTCAATGTAGCAGACTCAAAATGATGTATAAATATCTTATGGGTCAACATAATTGCTTGTATCCATGATATTTGTTTTTCTCAGAATGAATTGATTATTGGCTTGTCAATAATGTTGTATAATTTTGTGCATGCTGGTTGTTCAATATATGTATCCAAAAATTAAGGTACCTGAAACACCAGAGAACACAAATTATTTTAAATATAACTGAGACAGCTATTACAGGGGGAAATTCATTTTTGTCCCTGAAATTAGGACACTTGATCCAGTAGATAATATGGGGCCTACTCCATCCCAAAATTTAATTGCTGGCATGGGTGAGAGAGGGGAAATATTGTTGTAACTACAACATTTTTAATGTCACCACATCACATAGAAATAAGAACTCCTTATATTCTCTTCTCCCCATAACATGCTTGCAACACTGAGAGCAGAGAGTGTGAACCCTGATGGAAAATTTGGGCAACCATTAAGACACCTCACTAATAATCTCTCTCGGTGATAGTCAGTATTCGTACCGGCTAATGTCCAGTGTCGATTCGACATCTGGATTTATTCTTCAGTTGTGTAATCTTGTCGGTAGCCCTGATCAAGCTGCTGAGAAAGTGAACACAATTGAAATCTCCAGGAGAAACATCCTTATCAACTCCGTCACTTGCCATTCTGAAGTAGTGGGATTATTAAGCGTACTTGATACGTAATGGACGAGATGAAGGGAAGATTCTACCTGATGTCATGGGCGGTCATATAAAACCGACCACAGTCTGGTGTCTATAAGACATTAGTCTATTGTTCGATGGTGTAATCTCTCTGGTGTACTAGGATCCACGTCACCAGGAGTTAACTCATTGAATCTCCAGGAAGGCCATCAAAATAACTGGACCCCTAGCCATTCATATGGAAGTGGAGAGCATACGCAAAGTATGTGTCCAGGAAACGATGGATAACCAACCTGATGTCATTGGCATATCATACGACTAGGAGCATAACGTGGACAACCTGAAAAATTTCATGAAGAGATAAAACAGGATCCGTCTCCGACGTCGGACGTCAATTCATCCTCAGTTGAGAAAGCGTTTCTGCCTTTAAAATGGTGGAGATTAAAGGACGGACAAAGTTGAGAACAACTGATGTCATTCCCCTTTTTCATTCTCAATTGGGAAGACCTTTCTGCCTGGAAAAATGGTAGGAATGTAATAAGGATTACTGTCTCTAAACAGTTAACTCTTATATGGTAGAGCTCACTGCAATTCCAGCAGCTGACACTCTATACACATTGTCTGCGAAAGTGGACTAACGAAAGATCACTGTTCTCAAAAACAGCTGACTCCTTTCAAGATAAAGATCCCTGCAAGTCAGCAGTCGACTCTTTATATAATAAGAACAATGCATTATGCAGTGGAATCTTATATTATTACTGAGATGCGAGGTATATTCACAGGACCTGGCCAGGCCTATCCTCAAAGTCAGTAAAAATTGGCTTCCAAAATTCCAGTCAATATTGGTAACTAAGAAGCTAACCCACATAATCACACACCTTCAAAGGTAGCTGTGATAATGACGGACTTCTCTATGGATGAGAAGAAACGCCTTATATTCGCCAAAGTAAACGTTTTGCTCATGTGGGAGAGAAAGAACGGATACTTGCCAGTCACTCAAAAGCACTTAGCTAAAGCATGGCTGAAGACAACTAGTTGGAACCTCCACCTGGAATTCTATATTAGTAGTAGTAGATGTCACAGTCTGGCTGCATCTACAAAATTCGGTTGCTACGTTAGAAAATAGAGCAACTAAGGAGAGAAAATGCTGTCACTTCTCACAACACATCAAAATAGAGGCATAACGGAAGGAGAGAATCTCAACCGACAAGCACCTCTAAATCTATGGTAAGACTACAGAAATAAGTCAAAGGAAATATAATGGGAAATTGCTACCATCTGCAAACACAAGAGGCTTATTGGAAAGGTAGACCCTGTGTCCAACGCTAACCAAATCTGCTCTAGTAGGTTTTAGTCTCAAGTTCTGCAGCGGCTGCTATAGTTCACCCGGAAGAGATTGTATTTGCTCCGGTGATGATCAACAATTTTAACCCAGTTCCAAATGCCAAGATTACTGTTGGAGAAAGTGTTCAGTTAACTACACTCTCACAGGATTATCATTTTCCAGTGGCGAATGGAAGAATGAAGTTCTGATAAGGTGAAATGTTGAGAGATACATGGAATGCAACCATTCTCTCTAAACGTCATCTGGAAGTTGGCTTAATTGCAAAGCCATTACTTCACATAATGAATCTCTATGGAACATTCATACATTACGAGATGGTGTGACTCAGAGAGATCATTTATCACAACAGGAAATATAGCAAGGATGTCAGCAGTGGAACACTGTCAGAGGTAAATAGAAGAGCAGTTCACAGATGAGTGGAGTCAGGACTCCTGATGCTCCCAGTGACTTAAAGGAACATAATGCAGGGCTAACTTCATGGTCTTTGCGTTTGCCACCAAATTCATCAACAGATGCAATGTTGGGGCAGATTTTTTTTTAAGGAGAAAAATCACTTAGTTCCAAATGTACTACTCTAGTAGGGTAAAGGGAGACAGGGAGTAATTGACAAAACCACCTAAGGGATCTGGAAACTGTGGATTCTGTGATCATCTGTCATACCTATGAAAGATCTAAGAGAGGGGCCATGTAGCATGATGGAACAGAATCCCCATTTCCAGTCCGACACATTTCATAAATATACTTTGAGTCTTAACAGGGACCATCCCAAAATAAGGGCTATTCTTAGATCGAAGGTTCCAGAACGAGTTGGGGGAGGCGGCGGTATGCACTTGTCTTATGATTGGTTCATAAATAATGAGCCCACGCTATTCCTGGGCCATATTTTAAAATCTAATTAGTAGGAGCGGGAATTTCACCAGGAGCGGTCGCTAGAGTGATGTGATGACCCAACAATGCCCTTGTAGATTCAATATATTGTTCTCTGGACAACAGGTACCACTTTAAAACATACTTTAATGTTGTGGCTAAACCTAATGTACGAAAGAGAAGAATATAAGAGTATTTTATGAATAATGTGTGAAAGTGGAAAACCTAACTTCTGTGCGCCAGAATTCTGAATATTGCTTCTTCAACCTTGACACGTCTTTCACGCTGTATACTCCAAGTGCATATCAATCCCTTGTTGTGACTGGTTGCGTATGCTTGAGGAATGTAGTACACTCATGCAGATTCGCAAACCAAAACCCCTTGTGCATTCTACATGCCTAGGATGACTTATTCTTAAAATCAACTGTACCTTTGCTCTCGTGCGAGTTAACAAATGGCAGTCTGAATGGGAATGAGTGATGAAACATGTACAAGTTCCTTTGTAAAACGCAGAGAATGATGGAGTGAGTGAGTTGGTGATTTAATAAATAGCCTCTCACATTAGTAGAAAGAAAGATGCTTCAAATATCCATATGTAAACAGGACGGTGATGGCACGCCAGAATTGCTAAGTCCATGTGATGCCTGGTCGCTATAAGCTCAAGAGAATTACTATAATTTCTCTTTGAAGTATTACACTGTTACCTCTACTGTTGGATGGTTCATATAAACTAGTTCCTAAGAGAACCATAGGTGTGTGAACCTGTATCTCAGTTGGCTGAATATAATGTATGGCTCATGCAAACTTACAAGGACTAAACATGTTTTCCACATATGTGCTTGGTGCATATGTGAACTATTGCTATGCAATTGAGCTTCTGTTACCTACTGTGGACATTACTCAGTGGGGAAGAGAGCACATGATGATGATGATGATGTATCTGTGAGACAAGTCTGGTGAAAAAGGGGTGAGGTCTGGCATTGCTGTGTGAATATGGAATAAGACATTCATGCACCGACATCACAGCTATAGGAATGGATGTCTGGTCTGCTAATTTGGTAAATGCCATTAGTTAATACATAATGCATATTGCAGTTGTAAATGCCTATTTTCCATTTCCCTTCACAATGCCTGTCCCATGTTGCTATGTCACAATGATTGCTGTACTGTGTCTGGTCCTCCTTGTGCCCAGGTCTACTGTGGTTCAAACATGGTGGAACTTAGACCACATAAATGCTTGTAATTGTGTTAAGCTACCCTGTCTCAGCATATGGTCTTGTGATTACCACAGTACATCAGAGTGAAATTCACTACATCATCAACCTTAACCTTCCCCATCTCCATCTGTGTATGTTAATGTATGATAACATCATCTTTTAACACATGTGAAGAGATGTTGTGCCATTCTATATATCCACAGAGAACAGGAGGATGGAGGAGAGGCATCCATATATCATCTGGGAAAACTAACCAGTAGTCCCAGAATCCAGAACCAACTCTCTATAAGTGAAATCTTCTAGAACCCACAATATGGGAATTTCCTAGAGACTTTCAGCTCAGCTCTCAAACAGCTGGATATAAAAGAAAGAGAGAAAAACAGTTCTGAAGACTTCAATAATAAGAAGTACAGTGATCATTAATCAAATGTCATCTGAGAATGAAACAACAAGTCTGGTTGTTAACCCCATTCAAGACAACTTGTGAAATGACTGGTGCAATGGATTGTTTAGCTAGGACTTATCTTGGTTAATCTCCAGCCTGGTGCTCACACAGTGTTGAAGAATGTGACTTGAAGTGTAGAGGAGATTGAACTGACTGAGGGGCTGCAGTATATTGGATTTTGTTCCTATCTCTGGGTTTCTTCAGCAAGTCATGTTTTGCATGTACCGAGTATACATCTCCCAATGTCAGGAGAGTGTTATCCTCAACTTTTGAAGTATCCCAGTATCAGCATTCACAGACAGTCTGGTCAACGGTGAGAGACAGTATCATATCATCCTACCAATTCTTGTCTTCAAGAGGAATGAATCTGCCATGAAGCTTATTTTGGGAAAGCTGCTAACTGGAGCTAGTCCAACATCCATGCTGATGATAAAAGGATTCAACAGACCCAGAACAGTAGTTTCTTCCTTGAGTTGCCCATGGATAGGATTTCCTAAATTCCCAAGAGACAATGAGATGAGGATAGAGATAGATACTGTAAACAGAATGGTGTAGTGGTGATTAGAGAGGAGAGGTGGATGAGAGTTATTAGTTGGTGGAGTAATGGAGAGG
The DNA here is from genome assembly GCA_014155875.1 of Cepaea nemoralis. NCBI lineage: Eukaryota > Metazoa > Mollusca > Gastropoda > Stylommatophora > Helicidae > Cepaea > Cepaea nemoralis. Next base: position 477,868 of record JACEFZ010011456.1, read on the forward strand.
TGGTGTATCATGTTATCTGCATGCATGTTAGCATATTTGTACATTTTGTATGTACCTTGTTGAGGTGTTGACATGACAAATGGGATGAACAATGGTCATCACTAGACTCACCATCAGCTCAATAAACAGTATGATTGAACCAGTGTTTAAGTACATGTCCCCAGTGAATTTCTTGTACAGTTGCTGTCAAGTGTTGTCTCTGGTGACTGTCTTAAGTGCTGTGGTTGGTTATACATATTGTGAAAAGTCTTGTATAGATGTTGTCAGGTATCTCATGATGTCTATCTTGTACACTTGTGGTGTAAACCAATTCCTTGTGAATGTATGTTCCACTTTTGTCAAGAAACTGTCATGTAGATGTCCTGTCCAACAGATGTAATGTACAGTTATTGTTGAAGTTTGTTTGTCTGCAAAAATTGAAGGACTACTTGAACTGATATAGGTCATACTGACAAAATAAAGAAAGAAGAGATCTAGGTGACGGACGAACAGCACACTGGCAACATTATAATGAGTGAGATGGATCCTCAGTTGTACAGGCGCTAATAGTTCAGATCTTTTCTGGCCTTAAGGGAACCTTTTACTTCTTTTATAAATTTCTGTGTAGATACATAGTGGTCTCACAGTGGGGGTTGAGCCAAAGAAAAATGTTCTCCAAACAAGGCTATTGCGGGAATGATTAGCTCATTTGAGTGACCTCTAGACAAAACGTGCTAAATCATATCCTTTATCTTGTTATTTATTATTCAAGATATATCTCCAGAGAACACTACAACTAGGTCCTCTGGCAACTCAATCTACAACATGTCACAAATCTATAGCCAGGGGACGTAACTTAAGATATAACAATGGTACTAAAAGTTATATCCCTTTTTGTCATATATTTTTATATTTTCTTATGTTCAGTCATGTAATTACAAAATTAAATTTTAGGAAGGTAATAGCTGATAGCTGATAGATAAAACTATCACAGTTGGTTGCACAGGAATGAAAGGTAAACGTGTAGAAAATTTCATTTCAATCGGTTGGACCGTTCGCGAACGCATAAAGGACGGACATACATACATACATCGATTTTTATATATATATAGATATATATATAATACATAAGGACTATCATCATTATTATTCCCTTCATTAATATACATTGAGCCATGGCAGTGCAGAGACTAGAGCACTTGCCTGCAGACACTGTGGTCATGGGTTGAATTTCCTCTGTGGTGGGATATTGACCATGTCACCAGCAGAGTGCTGACCCGTCGATACACATATCACTGTTTGCCTGATATGCCTCAAGGCATGCAAAATGGGTCCTTTACTTTACTAACTTGCTCAAATATACTGTCATTATCATAAGAATGAGAGGGACACAGAGGTGTTTCCAAGGCACCAGGGCCAGGTTCTATACTGGCCAAGACATACTAATACGTCCTAGTCGCGCATCGAGGGCAACAGGTCCCTTCGGGGTCCTGGCTAACGTAGTCAGATCGCTGATTCTTCCAAAGTCGGAGAGTATCTGATTGCACGGCGAGGAACCACCAGTCTGCACACCAATAAGCCAGACATGGGACAACGGATACTCACGCAAACCTCAGGTCTTATATGACATCACACTGATGTTGGACAACAGGATGTCTTCATCTGACATACAGGACTTCACGCTGGAGTTCACAGCCAGTGAATGCAAGCAAGCATAAGAATGAGAGTGAGTGAGTGAGAATGAGTGAGAGAGAGAGAGAGAGAGAGACAGAGAGAGAGAGAGAGAGAGAGAAAGTTAGTTGGGATGAAAAGAGTTAAAGTTAGTTGCATATCCTTTACAGGATGTAGCAATCAGCTCCACCATTTATGTTTTGGCTGTTTGTGATTCCAGAGCAAGTTTTACGTTCAGTAGTTTGCCATTGCTTTCTGAACGAATGGCACTCATGCCATTGTATAGAAACCAATGCAAGGCGGTCTGTTTCAAATCGCCAGCAGCTGTGTTTTGAACGCAGTATGCCGGATTATGAATTGCATTCGCAAGCCCTTCGCCACAGAGCTGTCAAGAGACAGTGAGTGAGAGAGAGAGAGATAGAGAGAGTGAGGAGAGACGAGAGAGAGAGGAGAGAGAGAGAGAGAGAGAGAGAGAGAGAGAGAGAGAAGAGAGAGAGAGAGAGAGAGAGAGAGAGAGCGCAAATGTCTGGTCACACAATGTCTTGTACACATACATCCACACACCAACAGAGGCAATTAGGTACCACGCTATGGCAAAGCCTTTTGCAGGATGGAAAAGATACTGGCCAATAAAAAGATGTCAATTGCCACAAGAAGTGTTACATAGAACCTGTACCTTTGTACACATATAAAATGTGGACAATGAGCAGACAAGCTGAAAAAGTATCTAATGGCAGTAGTGATGTGGTTCTGAGGAAAATGCAAAGAATACCATGGACAGACAGAAAAACCAATGAGCAAGTCCCACAAGAAACAAATGAAAACAGTAAACTGATTCAAAAAGTCAGACATGGAGAGTCAAGATATTTTTGGGCACGTTATGGCAAGAAATAAACTAGAGAACTCTGTGACAAGATTGAGGGGAAAAGGGTAAGGCAGAGAAGTAAATATCTAAACAGCTTGGCTACATGGCATGCTTGAAACAAGAACACAGAGCTGATCCACGACCCTGAATGTGTCAGATGGCGAAACGTGACTGTCCATGCTTATCGCCATGTAACATGCAGTTAACAATAAAATTTTAGAGTCACTATTTCTATATCTTATATATAAAAAAGAATGTATGTCTGTATGTCCTTTATGCGTTTGCGAACGGTCCATCCGATTGAGATGAAATTTTCTACACGTCTTCCTCTCATTCCCGCACTGCCAACTGTCATATTTTTTTAGTGTAAAATAGGCCACTTACTTAATATTATTTAATATTTCATTATAATTTCTATATAGCAAGGGGACTTAACTCTAGAAAAGTTATTTCAAGGGGCATAACTTTTAATAACATTGCTATATACTTTATAGTCATATTGTTGCATCGTTTTCAAAGATTTATAACTCTTTGTCTATAGTTATTTACAGGCATATGAGTTATAATAAATAATGATATAATCTTTAAGGCATTTTCAAAGTTTTCATAAAAATAATGCATAATGCATAACATTGTAACTCATCTTTGTATGCTTAAAGAAGTTATCTACAGTCATGTAGGTGATTAAAAACAGTTTTCATTAAAAATAATGGATGGTGTGTGGAAGGACATTCTTTTAAGTTACTGTGTGAATTTAATGAGACGCTCCCCGCCAGGAGCTGGGCGAAGTCATGCCGGGTCAGATAGATAGAGACAGATAGTCGGGAACGGGAACTTATATGACTACTTATATGAATTAAATGAGATGCTCCCCACCAGGGACTGGGCGAAGCCGGGCCGGGTCAGCTAGTTAACTATAAACTCTAGAGCAGTGGTTCTCAACCTTTTTTGACCCATGCACCCCTTCCTTTTCGTATTTCCTCCTTATAAACACCCCCCACCCACACACAGTATACGTAAAAATGGAAGCTAAATTTAATAACACATCTAGAACAAGTCTACATAAAATAGAGGTGGATATCTACATAAAAAATGATTTGCAAGTCTACTTACATTATAAAACAAATTTCAGAAGAGCGAGAAGAACAGAATCAAAGAATGGAGGGAAAAACAATATCTTGAAATAATCTTAATTCTCCCCTTGGATACCCTAAAATTCCCACCCCCTACCCTGGTGGGGGAGGGAAGAATTTCCCCACCGGTTGAGAACCACTGCTCTAGAGTCACTATGACACATGAAGTAAACTTTAAAAGTAATGAGAATCACAACAATGACTATAAAACTTAAGAGGTACGCTTGACAAATGAAGTAAAGAATAAAACAAATTATCACCATAATATACACACAAACTACCTTCTCTTCCTCCAGATCTGTAATCTTCAGCTGTAGCGCAGCTATTTCTTCATCATTATCCACAGTTAGAGGGACGGCTGATGCAGTTGCTTCTACAGCAACTCTCAGCTGTTCCTCAAGTTTCTTGATAGTCTCTTTAGCAAGCCTCTCTGAGGCCTGAACATCTTCCAGCATCTGGTGACATTCTGCCACCTAGTTGGAAAAGGCTGTCAACATTCAGTGTCAATACTGAACAAAGTGGCAGTGTTTGTAATACATCGGAAGACTGTATTTTAACCCTTAAGACCGCTGCATTGGCGTTTAACTCGTCACAGCCCTAAAGAACAAAAAACAACTGGTATCCTGTTCTGACTTCAGCATGCATTCGTATGTTTATTTTTCGAGACAGATTCCATCCAATGCAAAAGGCTCTATTTGCCCATGGATAGGTTCTTTTTAAAGCACAAATTCTCCCAAGGCAGTTGCCTTGTGGCCTACTCTTAGCAATTTCCAAACAGTAAACACTAGTAACCAGTTCTCTTTGTGAGTTAACTTCCTTCAAGATATCTTCATTATTATTTTTATCTGTTCACAGTGTTCTCACCCTTCTATAAAACCACATCTCCACAACTTCTGAATAATTCCTTACTTGTCTGCTAATTGTCTATGATTCACTTCCATACAACAGCATTTGCTCCATATAGCTTTTAAGAACTCTTTACCTCACTTCGATTGACAGAGATATATTGCAGAGAAATGCTGCCCCAGACAGGCTATTCTATATTTAACCTCCTTAACACATTTTCTATCTGCTGTTATTTAAGTACCCAAAAACTTAAATATATTGACTTGGTTAAGATTGATCTCATTCACTTTAATGTCACATTTGTGAAGAAATGTCTCTTGTCATCACCATTACTTCTGACTTTCTAGTCACAAAAGTCCTTTACTTTGACTTTCTGTTATTTCAAAATCTCAAATTATGTAACCTTAAGTTTTCTAACTATTGTTAAACCTTGTGTTCAAACTTTATCATAAATGACCGGAAACATTTATACGAACTACAGTGGTAGAAAATATCCCCAATATGCGAATGATTCATGTTTACTATTTCCATTGTGGTTTCTTCTGGATTTCCCAGTTACATATAAACATTTCCATATATTTTTCACCTCTTCAATAAAAGTTTAATAAAATTAATGGAACTGCCGTAAAGCTGTGGAAATGTAAACAATATAAAATAACACAAAGTAATGCAGCTTTACAGAACAGAATTACAAAAAATACAGGACATTGCAGCGACTACTAGCCTTCATCAGCAAACAATCACACATACACAAAACACAACATATGATCACAGAGAAGACCCTCCAGTGACTAAATTAAGACATAAGAACAGTATAAGAAGAATACAAAGATGAAAAAAAATGAGAATGAAGAGAAAGTAACAATTTGAAACAAAAAATATTTTGCTACTTATCTCAGAATTCGAAACTGTGATATTCATCTACTGTGATATTCTTGGTAATTCTGTTCTGTAAAGCTGCATTACTTTGTGTTATTTTATGTTTACATGTCCTGTTTTCAAGGGTCGCTCCAACCCATTATCAGGGTATTCTTCTTCTGCATGTCCTCTTTCTCAATGGAGAAAAGGCCCACAACCAACGCATGACAAGCTCACTGTAGACTTGATCAAGATTAGCTGGATTCTGCAGCTAAAATTGTCTACAGGATGGGGTTGTTAGTCTCATGTCAACCTCCATTACTTACCTGTTCATTCATTCATTCAATAGCATGTCCTTTGCAGAACCTCGCTCCCATAACAACCTTCCAGAAAACTTCTTGATCATAAGCAAGATGTCTCACGTCCAATACATACATTTGGAGATCATCCGCCACATCCTGCACCCAACTTCTTTTTGACCTTCCTCTTCCTCTCTTCCCAGGCATATATCCCTCCATTATTGTTCTCCCTAAACTTTCGTGACGTTTCAAGTGACCAAAATATTTCAATTTTCTTTGTTTAATCGTCTTTAATAGCCAACCTTCTTCAATATTCAACTCTTGAAGTATGGATGAATTTGTTCTGTTCTTTATCCAAGATATTCTTAGAACCCGTCTTTAACATTTATATTCAAAGGCATTTATGCGCCGAGACAGCTTATTCAGCAAGTGTCCAGGTCTCACAAGGTGTATGTTGCTGTTATGACATGCATATTACCAGGGTGCCCATTAGAAATGTATGTCACGGGTAATTAAGGTAATAGTAAACCACACAAAACATGACCCCAACATTTTTAGAACTCTGGTCAAAAGAGAAAGTCCGTGAATTAATGGGCTTATAACATAGAATCAGCCAACAGTAGAAAGCTCAAGAGCTTTAGGATCAACAACAACAATAATGGAATCAGCGTATACCTCCAGCCGATATTTAGCACCAGTCTTTCCCTGATCACAGGACAGAGAGTCTTTGTGTTGCTGTGAGATTTCTGACAAAGCATTGTTCAGTTCCGTATTTTCATGTTCTAGATGCCTGACATTTGCTGTCAGGACTTCAATATGGCGGCGTGCTGCATGTAGCTCCTGTCGATTATTCTGCAACGTAAGAATTATTTGTTAGTAAGAAAATTATCAGATCAGTGAAGCTAACGAGACCTGTTCCATTAGGCAATAGCATTAATAACAGTGTCACACCACCCCCAAATCCCTAAGGCAAGAGTTATAATTACATCCATTACTTTTAGCCTGAAAGAAGACTCTCCGTCATCTCATATTTTAATAAAGTGGGAACTGCTTAATTTATTATTCGCTGCCTAGCCATTCAAGATTTCCATGTATATCTTTATCTGGCCTCCTGCGCTTTGCATGTCTAGTATTTCCACCACATCTCTTTATCCCACCTTTTCTTTTGATATCATCATCATCAAAATGGTATAAATGTTCATTATCTCCACAGATCTTGGCTCTTGGTGTTCTGGATCAACTCTATTGATGATATTCCTCCATGCCATGGTTCTAAGCCATCCAGCATCATTTCTCTTCATCTGCCTCTGTCTCTACTACCGCCGACCTCTCCAGTTGCACTCAATGTTGTCCAGTGCTGCTCTTCTCATTACATTAGCAAAGTACAATGTTTATCTCCTTCTTATAGTTGTATATAATGTTCTACTTTCTGTAGCCTTTTCCAGACATGTGTTGTTATTTTGCCAGTCCATGATATTAGCAGCATCCACCTCAGAAACATTCTTGTGATATGCATTGTAAATTAAATTTGTCTTTATGGCTGGGGCATATAGAAAGAATGGAAGATAATAAAACTCGCTTACACTCAGGAAATAAATTACCGTAGACCCCGAGGTAGACCAAGAAGACGGTGGATAGATAATAAATATACAGACCTACAAGCACTTGGAATCAACGACTGGCAAGAGAAGGTCAACCAGAGAGACGAATGGAGACGGATTGTATCTGCAGAATGAACCTCAATGGCTCAGAACGCTGAAGAAGAGGAAGAATAAAAATATAACTCTATATATAAAAAATATATATATAAAATATAAACTCTGCTTGGAGCAGAGTGACTAAATTAAGCACCTGGGCAGATAGATATAGGTATAGAATATTTTTTTGGTGATTTCTAGAACCTTCCCCCACAATTTAAGCAGAGGGTCCGCGTGGCCAAGCCTCACGTTCTGTAGGTCGTGGCTTCATTTCTAGACTGCATTGTTCTGAACACCAGTGAAATGTTTCTGGATACCCCTGGAGGTTACTGCTCAAGCTACACAGCTCAAGTTTTGTGTGATGTTCTCAACAGAAGACTTGTCTTTTTGCAGAGAGAGACCAAACCAGATGAGGTAGTTGCATAACCTTTACAGGATGTTGCAGTCAACTCCAGCATTTTTTTTTTGCTGTTTGTGATTCCTGGGCAAGGCGGTCTGCTTCCAAATCACCTGCAACTGTAGCAATAAAGCCAATCTCACCTTTAAGCATGCAGTCAAATAAAATTTTTTTTAATTTATGAATTTGATAGGAGTTGCTGCGATTATTATCCCACCCCTCTGGTAATGGTAAATACACTGTAATTAAAAAAATAAACATTCAGACCACTCAAATGCCTACTCCATCTGTAAAAGAATCATTGTCTCCATACATTAAACCAAACTGCATTTATCAATTCCAGTTTGAGTGTCAAGCAACTTTCATAGGTAGAACGGAAAGACAATTAGCTAATCGAGTATACGAACATATACCAGTGTGGGTGGAGAGTTAATCAGTCTTCAGGAATCCCTGCACAATCTCAAAAGGCTATAAAACGCCTTCATCGTCAATTTCTCAATACCTAATAAAATACGGTCATAGCGTGATTAAAGATAAAGTGTTACTTATACTTATTTGACGAACAATAAATGATTGCTCAAATATAGTGAGGGTCAGTAATCAGGCAGTTCCAGCCAGTTTTGTGCAAACACAGAGTTCATTGTAAATTTGAAATTATCGTGGGGATAACAGATGTTCCACATTCGAACAATACCAGTGACTGTTTTAATTGTTTCAGCTTATGTATTATTCATTTATGTACTTCAGGTGATATATAACCTGAAGTATGCACCTGACGAGATGCAGTTAAATATGCCAGGCAATAAATCATGCAAAATATTGTTTGTGACTTCTATGTTTAAAATTCAGACTGACAACTTTTGCATGTTTCTATACTCTATAAGTTCTTCCTTGTTTCCCCACCCTTCACTGTTCCTATGCAGCTAACAAACTACCAATACAAAGAGAGGTTCTGGACACAAGAAGGAAGTAACATCAAATGATAATTCTGATACCTCCAATTCCTCAAGGAGCAAAGTATCACTGTGATGTGCTGATACATCCATCATGATAAACCCCAGTCACAGAATCAGGGTAGCCTGATCTTGTCCAGACTGAAAATAAACAAACATTTGAATGTAAATCATTAGTCACGGTTTCAACTTCACTCAACAGGTCATCCCCCATTATGCTCCATTCCTGTGCCAGCGAATATCACACAAAATGCTCCTCACTGCCCCATGTGAAAAGTAAAACAGACAGGAGTCTCGACAAACCGAAAGCCCGCACAGGTGAAACTATGCATAATGCCGCCGCTAGAATGCCAACACAAAAGTCCTCCACGAAAAATACAGTTCATCATCGATGGAAGCGACAGTTACTAGAAAACCAGCAGCAACACAATTACTACATAAGGCAAACCCAATTAGTTCAGCAACAATTATTCTGAACATGCAGTTCAATGCTGATGTTGATAGCAATGTCCTGTAAAGGATGCAAAAAAAAAAAAGTTCACGATACAAACAACAGCGGACAGGTGGAAAAGCACTCCACAAGAAATTGCTCACAGTGTTGCTCCACTACTTAACTCAGTATCTGAGCGATGGAACCATGCACTATGAGTCAAACATGAGAAAAATGCGTAAGCAAACCACAGCCACAAGATAATCCAAATATGCTTGCATCAAAGGTTAACAAGGATTTAATTTTTGTTGTACACTAATGCAACATGTACTGAAACCCATTATGTCAGGTCATTGTGTCATTATTATGTTTAAAATAAATCCATGACTCATTGGGGGAAGTAAGTTAGTTGCATATCCTTTACAGGATGTCACAGTCAACACCATGTTTTGCTGTTGTGATCTCTTGGCAGCTGTGTTTCGAACGTGGGTATGCGGGATTACGAACTGCGTCTGTAACCCCTTCGCTACGGAGCTGGCATTGGAGGAAACAACCATTCTAATCTGTGTTTTAAAATCAGCTCTGTCGCCATGCATGATAGCCTTTTTTTAATGTTGCATATCCCTTGCAGTCAACACCAGCATTTTTCAGCTGCTGTTGATGTACTAGGCAAGCTTTTACGTTCAGTAGTTTGCCATTGCTTTCTGAACAACCGGCTTCCATACCAACACGTTATAACGCAATGCGACACAGTCTGCTGCACAAATCGGTCGCGGCTGTGCTTCGAACGCCCGGTAAGCGGCTCATGAACCGCGTTCCTGGATTTTTCTACCCCTGACTATATCATACCGGTCTCCTTTGGCCATGGAGACCGGTATGATATAGTCAGGGGTAGAAAACTCAAGGTGCCATGTTGCAATGGTCCCAGCAAAATTTCCCCTGGCACCTGAATTTTCTATGATTTTTCTTAGCCAGCATTTGCTGTATGTATGCTGGCGCCTGAAAAAAAAAAATGGGGTTTGTTCCTGACTTACTTTTAATTTTCCTCTACCTCTGGATATAGTACTCAAAACCTTTTAGAACTGAAAGTTTTTACATTATACTGAGCTTTATACAATCATCTTTGAAGCAAATATATGTAAAAATAGGGTACTCTAAATATCCCAAGCATCCCCCCCCAAAAAACCAATGTTTTTGTGAATAATGGATATAAAATAATAACAAATTATCATAACCAAGATGAAAAATCCAAAGTAAATCAATTAGGCCGGTCTCCGTGGCCAAAGGCTTGCGAACGCGGTTCGTGAGCCGCTTACCGGGCGTTCAAAACGCAGCCGCGACCGATTTGTGCAGCAGACTGTGTCGCATTGTGTTGTAACGTGTTGGTATGGGAACCAGTCATTCAGAAAGCAATGGCTAACTACTGAATGTAAAATTTGCCTAGTACATCAACAGCAGCTGGAAAATGCTGGTGTTGACTGCAACGTCCTGCAAGTGATATGCAACATAAAAAAAAAAAAAAATTAGCTACAAAGTGTTCAAAATTTCCAGTCAAATGCCGAGGGCTGTGCTTTATTGTTGTTGATATTTAATTATGGACTTTGTAAATTATAATTTAAAAAAAAATTACAATAGCTCTTTACAACTAAACTGCTGGCCTTTGGCTTTAGACTTAGAAATAATGAAGGGCACAGAAATGTCTTGTTCTAATCTTCAAATTCAAGAATTTGTGCTGAGATCAGAGTGGAAACAAAAATATACTCACACAGAGAGTAGTTTGGGGACAAATGCGTTAGAATAACATGCTTGTCTATTATATGTTGAGAGAAAATAAGCACCGATTGATTTACTCGGTGTGCAATGACGTTCATTTTATATCAAATCTTAAATTAAATAAATATAAAATAACAAATGTCAAAGCAGGGTAAGAAAAGAGAAAGACAGAACACTGAACGGAACGATTCAATTTGTGAAATAAAACAATTGTTTCTTAATTTCACCAAAAGACAGGTGGAATCAAATAAAAACTTGCGATTTCTCAAAATAAACGTTCCAAGACAGTAATCTATGCTACCTCTAAGTCTTGTCTGTAAAATGATTCAGTAATTCCGTGCCATCCGAGGTCTCCTGAGTTTAAATCCCAATAACTAACCCGCCTCGTCTGTCTCTCCATTCGACAGATTTTCAAAGTTCCTTCTACGCGAAACGGAACAATTAATTATTTTTAAACTGAGCTCCGTTGCAATTAAGGGAAACTATATATTTAACAATTAAATAAATGGATTATAATTGTTTCTGTACACTAAATGTGTGTGTATAACCTTTGAGTAAGTAGGAGAATTATATTAAGAATAATTATAACTACGCTTATAACTGACATTTGAGGTAGCTTGAAGAAGTTGTAGTACTACTAGTACATGAAATAATCACAAATCAGAAATGTTTGATGAGATTGGCTTTCATAGGCCTATATACTTTGTACAGCTATTGTTGTAATTATTTATAATTAATTAGCGTAGAACAGAAAGTTTACTGCGATGAAATTCAATGCGCATTATGTAAATTACATATGTGTTTGTTTTATTAACGAACTATTGTCGTAGTTTTTATACAACAGATAGTATCAACTTCCGACTCCCAAAGACCGACAAAATATAGAGGGACAATGAATTTTAATGATTTGATTTCAACAAAAAACATTACAAGGACTGCAAATGCAAGATTATGATTACAGCAGTTCAAGACGGGATTATGCAAGATGTTGATAAGCAACATCAGTAAGTTAAGCGCAGTAAGTCCATGAAGCGTGAGTGTTGGTTTTCGTGTATCTCTGGCTACTTTCTCTCAACGCTGTACCCGTCCTGGCGCGAGTTGACTTCTGCTAGAAATGAACGTGTTTGTTTAGCAGCAGTTATCAGTTCTCGTTGAAAGACGTTCGCCAACATTAACATATTGATTAATATGCTTATAAATTAGATACTGTCGTATTATACTTTAGTTTACAATGTAAACATTTCGTATTCGTGGTAAGGTAACCAGATATAAAATCCTGACCGCCAGTGTATAGTTATACCGTATGACGTCTTCTGCTAGACAGCCGGTCACAGCTTCTGCTTACTGTCTTTATCTTTATTTGCCTATAGCGTGCAAATAAATTAGTCTCCCGTTGAGACGGTGTATTTATTTAAATCTGTATTTCAATTTCCTAACGTGTACATTTTTAGTGAGCCGGATTTTAGTACTGCCCTCCACATTTAAAAGAGCAGCCATTACCAGAAGAAAGTTATCCATAATCTGATTTTTATTTTCATTCTAAGTTCTGAAACCATGACCCTGTTTCCAGTTTTTGTCAGCAAAGAATAATTTTCTTTCAAGTATAACTTGTTTTATCTACAAGGTTGTTGCTGCGATGAACATGAGACAAAGGAGCATACCATACCCTGGGATACACACCTGGGAGGCAAATCTCAACATACAAAAGTAAATGCCTTCTTTTTCCCCATTTTAATTAGTTTATGATGATAAGAAGAAAACAAACGGCAGGGAGTCGTTACAAGATCACTCATCGAAGACACAAGGAAAAGACAAATGAAATTCATGAGGCATATCTACAGAAGAGTTGTAGAGCGATTAGTCTCATATGGGGAAATACCAGACAACAGAGGCAGAGCATGATAGAGAAAGATGTCTATGTAGAAATACCAGACAACAGAGGCAGAGCATGATTGAGAAAGATGTCTATGGGGAAATACCAGACAACAGAGGCAGAGCATGATAGAGAAAGATGTATGTGAAAAGTGTAAACAGCTGGGTGGACCAATAATAATATAAGCAACACCAACTTCATCAAAATATCAGATAGCAGACAGGATTGGATAGTCATAGAAGTAGAAAAAGAAACTGAACAATTAACGAACCAGCCCCCTTTTTCTCGGGAGCCAGCATATTTAGTTTTGCAAAGACAGGCTAACAATGATTAACAATTCAGGTGCCAGGTAGAAATTTGTAGACGCCACTGCAACCAGGCACCTTGATTTTTCCACGCCCTGGGATAGTCTTGATCACCGATGTCCGCTTCAGACAAAACACCTAAAAAAGAAGAAGAATTAAAGGATAATATCCAAAGCAGGAGATTCCTGGACTGAACTTGTGTTAAAGGAGAAAGTAAATGGTAAACTTAATTTTTACAGCATCATTGACAGATAGAAAAGTCCAAGATCTTGACTAAAGATGTATATTCATGATAGCTTGAGAAAAGTAACAAGAAGAAGTGAACCAATATTGTAGAACCAGTGTGGAAAGTAAAGTGTAACTGAAGGAAGTGTACAAATGTTACATTATCAATATGGAAAGTAAAATGTAACTGAAGAAAGAATACCAATGTTACAGCATCAATTTGGAAAGTAATCTGTTGCAGAAGGAAGTGTACCAGTATTGCAGAACCAATGTGGAAAGTGTTGTTGTTTGTCCATCAAGAATGATGATGACCATTCATTTCATCCAGTGGGGTTGAAAGTATGGAGCATTGAGTTCTAAGATGGCTGGTAAGGCCTATTTACGCTCAAAATGTTCTTTGACAGTGTGGGCAAAGAATGCTTGATGTTCCAGGAGGAGGATCTCCTGCAGTGGTTTTTCTGTCCAGCCTATCTTCACAGCTCTTGTAGTCCTTGTTGCTTCACAAGTGACTGCACCCTTGCGTAATGACGTAGGCCACACATTTCGGTCTTTGGCAGCAGTCTCCCAAGTGCCATGATGAATTCCAAAAGCTTTCAGTGAGATTTTCAGAATGTCTTTAAAGCGTTTCCTCTGGCCGCCTTGGAAGCATTTACCAGAACGCAGCTCGCCGTAAAAAATTCGTTTAGTGAGCCTGTGATCTGGCATGCGAGTTAAGTGACCAACCCAGCGAATCTGATTCTTCATTAGTAGAGTGTGGATACTGGGCATGGACGCTCTTTCTAGGACTTCAGTGTCTAGGATCTTGTCTTGCAGTTTAATCTTTAATAGCTTCCTAAGCCTGTCGCTGATAAACAGTTCAGGTTTCACAAGGATATAGCAGTGTGGATAATACAACTGCTTTGTAGACTTTCAGCTTTGTTTGCAGGCTTATTCCATTTCTCTCCCATACATTCTTGTACAGTCTGCCAAAGGCTGCCCTGGCCTTGGAGATTCTTGCATTCACTTCGTCATCGGTTGTGGCAGCTTGGAACACAATTCTGCCAAGATAGGTGAATTTGTCCACAAAACTTAGTCTTTGACCATTCACTTTGATATTCGGCATGGTGTAATTATTCCCTGGAGCTGGCTGGTACATAACTAGCCTTCTCCAAGTTGATATTGAGTCCAAAGTTGGCACAGGAATATGAGAAAGCTGAAACATTGTGTTGCATGTCTGCCTCTGAGTTGGCATATAGAGCGCAATCATCAGCAAACAGGAGCTCTCTGACGGTGTCGCTGTTAGTTTTGGTGTTAGCTTTCAGCCTTCTGAGATTGAACAACTTTCTATCCATGTTGATGTCTATTCCAGTGTAGTTGTTTTCAAAGGCATTCATCAACATAGCTGAAAATATGAGGCTGAATAATGTTGGTGCCAGGACACATCCTTGCTTCATCCATTGGTGACAGGAAAGGGCTCAGACAGTTCACCATTTTCCTGTACTCATGCCAGCATACCATCGTGAAATAGCCGCACTATTTGGACAAACTTTTCGTGGACAGCCATATTTCGCCATAATCTTCCACAGTCCTCTGCTGACTGCATTAAAAGCCTTGGTAAGGTCAGTGAAATTGGAGAACATTTCGGAGTTCTGTTCCTGACATTTCTCTTGCAGCTGCCTTGCAGCAAAAATCATGTCAACAGTTCCTCGATCTTTTCTGAAGCCACATTGACTCTCAGGAAGGTCCTTTGATTGAGTGTGGAAAGTAAAGCGTAACTGAAGGAAGAATACAAATGTTACAATATCAATACAGATAGTAAAGTGTAACTGAAGGAAGAATACCAATGTTACAATATCAGTATGGAAAGTAAAGCGTAACTGAAAGAAGAATACCAATGTTAAAATATCAATACAGATAGTAAAGTGTAACTGAAGGAAGAAGATCAATGTTACAATATCAATATGGAATGTTAAGTGTAACTGAAGGAAGAATACAATGTTACAATATCAGTATGGAAAGTAAAGTGTAACGAAGGAAGAATACCAATGTTACAATATCAGTATGGAAAGTAAAGTGTAATGAAGGAAGAATACCAATGTTACAATATCAGTATGGAACGTAAAGTGTAACTGAAGGAAGAATACCAATGTTACAATATCAATACGGAAAGTAAAATGTAACTGAAAGAAGAATACCAATGTTACAATATCAGTATGGAAAGTAAAGTGTAACGAAAGAAGAATACCAATGTTACAATATCAGTATGGAACGTAAAGTGTAACTGAAGGAAGAATACCAATGTTACAAAATCAATACGGAAAGTAAAGTGTAACAGAAGGAAGAATACCAATGTTACAATATCGATACGGTAAGTAAAGTGTAACTGAAGGAAGAATACCAATGTTACAATATCAGTATGGAACGTAAAGTGTAACTGATGGAAGAACACCAATGTTACAATATCAGTACGGAAAGTAAAGTGTAACTGAAGGAAGAATACCAATGTTACAATATCAATACGGAAAGTAAAGTGTAACTGAAGGAAGAATACCAATGTTACAATATCAATACGGAAAGTAAAGTGTAACTGAAGGAAGAATACCAATGTTACAATATCTGTGTGGAAAGTAAAGTGTAACTGAAGGAAGAATACCAATGTTACAATATCAATACAGAAAGTAAAGTGTAACTGAAGGAATAATACCAATGTTACAATATCAATACGGAAAGTAAAGTGTAACTGAAGGAAGAAGACCAATGTTACAATATCAGTATGGAAAGTAAAGTGTAACTGAAGGAAGAATACCAGTTATCAGTTATCAGTTGGGGTATCTTCATTGCACTCCGGACATGTCCATAGGTGCTCAGATCCTACCCCCAGCATATGCATCAGCGTTCGGTGGCTAATAGTGCCAGTTCTGTGTTGGTTGATGAGGCGCTTTGTTTTCCCGATGTACCTCTCGCATCTGGCTGTGCCGATTCTTACTCCCAGGTCTTTCATCCTGGACAGCGATGTGGAATCGCTGACGTCAAAGTCCTCTGTTCTCGCCATATCTTTAAGGACATTAATAACATCGGCATGATCCATGGGCTGGCCATCTACAGGGGGTGCAGAGCCAGCCAGTTTGTCAGCTCGTTCATTTCCCTCGACTCCCGCATGTCCCGGGACGAAGATGAAGGTGACTTTACGGACAACAGACTTCCGCAGCGATTCAGTCCACTGTCTACGTACAGATCCAGCTTCAACCTTCTGAATCATGCTCATTGAATCACTTAGTACACACACGTTGGTATAATGCTGTGATTCCAGCCATATGAAGGCCTGTGTAACTGCCATCACCTCCATCGTCATGCTGCTCGTGGTCATAGAGTGGGCACCACTGGATTCTTGAACGGTTCGGCCCGCTGAACGGGCTGTAAATGCCCACGCACTTCTCTGCTGCTTTACAACAGATCCATCTGTATAGATGAGCACTTCGGGGCTATCTGAGTGTTCATAGATGAGCGTGTTAACCTCTGCATTGACAGCGGCAGGGTTCTGCTCTCTGCACCGTCTGTCGAGTGTGATAATGCAGGAGAAAGTGCACTTAAAAGCCGTAGGCACCGGCACCCATTCCTTGCCGGGGTTGATACTGGTAAGACTGCAGACCTGTCTGACGACATCTTCCGCCCGACCCATCCATGATTTGCCCCTCTTTAGCCTGTCACCCTTTTCTCTGAATATAGCATCATGCAGAGGGTGCTGCTCATCTGCATTTATTTTTAAGTATGCACGAGCTCTCCAGATCTTGATCCTGTGTTCCATTGTCGGGAAAGAAGAAATTGTCGGGGAAGAATACCAATGTTACAATATCAATACGGAAAGTAAAGTGTAACTGAAGGAAGAATACCAATGTTACAATATCAATGCGGAAAGTAAAGTGTAACTGAAGGAAGAATACCAATGTTACATTATCAGTATGGAACGTAAAGTGTAACTGAAGGAAGAATACCAATGTTACAATATCAGTATGGAAAGTAAAGTGTAACTGAAGGAAGAAGACCAATGTTACAATATCAGTATGGAAAGTAAAGTGTAGCTTATGGAAATTCATCAGTGTTGCAGTATCAATTTGGAAATTTATCTATAACAGAAGGAAACAGTACCATTGCAGCTAGAGAAGGGTAAGAGAGTAAGTACATCAATGTTACAAAACCATTATAGTGAGAAGGATAACAGAAGGAAGTGTACAAATGTTACAATATCATATCAGGAGTTACGGGTAACAAAAGGGAGTGTACCAATGTCATAGAACCATTATACTAGGAGAATGGTAACAGAAGGAAGTGAACCAATGTTACATGTTCATGATGTTGAGAGAAGTGTAACAGCAAGGAGTGTACCATATCATAGAACCATTATATTAAGAGAAGGGTAGCAGAAGAAAGTGAACCAATATTGGTAACAGAAGGAAGATACCTAATATTATAGTATCATTATAGCAAGTGAAGGATAACAAAAGGAAGTTTACCAATGTTAGAGTACCAATATGGAAAGTAATGACAACAGAAGGAAGTGTACCAATGTTACTTTTCCTTTATGGTGAGAGATGGGTTAAAGAAGGAAGTATATCAATGTTACAGAGTCAATATTGTGAAATATGGGTAACAGAAGGAAGTGTAACCAATGTTACAATGCCATTATAGAGAGAGAAGGGCAACAGAAGAATGCTTATTGTATAACAGTGCTGATGTGAAGTGGAAATTGATAGGTAAAAGAAATGAAAAATTTACCTATATGCGGAAACACGTCCTTCTGCTAAGTTGTACAGGGAAAAGGCTACTTGAGTAAAGAACAACACACATTCCATAACCACAGTTGAGTAAGCTTGAATCCAGATTCAGAAAATGAACTGAATTTAGAAATGATTTTTTTCTTCAAGATATAAAAGCATGTAGAGCGGTTGAGTACGTCAGAAATGTAAATATGTTAATTCTAAATTGGGAGACAGTTTTTCAAAGGGCAGTTTAGAGCCAAAGAGGCCAATTATAAAACATCATAACACAGGAAAAAGCGTTTGGCAACTTGTGCACTTAATATCAAACACAACACAGTTTGATGATACAACCTATTTACTCACCGATTTATTTGAGGTGACATATAAGTGAGAAGAGGCTGTATATTTTCACCGCTGGGTAGCACTAGCTTTAGATAAGAGACAGTTATGTGGCTGTCACTATTACTACATCTATAGGCTTGAGAATGAACTGATGCTATCATTCTTGCTGCACCTGTAGGCATGATCTTGAACTGCATGTTTCCATCTTCAGCTGTAGGCTTGCAAATGGGCTTTGTGCTGTAATATTTTCTGGAGCTGTAGGTTTGAGAGTGGGCTGTATGTTGTCAAATTTACTGCAGCTGTAGGTTTGAGAATGGACTTTATGTTACTTTACAGCAACTGTAGGCTTGAGAATGGGCTTTGTGTTATCTTTTCTGCAGCTGTAGGCTTGAGAATGGACTATGTTGTTATCTTTACTGTAGCTATAGGCACGAGAATGGGTTGTATGTTGTCATCTTTGCTGCAGCAGTAGGTTTGAGAATGGACTTTATGTTACTTTACAGCAACTGGAAAATGGACTTTGTGTTATCTTTTCTGCAGCTGTAGGCTTGAGAATGGACTATGTTGTTATCTTTACTGCAGCTATAGATACGAGAATGGGTTGTATGTTGTCATCTTTGCTGCAGCTGTAGGTTTGAGAATGGACTTTATGTTACTTTACAGCAACTGTAGGCTTGAGAATGGGCTTTATGTTACTTTACAGCAACTGTAGGCTTGAGAATGTACTATGTTGTTATCTTTACTGCAGCTATATGTACGAGAATGGACTATGTTGTTATCTTTACTGCAGCTATAGGTTTGAGAATGGACTTTGTGTTATCTTTTCTGCAGCTGTAGGCTTGAGAATGGACTATGTTGTTATCTTTTCTGCAGCTATAGGTACGAGAATGGGTTGTATGTTGTCATCTTTACTGCAGCTGTAGGTTTGAGAATGGACTATGTTGTTATCTTTACTGCAACTGTAGGAAAATGGACTGTGTGTCATCTTTACTGCAGCTGTAGGCATGAAATAGGTTTTATGCTATCATCCTTACTGCAACTGCAGGCTTGATGATCTGCTATACACTTTTACCCTTAATGCAGTTATGGACATATTTGCAGATGATGTCCTAGTTTATAGACAGGGGAGAAATAGAATGGAAATGTCTAGGGAAATGCAGGTTCTGGTAGATAAAGCGAGTTAATGATGTAAGGAATGGGTTCCTTCATAAACCCTGACAAAAGCAACTGAGTTATGGTGCTCTTTAAATATCAAAATTGTTAGGAATGAGGACCCGAGATCACTGCCAATGGCATTCTGATCAAGAGAGGGTACATATTTAAATACCTCAGAATAACATTGGACAGAAGTTTGTCTTTCAGGGGCATGTGGGAGAGGTGGTTTTATAAGTCAGGGACTCAGTGCACTGAAGATGATGGCAGCGGAGGACATAGAACAGAGATTTTAATACACTTTCTATCAACAATCAATTCTTTCGGTAACTAAGTATGGTCAGGAATTGTTGGCAGTATCGCACAGCCAGCTGAAGATGCTTGAACGCATGCACAGTGAGGCCATGAGAGATATTTTGGGATGCACATTCTGTGCTTCTAAAATATTTGCTATGCCCTCCATATATGATATGCACAAAGTGCCCCAGGCAATAATGTACCTTAGGGCTACAACAGGCAAGATGCTTCCTCTGTATGAGACATTGGATGATACCAGAAGACACCAATTGAGGAGATGGGGGATTAATTAACAATACAATTAGGCACGTCTGTGAAATTGGTAAGATAGTGCTTGAAAGGAAATGGTCATGGTGCCTAGGGTATCAGGAGTGGATAGATGTCAAGTGCAGATGGTACCTTATCTGGGCCAAATAATTACAAAAGATGGTCAATATGAAACTGAATAAGATCAAGATATGTGGTAGCCAAAAAGGTGTTTTGAGAGAAACAAACATCCTTAACATTAAGTGACATCAATATTGAATTGAAGAACTAATGATCACTGCATATGTCTGGCCTGTAGCATTATACACCTCTGAAACATGGAATTTAAACAAAAGAGATGACAAGAACCTGGTAACCTTTGAGATGTGGTGTTATCTGAAGATACAATGAATAGGCTAGACAAAAAAGAGGTTTGTCGCTGAAGATACTGGAGTGCAAGAAAAAAATTATTGGGATGTTCTAGAATAAACCACATCATGCAAGTATGCAAGTACGTTGGGACACAGACTTATGTGCCACATCGTAAGTCCGTGTAAACTGTATTTGGCCATGTAGATATGTTTGAACTTACGAAGGGACTGGCTCATCAATACGGCGTAATAATAACAGTCTATAACTTCACCGCTGAACTTGGAAATGATATGAAGTAAACATCGTAGCTCAAGGAAAATAACACCGTTTTATTCCGGAGTTGACAGTCATGACACATTATTGTGGTGTACAAATTAGAGTTCTCGTTATTACCGAGATGGCATCTAATATACGCATGTAGTCACATTAAGTGACCAACCTGTTTTACATTTGCCTTGTCGCTCAGTAGTACTTCTCTTTTCCCTCCGTTCATTCAGGTCGTCCTTGCTGTTATGTTCGTCCAATTCTCGTCTAGCTTCTGCCTGTCGTTCTCAGATCCATGGCGTTTCTAATCTCTGCTTCCAGCTGTGATCAACTTGTAGTCCACCGCTAAACCTCTTAGCATCCAATAGCCACACCAAGCTGTTCCGAAATTCCAATACACAACCGTTCACCTTGATCGCCGCACAACGTATGTTTTTGTTGTTAAGGTTGCGTTGGTGTGAAGTTTCTCGTCGTCAAGTTGTATCTCATGGTTTTCCTGCACTGTTTTCTTTGAGAGTTCCCTCTATCCTCTGTATGGCGTGATCTAGGCACCTGCTTCGTGGCATTATGCACAGTTGAAGATAGTTACTGAGAATAGAAGACATTGGAAAGTCATGATAAGACGGATGACTTCAACACCATCTTCACACTAATTGGAATTAGAGTGAATGAATTTTGCACCACAAGTAAGAATACTCATCTCATGTGAATTGAGATTTCTATATAATTGCTATAAGTTATTGTCTTTACAAAGCGCGTTAGGAGTATAGGAATGACTACATGTGACAGATCACAGTGTGAAGCTCATGGAGAGAACTAAGCAAACACCAGTGAATCAAGTAACAAGGAAGAGATGCTGGTGCTGGGTAGGACACACATTGAGGGATTACTTAAGATTATTTCAAGATCGCGTTAATACAAGAACTTAGTTAGTTAGTTAGTCTTTCCTCTTGAGCGTAAGGCGGTGCATAGGGCAGAAGTCCTGTCTCTCCATGCTTGGCGGTTCGCTGCTACATGTTGTAGATCAAGGATATTTACTTGGCCATTGAATGAGCCTTCTCTAATGATGGTTCTACGCAGGGTCTCTCTTGTTCTTCCCCGTTTTCTTTTCCCTACTGGTGACCATATGAGGGCTTGGTAGGGGAGTCTTGACTTGTCCATTCTGAGTACATGGCCGATGTAGTTCCAACGGCGTCTTCTTATGAAATTGGATACTGTATCTTGCTTAGTCTCTTGTCTTATTTGCGAATTGGTTCTGAAGTCTGTCCAGTGGATGTTTAGAAGTCTTCTAAGACAAGACATTCTTCTAACACATAAATACAAGAACTGATTACTTGATATTGTTTTTCCCTCTATACTTTACGGTTCTGTTCTTCTCGCCCTTCTGAAATTCGGTTTATAACGTAAGTAGACCCGCAAATCACGTGTTATGTAGATGTATAGACTTGTTCTAGTGTCAGTTATTAAATTTAGCTTCCAATTTTACGTATACTGTAGGGGATGGGAGAATTTATAGGGAGGAAATACAAACAGGGGGGGGGGGGGTGATATTCTGAACATATGGTGAAGGGGTGCATGGGCCAAAAAAGATTGAGAACCACTGATGTAGAGCCCTGTGCCGAAGTACCATCTCCACCTGGGGCTGTGTTACAGAGCTCACATCCCCCTCCCCAAGCTCAGAAACCCCAGCAGGGGTGTGGAGGACAGGTACTGTAACTTCACATCTATGAGAAGCACAATCAGGTGTAACCTGGTCATAATTCATAACAGCACATAGAAACCGGATGGGATTAGGTCTAGATTGAGGATGTTTCCTTTGAGGGTGTTGGGTAGTTCTTCATTAAGAGAATCCAGGATGATTTTCAGAAGGAATCATGAGAAGAAGAACAATTGTACATATTGTAACAACTGGTGAGATAAGTGGAAGGAGAGCTTGAGAGAAATAGCAGATTGGCAGTGAGTTTTTCCTCATGGAAAGATATTACATGGATAATTGCTGGAGAATCACAGTTGTGAAGAGGAATAGTCGCTCGTGCCAGTTGACGGGGCACTTCTTCTTCTGCGTTCATCCGGAATTTTTTTTGGGACGTGATTGCGTTGTGCCTGTTTGCAGCAGAGCTGCGTTCTTGCGCCGTTAGGCCGACACATCCGACTTCTGCGGGCATTTGTTGACCGGGTTAACCTTCCCGGCTGACGGGGCACTTGATGATGATGGATTACTAGATACGGTAGTTTAAACTGCCAAGGTATGTGTGCACACTATACACTGGTCCTCCTAGTGTTTTGCCCACATCTGAGAAGGCTGGGTGTTGAATCCGTTACATCGAGGAGGAGGAGAGAGTGTTGGGGGAAGACACCCTCGATGTCAAATACTACGGAAGCCTATAGACTATAGATCTGCAGAAGACAGTGCAGTTCATACAAATGCTGTGATTAAACAGAAATAGACAATTCACGTTCATTGAACACATCCTGAGAAGTGGGATGGCTAGAAAACCTAACGTCATGAAATTAGAGGCAAAGAGACAGGGGACGACCTAAAGTATACCACTCAGAATACCACCAGTTTCTTAATTTGTAAACATGCATACCATATACATCATGAATCGTACCAGGTCTGCTAAAGTCAGTAATAGATGTCTTACCTCCAAGTCTTTCGCTGTCCCCTCCAGCATAGTTCTCAGTAAACTGTTAAGTCTCTCTCGTCCACATCTCACTGGGACTCATGACTCCGACTCACATGGGAAGCACAGAATACTAACACTGTAACCTACCAATCATGTCGTAAGAGGTCGTAAGGAGGGTTGGTTCGATGCTAATTACCTCATCCCACTGACAACTGCAAGCTCCAGTCAGTCATAGACTGGGCATCAGTTGGTTGAGGACTTATGCTCCATTGGGAATAAAAGGCAGCAGATGATGAAATGATATGTTTCGTTCATCATCATCATCCAATGCCAGCTGGCGTGGGCGATCATGCCTCTCCACAAATTACAATCGCTGACGTCATGGATCTAGACCCGTGTTCATAGAGCAGTCGGCACTCGGCAGATAAAGCGGTCAGTAATACTTGTCCGCGGTTACTTCCTAAGACAGTCCTGGTACCATCTTTAGGCTGGTTCGTCTGGCGGCCTAGGTCAGTTCTAAAAATCCGCCATGATGCGGATTCGAACCAGTGACCATCAGGACGAAGGCATGCGTCTAGCCACCACGCTACCGCAGCCTCCCGCCCTTTAAAGTACATGTTGTATGCCCATTGCAAGACTTAGCGATCAACTCCAATCACCGGTGAATTTGTTTCTAGGCCATTTTAGGTTCACCGGTTTGCAGTTGAATGAGACGTCAGCGTTGAAATCCGATCGACCGGTGTAGGGGTTGAACCCCGTACCACGCCATCAGTGCACCGGTAGTTCAAGACCGTCTCCCTGGTCTAGGGGTTACACGACTTTCTCCGTAATCCCGTATACTCTCTTGAGTAATGTGACGTGCGCGAGAATTGGTAGCGGTTCTCCCCGCGTCGGTAACTTACGGGGTATGTGAGTCGGTCGCTCAGAAAGCAATGGCAAACTACCGTACTAAGCGTAATCTTGCCAAGAAATCAGCAATCAGCTGAAAGATGATGTTGGCAGCGATGTCCTGTAAAGATATGCGGAAAAAAAACAAACCTCCTCCCCGCCCATACGTTGTAATTATTTTGGCATGTAATTGCCGGTAGGTGTCTGCAGTACATTAGAAGGCTGGTAATATAATCCCCCCCCCCCACCACCACCACCACTACCACCACCACCACCATGTGTAATATAGTGCAGCTGGGTTAGACAAACCAGGCTCTCTGGGCTGGAGAAAATCACAGAAATGCCGGCTGTAATCAGCGTGACTTTGGCCGACCTGATCTCAGCGATATCGATTGGATCGGCAGGGGTCGGACTTGGTGTGAACGATCCTACATTTGTTCCCTGTCTGAAAGGTTAACTCTTTGAATGCGAGTGTATCCCGTGGAAAGACATGTCGCCCCATAGCAGATGAACACTTGAGCCTGGCCGGGGGGTTGAGAAGGCGAAGAGGTTGCTCATTGATTATGTCGGCTGTAGCTGTTGGCGGATTGACACCGCTTAAAAAAGAAAAAAAAAATCAATTTCAATCCATATTTTGATATTTTTGAACATTTCTGTCAATGCTTTAGGTGACTTGTGTGTGTGTGTCTGTATATGTATGTATGTGCGCGCGCGCACGTGTGTGGGTATGTGGGTGGGTGGGATCTACTATCAATTTATAATATCTATACGTGATATATGTTTTGTTAATTTCGTTTTGTCTGCGGGAAGTGTTTTTTTAATTACCATTTTGTAGCGACCAAGCAGAAATCAGCGTGATTGAGAGGTTTAACCCGCTCAAACTTAAGCTTCATATGCACTGACGGCAGGGTAGTGGGTTAATTCCACGCAATAGTTCATTCCACGCAATAGTTCCTTCCACGCAATAGTTCATTCCACGCAATAGTTCCTTACACGCAATAGTTCATTCCACGCAATAATTCCTTCCACGCAAAAGTTCATTCCACGCAACGAGCAGTTGACGCAACGAGCAGTTGACCGTGGGGGAGTAAATTACCAGTACCTCTGAAGTCGGAGTGGGTTCGCCTTTATGGCGGGGGAACTAGTAATAGGGAAAGCTAAACCACACGCAAAAAATAAACCCAGTATACTAGAAGTACTGGCACGTGTATGGACTACGCTTGAGTTCAAAGAGAGCTAACGCCCAAAAGCCGCGCCGACAGGCAAGATGTTAGCCACTGTGCTAGCCTGGCGGCCCTTGCAGACAGTGACTCAAACAAAAGACTGTCCTGTCTTCCGGTAGGTTTTCCTGTCCTTGGTCTGGCCTATACGAACAGGTGTAGGGAGGGGAGTGGGCGGCAAGAAGTATTGTTGTTGTGACTGAATTGTACTGTCCTTGTCCCAGAAGTGTTATTTTGTTGTCTTTCTGAAATTTCTCACTTGTGTGGTCATGACTCGTTTATTAGTTGCATCATATTGGTTGTCTGTCTGTCTGTCTGTCTGTCTGTCTGTCTGTCTGTCTGTCTGTCTGTCTGTCTGTCTGTCTGTCTGACAGTGGGACGAATGAGTAAACGAACAGTGAAGTGGGTGAATATGTGGACGAACAGACGAATTAACGTCCATTGGGATGGGTGGAAAAGGTAATGGATGCTCTGCCGGGCGATTGAGCATGTCCTATTCCCAGAGCGGGACACGAGATAAACCCATCTGTCATGGCACCACTGTCTCCCCAGGTCTCTCTCTCTCTCTCTCTCTCTCTCTCTCCCTCCTCCCCCCCCCCCCCCAGCTTTGCTGTCACCCTCTTCCATCTGTCACGGCAACACTATCTCCCCTGGTCTTCCCCCAGCTTTGCTGTCACCCTCCCTCTTCCATCTGTCACGGCATCACTATCTCCCCATGTCTCCCCCCATGTCTCCCCCCAGGTCCCCCCCCAGCTTTTCTGTCACCCTCTTCCATCTGTCACGGCAAAACTATCTCCCCTAAACACACACCCCCCCCCCCCAGCTTTGCTGCCACCCTCTTCCATCTGTCACGGCATCACTATCTCCCCAGGTCTTCCCCCCTCCAGCTTTGCTGTCACCCTCTTCCATCTGTCACGACAACACTATCTCCTCATATCTCCCCCACCTCTGCTGTGTTACTCCCCCACCCATCTGTCACGGCAACACTATCTCCCCAGGCCTCCCCCAGCTCTTCTGTGTCACCCTCTTTCATCTGTCACGTCAACACTATCTCCCCATATCTCTCGCCTCCCCCCCCCCCGCCCCAGCTCTGCTGTCACCCTCTTCCATCTGTCACGGCAACAATATCTCCCCATATCTCCCCGCCTTCACCTCTGCTGTTACCCCTCTCCATCTGTCACGGCAACACTATCTCCCCTGGACTCCCCCAGCTCTGCTATGTCACTTTACCCCACCGGGTCATGAATGTACACAAACCACCGCCTCATTTCTTATTTATGACATGTAAACTGACGACTGTGTCAACAGTCATTTAGTCGTGACCGACTCTCATCATCTGCCTGTGGGATATTGACTGGGCGAACCTGGTGTAGTCTAGAGACAGGAGGAGGGATTTGTAGAAGATTTAACTCTTGTTGTCCGGAGCAGTTGTTAGTTTAAAACAACTCTTAGACAAATACGAGTTAAAGTACTGATTGTGTGGGGAAACCCCCCCCCCCCCCCCCCCACACACACACACTATCCCCCCCTTTCTCTTTCTCGTCTTAACTCGTTTTTTTTTAGTTTAGTCATAGCAGCGTTTGTCTCTCTCTCTCTCTCTCTCTCTCTCTCTCTCTCTCTCTCTCTCTCTCTCTGCCCCCCCCTCCTCCTCTCTCTCTCTGCCCCTCCTCTCTCTCTCTCTCTCTCTCTCTCTCTCTCTCTCTCTCTCTCTCTCTCTTTCTGTCTCTCTGCTAGTCCGTCCATATTGAGTTTGAGTCTGTTAACAGAGAAACGCCTAAAACCAATGAAGAACACGTGACCAGCCTAGGTTTAACCTAAGTCAGTCCGCATGAACTGTGCTGAATCATGGCTTGGTTACATTCCAGTTTGCCTCTCAGCAGATGTGAAGTTCCAGTACCGCTTTTGCACACCCCGCTGGTGTTTGGAATTTAAAGGTAATACGTTAAACTAGTAGTTAAAACTCAGTCTATCGGAGAATTCACTAACTGCATGGGGCTCTGGGAATTAAAGCTATGGTCATGACAGAGATATATAAAGTGTCAGCTTTTTTTTTTTTTTTTTGCATATCCTTTACAGGACATCGCTGTCAACAGCAGCATCTTTCAGCTGTCTGTTGATTTCTTGGCAAGATTACGCTCAGTAGTTTGCCATTGCTTTCTGAGCGGCCGGCTCAGTATCCCGCAAGTCACCAGCGGGGGTCGAACCGCTCCCAGTTCTCTCCCGCTACGAGACTGCGTGATAAACGGGATTACGGAGAAAGTGTTGTAACCCCTCAGCCAGAGAGATCGGCAAAGTGTCAGCTAGAACATAAATATTTAAAATAACAAGTAGGACACACATGTAAAGTAATGCCTAATACAGAAACATAAAGTAACAACTAGCATAGAAACAAAAGTAACAACTATGAGAGAAACATAAAGCAACAACTATTTAAAAAATAAATAAATTGCATGTCCTTCACAGGACGTAGCAGTCAACCCCAGCATTTTCACTGCTCGTGATTCCAGGGCAAATTTTACGTTCAGTAGTTTGCCATTGCTTTCTGAACGACCGGCTCCTATACCTTTTTCGAAAAAACCAGCACGGCTGTGTTTCGAACCCGGGTATACGGGCTCACAAACCGCGTTCGCAAACCCTTAGCCACAGAGACCGATTAACAACTATTATATAAACATAAAGCAACAACTACGACAGAAACATATAAAGCAACAACTAGCAAAGAAATATATAAAGCGACAACTAGGACACAGTGGGTAGAAGTCACAGCCTGAGATTGAAAGCGTTAAGACAATCCATAGATTGTTGAGCGTTTAGTGAGCGGCTGAGCAACTTGTGGTGAGTTACTTGGTTTAGAATGAGTTAACGTAGACAGTCCAGCAACAGGGCGGAAGATTTTGAATATAGCTATGTGGGGCACCAAGTATCCACCCAAGGCATCCTAATGAGGTTAGCACTACAGTTGTCTTGAGGGTAACGATGCTGTGTCAGGTATGGAGAAATCATCAGCTAAGTATTCATTGCAGACACTCGCAGTTTTGGTTG
Organism: Cepaea nemoralis; assembly: GCA_014155875.1. NCBI lineage: Eukaryota > Metazoa > Mollusca > Gastropoda > Stylommatophora > Helicidae > Cepaea > Cepaea nemoralis. The sequence goes on from JACEFZ010011456.1 coordinate 506,358, forward strand.
TTTTAACAGCCACGCGGCATGGGGCGTAATGAGGAGGGTCGGTCACGACAGTACTGCGTAGAAGACTGCGGCAATGGTGCGAAACTGAAGGATTCTGGCATATACTAGGTCGCGGATTTAGCAGGTAGGGTGGGAAGTTTTTTTTCCATTATCCGCGTGCTTTCAACTCTCCTCCCCCTTCCAGTCCTTGTCTTTCGGGCCTCTTTTTGCTCTCCCCTTTCTATCTCTATTTTCCGCCCCGTGCGTCGGCTAGCCAGTTCTCCAAGCGTGAGAGTTGTCTAGTCCTTTATGTCCCGTGCATCGACTAGTCAGTTCTCCAAGCGTTTGAGTTGTTCAATCCTTTGTGTCCCGTGCATCGACTAGCCAGTTCTCCAAGCGTTTGAGTTGTTCAATCCTTTGTGTCCCGTGCATCGACTAGCCAGTTCTCCAAGCGTTTGAGTTATCCCATTCTATATGTCCCGTGCATCGACTAGCCAGTTCTCCAAGCGTTTGAGTTATCCCATTCTATATGTCCCGTGCATCGACTAGTCAGTTCTCCATGCGTTTGAGTTGTTCAATCATGTATGTCCCGTGCACATTAAACATCGACTAGTCAACCTTCTTCTAACATTTGAATTGTTCAGTCACGTAAACATTGCATGTCCTTTGCAGGACGTTGTGATAAAACCCCGGTTGACGTTGTAGACAGTTTTACGTCCAGTAGTTTGCCATTGCTTTCTGAAAGAAAATTCCAGAGTGCTCTTATTCATTTTGTCACGTCGATTGCTGCCCAGTCTAGTCCGTGAATGTAAATTAAACATCGACTATTCACGCTTTCTTTGTTTGTGTGGGTTGTCCGGTCCAGCACGTTGGTGTACATTAAACCTCGACTAGCCAGACCTTCTTTGAATGATTTAATTGTCCGATTTGTTTTACGTCCCGAGTACAATTGAGTTGAGTTAAGAACCGACATCACTGCACTCAGGATATTCCCATACGTGCTCCGTCCCCTTGTTCAACAGCCAGCGAAGAGTCATACTACTAATCGTTCCCACCGCTCTCTGATTAAAAGTTCTCCTAGTCTTCACTCTCAGTTTTGAGATTCTTCCAGAACCCCTGCCGACCCCCCGCAATCTCATTCTTTCCATATATGGGTTCTCAATCTGTTCCTCCGCCTTCTCCACCTGGTCCCACATGTGCACGACCACCTCCCCCTAGTCCATTGGCAAACTACCACCAAGAGGTGCATTTCCTGCTAGCCTATCAGCCTGTTCATTCCCCCCGCACCCCCGCATGGCCAGGGCAAAATATCCATACAATTCTCACAATCTGTGACCTCTGAAGCAACGAGAGCCATTCCACACGAAACATTCCTTTCTCCACCTTACTAAGCATACTCTTTGAATCCGTAATGAATACAACATGTGTTGCAGTAGTCTCCTCTGCCTCAAGCCACCGGAGTGCCGCTGTTACTGCCTCCACCTCCATTCTCATGCTGGAGGTCGTAGTCTCATATGCCAGACACTCCTTTTTCAAGACTTGCCCATTAGCCTTTGCAATAAAGCCCCAGCGTCTGTTTCTCACCACTGACCCATCGGTGTAGATGACTCTCACCTTGATGTGTATTGCTCTGGATCAGCTGTTGCACTTTAAACTCAGTGCGGTCCGCTGCCCATTCTCTGCACTCACGACCCAGTGTTGTCCCGAGTACATTAAACATCGACAATCAGACCTCCTGTTCATGTTTTAATTTTCCGATCCAGTACGCTAGTGTACATTAAACCTCGACTGGTCAGACCTTCTTAGTATTTTTTAACTGTCCGATCCAGTACGCTAGTGTACATGATTAAACTTCGACTAATCAGGCCTATCTTCCTTGGTGAAACCTTACTTTAAGATGTTGGAATCATATACATTGTTAGACAGCAGTGTCGACAGAATAATCTGACAGAATGTACAGTCAGGGCGAGAAACAGACAGTGTTGGAGATCCATCGCAGCCAATCTTCATTGTGGAAACTGCACCTGATTAATTGATTGATTGATTGATTGATTGATTGATTGATTGATTGATTGATTGAGTGTCGACAAAGACGGACGGACATATGTACTAAAATAAGAATGCAAAAAGCAAGAGGAGCATTCATAGCACCTGGTGATTTGTGGAAGTCAAAATAATATAAATCTAGTGCCAAACTTACAATGTGTTATTGTGACGATCAGATCAGTACATGATTCATTGATTGATTTATTGATTTAAGAATCGACATCACAGCATTTGGGGCATTCCCATAAGCGCTCCGTCCCCATCCTCAGCAGCCAGCGAAGAGTTCCAACACCAATAGTACCAGTGGCAATCTGATTATATGTCCGTCTAGCCTTTCCTCTGAGCGTTGAGCGTCGGCCAGATCCCCTCGTCACTTCTCGCTGTCTCATTCTTGCCAGACCATGGTAATCCATTTGCTCCTCCGACTTGTGCACGTGCTCCCACAAGGCCGCAACCACGTCTGCCTTGTCATGTATAATACTCCACCGAGTTCTGCAGAGCCAGCCAATCTGTCCGCCTGTTCATTTCCCAGCACACCGTCATGTCCCGGAGAAAAGATCCAGGCGATACTTGTCACCCGTGACCTCCGAAGCGAAACAAGCCACTCCGCACGAAGCCTGCCCGTCCTCACCCTCGTCAATATGCTTTCTGAGTCAGTTACAATCACGATGTGTGTGTGTGTGTGTGTGTGTGTGTGTGTGTGTGTGTGTGTGTGTGTGTGTGTTTGTCGTATTCTCCGTCCAGCGGAGAGCCACAGTGACTGCCTCCACCTCCATTTTTAAGCTGGATGTTGTGGTATCATATGCCAGGCTCTCCTGCACCAAACGTCAACCATTAGCTTTGGCTATGAACCCCCAGCCACTTCTCTCATCTCTTGACATCGAACCATCTGTGTAGATAATCACATCACCCGAGTGAGCATTGTCCTGAATTAGTTGCTGGATTTCCACTTCCGTGGCCCCTGCTGGCCATTCCTTGCACTCCCGGCTTAATGTGATTATAACTCTGCACAAGTCTGACTGCTCCGCTGGCACTCTGACCCATTCCTCGCCTCGCCTAATGTTCTCCATGGGGCACACCTGTCTGATCGTATCCTCCGCCTGAGCCATCCATGATTTCCCTCTTATCAGTCGCTGACCCTTAACTGCTTCCAGCGCCTCATGCAGTGGGTGGTCTGTGTCTGCAGCTACTTGAGGTATGCCTTCGCCTGCATTACCTTGAGCCTACCAGCAACAGTCGGCAGACCAAGGATGTAACGCATACCCACTACTGGGGTGTCACTAATGGTACATCCTAGTATTACCCTCATAGCTTCGTTCTGTATGCGCTCTAACTTCACCAGCTGACTCTCTGAGACAGTGAGCAGTCCTAATCCATAATCAGTTACTGAGAGGATCAAGTGCTGGTATAGTGTGAAAAGCATTCTCTGCTCTGTGTCCATTGCAGCCATAGTTTTGAGTGCACTGAGTCCCTTTTGAGATCTTGTCACAACCGTCTCCACATGGTCCTTGAAGGATAGGCTCCTGTCAAATGTGATCCGCAGATACTTCAGTTTGTTCTCTCTGCTGACATTTGTACCATCTATCGCGAGGCGTGGGACATCAGCTCAGATCAGTACAACTACAGTATAAGGATTAGAAACACGAAGAACGACTACAACAGTCACAGTGCAGACCTAATAAGGCGAACTCACATGGGACCCAAGAAATAGTTCGTATAAGAAATTCCTCTTATAAGAGTTCAAGCATATAGTAATGCATTCACAGCGTACTATACAATATTGTTCATCACAACAGTAATTCGCCACATCCAAGATCGCCTTAAGCGGTTTGCATCCGAGGCCAAAGGCTTGCGAACGCGGTTCGTGAGCCGCTTACCAGGCGTTCGAAACGCAGCCGCGACCGATTTGTGCAGCAGACCGTGTCGCGTTGTGTTATAACGTGTTGGTATGAAAGCCGGTCGTTCAGAAAACAGTGGCAAACTACTGAATGTAAAAATTTGCCTAGTACATCAAATGCAGCTGGAAAATGCTGGTGTTGACTGCAACGTCCTGCAAGGGATATGCAAGATTTAATAATAAACTGCAAACTTTCATTAACTGATGCCTGAGCATAATAAAAGGACTAAAGTTGTATGGCAGAATCACTAATGATGATTTTATGGAGAGAACTAAACTAATTCCACAAAGCAAAAGAAATAGATTGTATATCCTTTAAATGACTGGGACCTTGCCGTCCTGACAGACGATAGTTTGTAGAACGGAGTTATATCTCTCCATTACACAAAGCCTGGGCTGAATTGAGAGACCATGTCAATGTGTTGCCCTTGCAGCATGATTCTCTCTCTCTCTCTCTCTCTCTCTCTCTCTCTCTCTCTCTCTCTCTCTCTCTCTCTCTCTCTCTCTCTCTCTCTCTCGGCATTGTTTATGCTTACAACATTCATTTGACAATGTTTTTTTTTCCCTATTGAATGTATCATGCACTGTTGATGAACGAAAGATTAGTGATTGGAAGGGCCAATGTAAGACGGGCCTACGTGCCCAATGTGTAACCCTTTTAAAATAAAGTTCAATTCAATTCTCTCTCTCTCTCCCTCTCTCTCTCTCTCTCTCTCTCTCTCTCTCTCTCTCTCTCGGCCTGCCTAGTTTACTCCAGAGAAATATCCTTTACATGACATCGCAGTCAACCCCAGCATTAGTTGACTGTTTGTGATTTCTTGGCAAGTTTCCGTTCAGTAGTTGGTCATTTCTATCTGAACGACCGGCACTCACACCATTGTATGAAAACCAGCGCAAGATGTTCTGCTTCCAAATCGCCCGCAGCTGTGTTTCGAACATGGTATGCGGGTTTTGCGAATTGCGTTCTTAAAACCTTCGCCATAGCGCCATTATTTAAAAAAAAAAAAAAAAGGGGTGTCCTAAAAACACACGGAAAGGAGACTTTGAGACAGAGATGAATAATATGGGGAGGACATGAAGAGAGCTACAGACGACGGGAACAGGGTTGATTGGAGTGAGTTAGTTGAGGACCTATGCTCCCTGGGAGGAGAGAGAGAGAGAGAGAGAGAGAGAGAGAGAGAGAGAGAGAGAGAGAGAGAGAGAGAGAGAGAGAGAGAGAGAGAACGGACTTTATTTTCAAAGGGTAACAAATTGGGAGCCGTCTCCCTGGTCTAGGAGTTACACGAATTTCTCCGTAATCCCGTATACTCTCGTGAGTAAATGTGCGCGAGATTTGGTAGCGGTTCTCTCCGCGTCGGTAACTTAGGGGTGTGTGAGCCGGTCGCTCAGAAAGCAGTGGCAAACTACTGAGCGTAATCTTGCCAAGAAACCAACAATCAGCTGAAAGATGCTGATGTTGACTGCGATGTCCTGTAAAGGATGTGCAAACAAACTGGGAACGCAGGCCCGTCTTACATTCGGCCCTTCCAATCACTCATCTTTCTTTCATCAATAGTGCATAGTACATGGAGGGAGAGAGAGAGAGAGAGAGAGAGAGAGAGAGAGAGAGAGAGAGAGAGAGAGAGAGAGAGAGAGAGAAGAAGAAGAAGACAGTACCCCAGATAAAACTTGCGTTGTCCTATACAGTACGTCCGTGTACATTAAACATTGACTAGTCAGCGCCTGTCATTGAACCGTACGCCGAGAGAATACCCGCGCCCCCGCCGCCGCCCCCCGTCCACCACTAGCCGTCCGCTTCACTCCGGCTTTCTTTGTGACGTTTTACACCCGAGGGGCTCATAGTGACTGGGCTGCATTGAATGGTCGTCTGCCATGTTCGACCCGTCTACCCTGATCAGAGAAAACACAAGATGGGGGGAATAGAAGATCGATAATCTTGTGCAACGTTCCGTAATGCTGCGGCCAACTCCCAGATTTGTTCTGGCCGGCGTGGATGCCCTTACGAGCGACCAGGAAAGCTCGAACTTAAAGCGGGCCGAGCTAGTTGCTCGTGTCGAATGGAGAGAGAGAGAGAGAGAGAGAGAGAGAGAGAGAGAGAGAGAGAGAGAGAGAGAGAGAGAGAGAGAGAGAGAGAGAGGAAACCCGGAGGCCTCATCGGCTTCTTTCTATTGTCTTCTGTGGATGCATGTCAATACATCTAGATACATGTTTATTACTGTTTTGACCTCAAAGGCGCCGGGGTGGGGGTGGGGGGGGGAGAGAAAAGGAAATGGTCGATACTCCCAGAGTATGGTGCTTTGGAGTATATGTCCTGGGCTGGTTGTAAATACGAACGTAGTTATTACTTTGTTGGACTGAAAGGCGAGGAGGTAGGGGATTGGGAGAGGCAGAGAGAGAGAGAGAGAGAGAGAGAGAGAGAGAGGAGAGTGGAAGATGGTCGAGGACTGAGTGTCTTGGAGAGGTATATATCATGGGTTGTAGCTACGAATGTATGTTATTACTTTGTTGGACCCAATGGTGAGGGGGTGAGGTAGGGAGAGAGAGAGAGAGAGGGAGAGGGAGAGAGAGAGAGATGAGTCGTACACGGTCAAGGATTGAGTGTCCTAGGGTGGTATGTATCCTCAGCTGGTGTAACTGTCAGTGTATTCTATTACTCTTTTGGCCTCAGTGGTGTGTGTATGTGTGTGTGTATGTGAGCGAGAGAAAGAGAGAGACAGACAGACAGACAAAGACGGGAGAGTCGATGATGGTCGAGGACTGTGTGTCTTTGAGTGGTATATATATCCTGGTCGGGTTGCATCTATGAAAATATATTATTACATTGTTAGCCTTGGGGCTGTCCCAGCGTCTTGCAGTATATCATTTGGGCTGTTGGAGGGAATGAATGCACATAGGTCTCGTCGGGGAATTCCCGTTGTTGTGGAGTCTATAGCGTTAGTTGGCTGTGGCTGTAGCTTAGCTACATCTATATGTTATTACTGTGTTGGCCCCAGTAGTGTCCCAGTGTATCTTAATACATTGTTAGCCTATTAGGTTTACCCAGTATCTAGGAGTATATAGGTTGATCTGGTTACAGCTATGTGCTGTGTTGTTAAGTATTAGACTCAGAGGTTTCCCTGCACCTTAAAGTATTTAGCTTGATTTGGTTGTTTTTGTGTATTATGTTGTTACAGTATTGGCCTCAGAGATTTCTCTTGTGGTCTCCAACCTGTTTCTCCTCCTCTCCAACTTCCTCGTTGTGACGACATGCCCCAGCTGTGGGAGAAATCTGAGTATATTCACGCTACACCAAGAGCAGATGTCACATTTGAGAACGTAAACTTGCTTAACGTCCTGTGTTATTTCATCAGGCCATCCATCTGCACCGGCGGTACATATTATAGATGCTTGCTACCAGTGTTAAAAACTCCGCCGCGGAAAAAGGACGACAGGTTTCCGATCGTCAGATGTTATTCCCCTTCTCCAGATTTTTCGGCTCTTTGCCTTCTTTACATTCTCTAGGGGCGGGCCTACCCGGGTCATGACTCCGGGTGTCTTTCTCTTGTAGTGCGTTCGTACTCTGTTTCCGTAATCTGTCTTCTTGCATTTATCCCACATATAACACCGTGTTCCTGCTCGCAAGCCATCTTGCCCTCGGGGAGGAGAACATCATGCACCCAGTGCTTTGTGCCCTCACACTTATCACAACACCTTCGGTCGTGAGGAGCCTACTTCTTCCCGGGCCGTTTGCCTGTGTCATTGTTGCCTGCACGTCGGCGATTCGTTATGCACCATAGTAGACATAATTTCCGCCATGTTGCCAATATATATATATATATATATATATATATATATATATATATATATATATATATATATATATATATATATATATATACCAGAGTCCGAATAAAAACACAAAATTTGACCTAGAAACTCAACGAATGAAAAAAAAAAAAAACACACCCAGTACACATCGAACGTTGCGACCAAAAGTCTTTATCAACGAAAACAAAACAATAAACGAGAGATAAAACAAAGGAATTCTTATCTCGACATCCAGTTTATTCTCCAATTGACAAATTGCGTTTTTCGTTCCTAGTTTATGTTGATCGGTCTAGCTCATGAATGTCGAGTATTCCTTTGTTTTATCTGTTGTTGTTTTGGGGTGTTGATTTGTTTTTCTTATTCCTTGATAAATATTCCAGTCCAAACATTCGCCAAAATATGTGCCCCCCCCCCACTTCTTTTCTCTAACTGGTGTGGGCGATCATGTCTGTACATAGTTCTCGACTGCTTGGACTATCTGTACATAGTTCTCCACTGCTTGGACTATCTGTACATAGTTCTCCACTGCTGGGACTATCTGTACATAGTTCTCCACTGCTTGGACTATCTGTACATAGTTCTCCACTGCTTGGACTAAGTGTACACAGTTCTCGACTGCTTGGACTATCTGTACATAGTTCTCGACTGCTTGGACTATCTGTACACAGTTCTCGACTGCTTGGACTATATGTACACAGTTCTCGACTGCTTGGACTATCTGTACATAGTTCTCGACTGCTTGGACTATCTGTACATAGTTCTCGACTGCTTGGACTATCTGTACACAGTTCTCGACTGCTTGGACTATCTGTACATAGTTCTCGACTGCTGTGACTATCTGTACATAGTTCTCGACTGCTTGGACTATCTGTACACAGTTCTCGACTGCTTGGACTATCTGTACATAGTTCTCCACTACTTGGACTATCTGTACATAGTTCTCGACTGCTTGGACTATCTGTACATAGTTCTCCACTGCTTGGACTATCTGTACATAGTTCTCGACTGCTTGGACTATCTGTACATAGTTCTCGACTGCTTGGACTATCTGTACACAGTTCTCAACTGCTTGGACTATCTGTACATAGTTCTCCACTGCTTGGACTATCTGTACATAGTTCTCGACTGCTTGGACTATCTGTACATAGTTCTCGACTGCTTGGACTATCTGTACACAGTTCTTGACTGCTGGGACTATCTGTACATAGTTCTCGACTGCTTGGACTATCTGTACATAGTTCTCGACTGCTTGGACTATCTGTACATAGTTCTCGACTGCTTGGACTATCTGTACATAGTTCTCGACTGCTTGGACTATCTGTACACAGTTCTCGACTGCTTGGACTATCTGTACATAGTTCTCGACTGCTTGGACTATCTGTACATAGTTCTCCACTACTTGGACTAAGTGTACACAGTTCTCGACTGCTTGGACTATCTGTACATAGTTCTCGACTGCTTGGACTATCTGTACATAGTTCTGCACTACTTGGACTAAGTGTACACAGTTCTCCACTGCTTGGACTATCTGTACATAGTTCTCGACTGCTTGGACTATCTGTACATAGTTCTCCACTACTTGGACTAAATGTACACAGTTCTCCACTGCTTGGACTATCTGTACATAGTTCTCGACTGCTTGGACTAGCTGTACATAGTTCTCCACTACTTGGACTAAGTGTACACAGTTCTCCACTGTTTGGACTATCTGTACATAGTTCTCGACTGCTTGGACTATCTGTACATAGTTCAGCACTACTTGGACTAAATGTACACAGTTCTCCACTGCTTGGACTATCTGTACATAGTTCTCGACTGCTTGGACTATCTGTACATAGTTCTCCACTACATGGACTAAGTGTACACAGTTCTCCACTGCTTGGACTATCTGTACATAGTTCTCGACTGCTTGGACTATCTGTACATAGTTCAGCACTACTTTTACTAAATGTACACAGTTCTCCACTGCTTGGACTATCTGTACATAGTTCTCGACTGCTTGGACTATCTGTACATAGTTCTCCACTACTTGGACTAAGTATACACAGTTCTCGACTGCTTGAACTATCTGTACATAGTTCTCCACTACTTGGACTAAATGTACACAGTTCTCGACTGCTTGGACTATCTGTACATAGTTCTCCACTACTTGGACTAAATGTACACAGTTCTCGACTGCTTGGACTATCTGTACATAGTTCTCCACTGCTTGGACTATCTGTACATAGTTCTCGACTGCTTGGACTATCTGTACATAGTTCTCGACTGCTTGGACTATCTGTACATAGTTCTCGACTGCTTGGACTGTCTGTACATAGTTCTCGACTGCTTGGACTATCTGTACATAGTTCTCGACTGCTTGGACTGTCTGTACATAGTTCTCAACTGCTTGGACTATCTGTACATAGTTCTCAACTGCTTGGACTATCTGTACATAGTTCTCGACTGCTTGGACTATCTGTACATAGTTCTCAACTGCTTGGACTATCTGTACACAGTTCTCGACTGCTTGGACTGTCTGTACATAGTTCTCGACTGCTTGGACTATCTGTACACAGTTCTCGACTGCTTGGACTGTCTGTACATAGTTCTCGACTGCTTGGACTATCTGTACACAGTTCTCGACTGCTTGGACTGTCTGTACATAGTTCTCGATTGCTTGGACTATCTATACATAATTCTCGACTGCTTGGACTGTCTGTACATAGTTCTCGACTGCTTGGACTATCTGTACACAGTTCTCGACTTCTGTGACTATCTGTACATAGTTCTCGACTGCTTGGACTATCTGTACACAGTTCTCGACTGCTTGGACTGTCTGTACATAGTTCTCGACTGCTTGGACTATCTGGACACAGTTCTCGACTGCTTGGGTCTGTACATAGTTCTCGACTGCTTGGACTATCTGTACACAGTTCTCAACTGCTTGGACTATCTGGACACAGTTCTCGACTGCTTGGGTCTGTACATAGTTCTCGACTGCTTGGACTATCTGTACATAGTTCTCGACTGCTTGGACTATCTGTACATAGTTCTCGACTGTTTGGACTGTCTGTACATAGTTCTCGACTGCTTGACTATCTGTACACAGTTCTCGACTGCTTGGACTGTCTGTACATAGTTCTCGACTGCTTGGACTATCTGTACACAGTTCTTGACTGCTGGGACTATCTGTACATAGTTCTCGACTGCTTGGACTATCTGTACACAGTTCTCAACTGCTTGGACTATCTGTACATAGTTCTCGACTGCTTGGACCATCTGTACATAGTTCTCGACTGCTTGGACTATCTGTACACAGTTCTCGACTGCTGGGACTATCTGTACATAGTTCTCGACTGCTTGGACTATCTGTACACAGTTCTCGACTGCTTGGACTATCTGTACATAGTTCTCGACTGCTTGGACCATCTGTACATAGTTCTCGACTGCTTGGACTGTCTGTACATAGTTCTCGACTGCTTGACTATCTGTACACAGTTCTCGACTGCTTGGACTGTCTGTACATAGTTCTCGACTGCTTGGACTATCTGTACACAGTTCTTGACTGCTGGGACTATCTGTACATAGTTCTCGACTGCTTGGACTATCTGTACACAGTTCTCAACTGCTTGGACTATCTGTACATAGTTCTCGACTGCTTGGACCATCTGTACATAGTTCTCGACTGCTTGGACTATCTGTACACAGTTCTCGACTGCTGGGACTATCTGTACATAGTTCTCGACTGCTTGGACTATCTGTACACAGTTCTCGACTGCTTGGACTATCTGTACATAGTTCTCGACTGCTTGGACCATCTGTACATAGTTCTCGACTGCTTGGACTATCTGTACACAGTTCTCGACTGCTTGGACTATCTGTACATAGTTCTGGACTGCTTGGACTATCTGTACACAGTTCTCGACTGCTTGGGTCTATACATAGTTCTCGACTGCTTGGACTATCTGTACACAGTTTTTGACTGCTTGGACTATCTGTACACAGTTCTCGACTGCTCAAACTTATACCCTCATATCGACTTCTTGGCCAGTGTGTACTCATTTGCGTGGAATTGCTATAGTGGCGCAGACGTTGTAGTTGAGACTGCGTGTAGCGTCATTCCTTGATGCACCCGAACACGTTCAGGCTATCTCTTTGGCAGCATTTAGACATTTCCTTACAACTGCCGAAACCTCTCCTGCCAGTACTGAAATCATTATAGTTCCCCCTGCCGTGACATGCCTGCTTCCGTTCTCAGAGCATGACTGCACCTTCTAAATCTCTACCGTCCCCTCACACTCACGCACACACTCACCAGGCACGCTTGACCTACCTAGCACTAATTCTTCTGAGCTGTGTGTGAGTGTGTGTGGGGGTTGGGCTGAGGGTTGGCAACCCACTCTCACAGTTCCTATTTTACCAAAGCGTCGTTTTCCTGTGTGAAGAAAACAGCAGCAGTAGCAGGCGTTAAGTAACGGCTAACGGCAGGTCACACTCGGCTGGTACTAAGACTGCGCATTGCCGCCAACTGGGCAGAAGATCCGCATATTTCTTTTTTATGACTGGCTTAACCTCCCCATCCCCTCCCTTGTCTCCTCCCCACTCTCCTCCCCACCCAGTCTTCTCCTATTTGTCTTCTGATTCTGGGTCGTCTTTCCCAGCTCCGTACAGTCTCCCGTTGTGTTTTTGTTTCCCCTTCCGTTTTCTGTACGCTTCACAATTTGAACACGCGATGGTTCTATATGTTCATTCATAATGTGTAGAAATAGTCCTGTCTCGTTTCGGTGTTAATGTATTTCGCCATGCACGTGTGCGGGACTATGTGGATTGTTGTGAATAATATTTTTATATTAATAATTAGTTTGTTCTTGTTCAACCCGGCTGCCTTGTAACCTTCATTGGACGTCAGTGATTGAACATGGTTCATTGGATTGTCTGCTCGTTTCTATTGATATGGATAAGTTTATCATGAACGATGACGCCGCATGCATTCCGGAGTACAGAAGTTGGCAGTACTTTGTGAGTTTTCTGTGTTCTCTCTCTCTCTCTCTCTCTCTCTCTCTCTCTCTCTCTCTCTCTCTCTCTCTCTCTCTCTCTCTCTCTCGCTCGCTCGCTCTCTCCCGCTCTTTATGGCGCGCGAAGACGACACAGCTACACTCAACACACAAACATATATAAATAATACCCTACTTAACTCCTTTGGGTTGTAATTAAAGTATATAGTATATAGTGTCTGTTAGTATTTGAGGCAATGGATTGTTTATTTATGTCATTATATACTTATGTTATTTATTTATGTCATCCTTCTCGGTAGAAATGTGAACTGTTATAATTTTCTATGTCTTCTAGTGTAGGGTAGAAGGCGTTTCTAGAGAGACAAACATTCCGGTCAAAAAATATCAGTTCTGAGCTTGGGTTAGAATTAAATTGTAAGAAGACACAAATTGTGGTCGTCACTAAGAAGAAGGAAATATCACAATGTAATATACAAATAAATGGGAATATTCTTAAACAAGTGAATCGGTACAATTATCTCGGAACAGTCATAACATCTGATGGAAGATGCCTTGAAGAAATAAGAACAAGAATCGCCATGGCAAAGGTAGCCTTTTGCGAGATGAAAAACTGACCAATAAAAAGATGTCATTTGCAATGATGAAAAGAGTGTTGATTTGCTACATAGAACCTGTGCTTTTGTATGGATGTGAAGAGTGGACAATGAGCAAACAGGCTGAAAAACATCTGTTTGGTTGTGGAGATGTAGTTTCTGACGAAAATACAAAGAATACCATGGACAGACAGAAGCACCAACGACCAAGTCCTACAAGAAACAAATAAAAATAGTAAACTGATTAGAGAAATTAGACGCAGATAGTCACAATTTTTTGGGTCACGTTATGAGAAGAAATAAATTGGAGAACTTGGCGACAACTGGCAAGATCGAGGGGAAGAGAACAAGGGGAAGACAGAGAAGTAAATACCTGGTTAACCTGGCCACGTAGTATGGTGGAGACAAGACCACTAAGTTGATCCACGACTCTGGTGATCGAATGAGTTGGCGAATCATGACGGCCATGCTTATCGGCATGGCACATAATGATGATATCTGACGCATATAGTTATACAGTTCAAAACACAGACACATGAGATCAATGGAGCTTGGACGCTTTTGAGATGTTGCTCTGTGTCAGGACGCAGAGCAAAAGCTGGACAGGAAATAGATCAGATGAGTACATTCTTAAAGCTAAAAAGTTAGTTGCATATCCTTTACAGGATGTCGCAGTCAACCCAGCATTATTTATGTTCGTAATTTCTTGGCAAATTTACGTTCAGTAGTCTGCCTTTGCTTTCTGAACGACCGGCACCCATACCATTTCGTTAAAAAACCAACGCAAGGCGGTCTGCTGCCAAATCGCCCGCAGCTGTGTTTCGAACGCGGTATGCCGGATTACGTTTATGCCATAAACGGGCACTCTTCCGCTGTTTATACTTCACCCTGACACTGCAAGGCGCAAGAGGAACAAGATGAGATGTGATGAGTCCACTTCGTTTAATATATAACTTTGCAGAATACACCTTGACGAGATGGAGCGAACTATAACGGGCAAGAAATCCTGCAATATTTTGTGTATGGCTTCTGTGTGTAAATTCACTAAAGGAATATGAATAACGAAGACACAAACAATAGATTGCACGATTTATTGCCTGGCGTATTTCGCTGCATCTCGTCAGGTACATACTGCAGAAATCACACAACTTACGTGAATTAACTAGATAAATCCTTCAAGTTGAAATATACACATATTCGCACAGTAATGTCAATTATCTACCACGGTAATTTTAAGCTGACTAACATGTCTTTCTGTTTGCACAATTCTGGCTTGCGTTGATTGATCATAATTGCTTCTGCAAACTTTAACAAGCGAGTATTTTGTGTGTTAAACAACACGCGAAAGGCAGTGTCTCTGTCCACCACATGGCCGCTTTCGATAATGTGCCTACCAATTGAAGACGCCGGGAGCTTCCGGTGTGTCGGCCTCACGAGGCTAGCATCTCCTGTGTGTTGTATCTTGTTGACCCATTGAGGTATGTGTTCTGACACTAGTTTGTTAAGCTGTCTCTCTGTTCTACCAATGTAGAGGGCCTGGCATCTACATATGATCTAAAGGAATATGTTGTTTTGAAAGAACCAGCATACTAACCAATGTATAGAGGAACGTACTGATAATGTAGGGATTAAAGGAACGACGCACAATGATCTGCTTACTACAGAATAAGTTACCCCAGCCTGTTCTTCTTGAAACATTGTTAAGAGCTGTGGATCATGTCTTACTAGCAGAATGACCAAAGGTCATCACCCAGAGGAGACATAATCCCTTTACTGCATGGGACTTTTGAGTGGATTCAGTCATGTACCATGGGGACCGAACATTTTTTCTTAATAGAATGGGTGGGGAGGGAGGAGAGAGAGAGAGAGAGAGAGAGAGAGAGAGAGAGAGAGAGAGAGAGAGAGAGAGAGAGAGAGAGAGAGAGAGAGAGAGAGAGAGAGAGAGATCGTAACCCGGTCCAACACTGCCACAACTTAGTATATATGAAGGCCTATTGCTTCATACTACGTTGGCTTTCGATGTAAGAGATTGTATTTTAATTTTACTACTGTTAATGTCATCATCATTGTTGTTTTTATTATTACTAACATTTTAGCATTATTATTATTATTATTATTTATTATTATTATTATTATTATTATTGGTTTTGTTAGTAGTAGTAGTAGTAGTAATAGTAGTAGTAGTAGTAGTAGTTGTAGTTGTAGTTGTATTATTATTATTATTATTATTATTATTAGTAGTAGTAGTAGTAGTAATATACAAAACACTGATCAGACCAGTTGTGCTGTATGGCTCTGAAACCTGGAGTACAACGAAAGGAGACGAAGCCTTGTTACAAACCTTTGAGAACAAAATTTTAAGACGCATCTTTGGACCCATTAGGGATACACAAAGTGGAGAGTGGAAAAGAAGAAGTAACAAAGACATTTATGATTTGTTTAAGTCCCCGCTAATCACTGGTATCATGAAGGCTAATAGACTACAATGGCTGGGGCATATAGAAAGAATGGAAGATAATAGGGAAACAAAACTCGCTTACACTCAGGAAATAAATGACCGTAGACCCCGAGGTAGACCAAGAAGGCGGTGGAGAGATAATATACATACAGACCTACAAGCACTTGGAATCAACGACTGGCAAGAGAAGGTCCACCAGAGAGACGAATGGAGACAGATTGTATTTGCAGCAAAGAACCTCAATGGCTCGGAATGCTGAAGAAGAAGAAGAAGAAGTAGTAGTAGTAGTAGTAGTAGTAGTAGTAGTAGTAGTAGTAGTAGTAGTAGTAGTAGTAGTAGTAGAAATAGTAGCAGCAGCAGTAATGGTGATAGTGTGAACATGATGTGGCATGCCGATAAACATGGGCGGTCACGGTTTGCCATCTCACACGATCACTAGAGTCACGGATCAGGTCTCTGTTCTTGTCCTCATTATGCCATGTGGTCAATCCATCCAGATATTTATCTCTCAAATCTTGCCATTTTCCAGTTTATTTCTTCTCAGCGTGTCCAAAAAAATCTTGCTTGCCAAATTTCTCGAATCAGTTTACGGTTTTCATGTGTAGGATTTGCTCATTAGTTTTTCTGTCCGCCCATGGTATATCTTTATTATACGAACAATTAAGTGGCAGAACCCACCCCCACACCTGCTTCCGGTATTAATGGCTAACGTCGGAACGTCTCCCAAACAAAATCTTTTGCACCTCTCACCGCCAGCGGCAAGTGCAGTTGGCATATTTTTATACCAACCGTCCATTACCGTGCACACAGTCCATTACCCCATTTGGACAATCACCTTCGGATTGATAGGACTGTGAGGGTAAAACCATAGGCAGCTGCTTTTGTGGCTGACTAGTCACAGGACTATCATTCTGAGCCGGTGATGGACCCTACTATAACTTCTCCTTGAGGTTGAACGGAGTAGGGGTAATGAAGAAATCGAATCGAATAGGCCAACGGTTGTCACTCGAGTAGACATCCTTGCAGATCGAGCGGTGTAATACTTCTTCATCTTCTTGTTCTGGAAATGGCAATTTAGGGATCCCAACTCTACATCATTCTGTCATCTGATATTTTGACGAAACTGGCGTTGCTGACATCATTTTCCCCTGTCCAGCTATTCCACTTATCCACATACATCCATTGTTCTGTTTCTGTTGGGTCCTCGGCGAAGTCTCCAAGCTGCCTGCCTCGTCGTTCGTTTTTGGACCCAGTCATTCGGTTTACAAGTGCACACTTTATGTTTGAGGACCCTTGGGGTCGTTGCTAGAGCTAAAGAGTTCGTGCTTGTGCGACGATTTCGACAGGCCGTTCTGCGGAAAGAGTAACGAGCCGTATGGGATCAATCCGGGAGTCTCCGTGGCGGAGTGGGTATGCCTCGCGCTCTGAAGGTTGAGAGGTTCAATTCCAGGCTACATTGTTCGATTTACGAGTGCAGTTTTCTCGGAGAATCCTGGGGGTTGTCGCTGGAATTATGGAGTTCGTGCTTTGTGCGACGGTTACAGCAGGCCGACATGTAGAAAGACACCGAACCATATGGGATATAAAACCCGGTGCAATGAAGTCGACCATCATACCTTTAACCTCCGTATCTTAGTTATTACTGTACATGTTTGTTTTGTCCTAGTTGTTTATGTACATGTTATTTTAATCACAGTTGTTATATTAAATGGTTTCTGCTGCGTTCATCCGGAAAGTTTTTTTTTTTTTATTCCAGACGTGATTGCGTTGTGCCTGTTTACAGCAGAGCTGCGTTCTTGCGCAGTTAGGGCGACATATTCGACTTCTGCGGTAATTTGTTGACCGGGTTTACCTTCCCGGGTATTAAATGGTTTTATATTACTTGTTACTTTTACTCCTTCGGGCCCGGAGTGTTATTACTTCAATTTCTTCTGTCTCATTGATGGTGTTCAAATAGTTGTATGCGAAACGAATGTTACACTAGCACTGTGTTGACCAATGTTACAATAGCACTGTTTTGACGAATGTTACACTAGCACAGTTTTGACCAATGTTACACTAGCACAGTTTTGACCAATGTTACACTAGCACAGTTTTGACCAATGTTACACTAGTCCTGTTTTGACGAATGTTACACTAGTCCTGTTTTGACGAATGTTACACTAGTCCTGTTTTGACGAATGTTACACTAGTCCTGTTTTGACCAATATTACACTAGTCCTGTTTTGACGAATGTTACACTAGTCCTGTTTTGACGAATGTTACACTAGTCCTGTTTTGACGAATGTTACACTAGTCCTGTTTTGACCAATGTTACACTAGTCCTGTTTTGACGAATGTTACACTAGTCCTGTTTTGACCAATGTTACACTAGTCCTGTTTTGACGAATGTTACACTAGTCCTGTTTTGACCAATGTTACACTAGTCCTGTTTTGACGAATGTTACACTAGCACAGTTTTGACGAATGTTACACTAGCACAGTTTTGACCAATGTTACACTAGCACAGTTTTGACGAATGTTACATTAGCACAGTTTTGATGAATGTTACACTAGCACTGTTTTGACCAATGTTACACTAGCACTGTTTTGACCAATGTTACACTAGTCCTGTTTTGACCAATGTTACACTAGCACTGTTTTGACCAATGTTACAATAGCACTGTTTTGACCAAAGTTACAATAGCACTGTTTTGACCAATGTTACACTAGCACTGTTTTGACCAATGTTACACTAGCACTGTTTTGACCAATGTTACACTAGCACTGTTTTGACCAATGTTACAATAGCACTGTTTTGACCAATGTTACAATAGCACTGTTTTGACCAATGTTACAATAGCACTGTTTTGACCAATGTTACAATAGCACTGTTTTGACCAATGTTACAATAGCACTGTTTTGACCAATGTTACGCTAGCACTGTTTTGACCAATGTTATGCTAGCACTGTTTTGACCAATGTTACAATAGCACTGTTTTGACCAATGTTACAATAGCACTGTTTTGACCAATGTTACACTAGCACTGCTTTGACCAATGTTACACTAGCACTGTTTTGACCAATGTTACAATAGCACTGTTTTGACCAATGTTACAATAGCACTGTTTTGACCAATGTTACAATAGCACTGTTTTGACCAATGTTACAATAGCACTGTTTTGACCAATGTTACAATAGCACTGTTTAGACCAATGTTACACTAGCACTGTTTTGACCAATGTTACACTAGCACTGTTTTGACCAATGTTACACTAGCACTGTTTTGACCAATGTTACAATAGCACTGTTTTGACCAATGTTACAATAGCACTGTTTTGACCAATGTTACACTAGCACTCTTTTGACCAATGTTACACTAGCACTGTTTTGACGAATGTGACACTAGTCCTGTTTTGACCAATGTTACTCTAGCACTGTTTTAACCAATGTTACAATAGCACTGTTTTGACCAATGTTACAATAGCACTGTTTTGACCAATGTTACACTAGCACTGTTTTGACCAATGTTACAATAGCACTGTTTTGACCAATGTTACACTAGCACTGTTTTGACCAATGTTACAATAGCTCTGTTTCGACCAATGTTACAATAGCACTGTTTTGACCAATGTTACACTAGCACGGTTTTGACCAATGTTACACTAGCACTGTTTTGACCAATGTTACACTAGCACTGTTTTGACGAATGTTACACTGGCGCCGTGTTGGCGAATGTTACGCTGGCATTGTTTTGATGAATGTTACACTAGCACTGACTTGACAAATGTTACACTGCCACCGTTTTGATGAATGTTCCATCAATCCATCATGTGCCGTGCCGATAAGCGTGGGCTGTCATGTTCTGCCATCTCACTCGATCACCAGAGTCATGGATCAGCTCCATGTTCCTGTCTCGACCATGCCATGTGGCCAAGCCATCCAGGTATTTACTTCTCGGTCTTCCCCTTGGTCTCTTCCCTGCGATCTTGCCAGTTGTCACCAAGTTCTCCAAGTCACTTCTCATAACATGCCCAAAAAGTGTTGACCATCTACGTCTAATGACTCTAATCAGTTTACTATCTTCATTCGATTCTTGAAGGACTCGTTCATTGGTTTTGAATGAATGTTACACTAGCACAATTTTGACGAATTTTACGCTAGCACTGTGTTGACGAATGTTACACTAGCACTGTGTTGACGAATGTTACACTAGCACTGTTTTGATGAATGTTACAATAGCATCGACCCGGGAACCATAAGATTAAACAGAAAAGATAAAACAGTTAATTCAACGATTGGACGAGACGGGGATATGCAATTATTAACTTTATCTTACTCCCTTTTGTTAGTAGTATCTTCTTCTTCTTCTTCTTCTTCTTCTTCTTCTTCTTCTTCTTCTTCTTCTTCTTCTTCTTCTTCTTCTTCTTCTTCTTCTTCTTCCTGCTCCCTCTCCTCTTCCCCCGCCTCCTTCCCACACACACACACAATGATAGAGAGAGAGGAAGGAGGAGAGAGAGAGAGAGAGAGACGAGAGAGAGAGAGAGAGAGAGAGAGAGAGAGAGAGAGAGAGAGAGATTGTAATCAACAGCCGCATGATGTAGTTTACACGAACAATGTTGCACTTTTAGCAGACTTACATTCAGTGTCAACTCTTGCATCTGAAACCAAGCACACGCTTTAACGTATAGTCATCATGTTTAATGACGTGTAACAATTAGTACAACGTAAAGAAATGACCCTTTCCCACACCATGGGTCGTATTGGGTACATGGTGCTAGCTCCGTATTTTTTTTTATAGACCAATAATCCAGTGGTTCTCAACCTTTTTTGGCCCATGCACACTATGTCAGAATGTCGTTCCCCTCTTTCCAGCGAAAAAAAAGGAGAAGAATTCCTCCTTTCTAAAATGGTTAGCCTCAAAAGGTGCATTTTTAAATATTCACAATACTTTATTAATACACCAAATTAATCATATTACAATAAACAAACAGTTAAAACGTCAAAGAATTGTCACTTAATAGGATATTGTGCCTGAAGCTATTTTGTGTCTGCCAATCTGTAGTCTTAATCTTCCCCCCCCCCCACCCCTTTCTGGAAACCCTAAAATTCTCCCCTAGGGAAAATTCCCCACCGGTTGAGAACCACTGCAATAGTCTGTATAGCTACCAATTCTCCAAGGTGTTTACAATTAGGTGGTTTATACAATTTACAATAACTTGGTTTATGCAGACAGAAAGACTTCATTGTGACTGTGTGATTACCGCGGAGTTAACAAATGCTTCCCATTCGAGCAGTATATGTGACAATGTGAATTATGTATTTCAGCCAAAACATGATTCATCTGTTCACTCCATACGATATATAACTGCGGTATGCGCCTGTCGTGATGCAACGAAATATGCCAGGCAATACATTACGCAACCTTTTGCGTGTACCTTCTGTGTTAAGTTTAAAGTGATTATATGTCCATCAAACCATCCATCCATCATGTGCCATGCCGGAAAGCGTGGGCAGTCATGATTCACCATTTCACTCGATCACCAGAGTCGAGGATCAACTCAGTGTTCTTGTCTCGACCATGCCACGTGGTTAAACCATCCAGATATTTACTTCTCTGTCTTCCCCTTGTTCTCTTCCCCTCGATCGTGCCAGTTGTCACCAAGTTCTCCAATTCATTTCTTCTCATAACATGTCCAAAGAATGTTGACTGTCTACGTCTAATTTCTCTAATCACTTTACGATTTTCATTTGTTTCTTGTAAGATTTGGTCCTTTGTTTTTCTATCTGTCCATGGTATTCTTTGCATTCTCCCCAGAAACCACTTTTCCACAGCCAACATATGTTTTTCAGCTTGACTGTTCATTGTCCATGCTTCACATCCATACAAAAGTTCAGGTTCTGTCTAGCACCTCAACACTATTTTTCTCGTATATTATATGTCCCGGCAAGTTTAAGATGATTATATGTCCCGGCAAGTGTAATATGATTATATGTCTCAGCAAGTTTAATATGATTATATGTCCCGGAAAGTTTTATGTCCCGGCAAGTTTAATATGATTATATGTTCCAGCAAGTTTAATATGATTATATGTCCCGGAAAGTTTAATGTGATTATATGTCCCAGCTAGTATGATTGTATGTCCCAGCAAGTTTAATATGATTATATGTCCCAGCAAGTTTAATATGATTATATTATATGTCTCAGGAAGTTTAATATGATTGATGAAGCTAAGGGCAGAATGAGAACCGAGCCTGGGTGTATTTCTTTCTCTTCTCTTTCTGCTTGAATCCTCGGGGCCAACTTTGTACAGGAGCCTGGCGAAGTTGTAGGCATGTTATGTCAAAATAAACCAGGTTCTACTCCCGTTTGATGAACCTGGCTGCAGGCACAGACAGTTCGTGAGATAGAAATCCTGCGGGTAACGGTAAAGCACGGAGGGTGACCTAGAAACGCGAACTGGAATCCCGGAGAATAGCCTAAAACTCCGGGGTACAAAAGAAGGCCGGCTTTCACCGTGCAGTTCGTCAGGGTCGTGGGTCTACATCCGCTGCCAACGAACGGCGTTCCCATGTGCGGTATAGTGTGCACGGTGCGTAGCGGACCCCTCCTGCGTGGCTGGTGAAATCGCAGGTTACGAGTTCGTCGTAAGGACACCGTCTATTGTAGGTTTCGTTAACTTCTTGAACTATTTGTTCGCGTCTTGGCCCCGAACTTTCGGAATGCGGATTTAGATTTGTTCACCCTACATGTATTTATTGTTTTTATCCGTGAGAATTATCGGTACAGAATATATTTCTACCAGTGTTTTATTCATTGCAGTCAATAATGAGGGAGGGTCAACTGCGGTCATCATCACTTGGTGGCATCTCCGCATTGAAGGTCGGATGTAAGGAGTCCCCAACACCTTCTGTCCTGTCTTCAGGATGCATTCTTGCAGGCTTCCTCCAGTCCATCTCTTGATTTTGTCTGTTTTATTTTTCTCTCTCTCTTTCCCTCTCGCCGTATCTCTTTCTGTATTTCTCTCTCTCTCTCTCTCTCTCTCTCTCTCTCTCTCTCTCTCTCGCTCGCTGTGTGTCTATCTCTCTGTCTGCTTCTCTCTGTCTGTCTGTCTCTCTCTGTCTGTCGCTCCCTGTCGCTTCTCTCTCTCTCTCTCTCTCTCTCTCTCTCTCTCTCTGTCTCTCTGTTTGTTTGTCTCTATCTGCATATGTATGTTTGTCTCTCTGCGTCTCTCTGTATGTTTGTCTCCCTCTGTGTGTTTGTCACTCTGTTTGTCGGTCTGTCTCTCTTTCTTGTGCCTGTTATCTCTAGTTGAATCATATGTCCTTACTGTTATCTCTAGTTGAATCATATGCCCTGACTGTTATCTCTAGTTGATCATATATCTTTAATTAACCAACTCACCCCAAGCCGTCCTATGCTTTGTTATCCCACACATATTGAGCTATCCAAACTTCTTAGCGTTTTCTCCTCCCCCATCACACCACACCACACCACATATAGAACGGCCTCCTTTCCTGTCACTTAGCTGATGTATTCATGTTTCTTTATCTCTAGACTTGTTCATGGCTGGTTAGAATTCGGGGCTAGTTTTTTTACGGGATGGAAAAGCCTGCATCAAAGCCCAACCTTCTTTAGTGGCTTCTTACGACATACATGGTAGGCTACATTGTTACTGTTCTTTGCTTCGGGCTCCTTTACCACAGGGGTGGGTACACATGTGGGGATGCAGTTATTCCCATCTCCACAGTTAGAATTGACTACAGTGGCTTTCTGTACTGGGTATTCGCGTGTACATTCTGTTAGGCTGTATCCTGGCCGTGTCTTGAGGCTGTCTTTCCATTTTTTTCCCTTCAACTTTCCCCTGCATTATGGAGTTTAATAAATTAGTATGTCTCATTCTCCATCTTTTGTCATTTCCCCATGCCTATTGTATTTCCATGTGACATCATACAATGAATTGCCTTGTACTGTTTCGCCGAGCCTGTTGCCCAGTCCATCTACAAGTCAGCAGGTTTGAGCCTCTCTTAGTCTAGTTCCTTTCCCCTGGCCTGTCCGACAAGGAAGATCCTACCAGTAGCTGCATAGCTCTTGGGGTCATTGGAACACGTAAGCCTCTTCAGCCGGTCTCCCTGGCGAAGGCGTTAACGACTTTCTCCATAATCCCGTATATCCACGTGAGGAACACAGCTGCGCGAGATTCGGTAGCGGATCGCGTCACGTTGGTTACTTAGGGGTATGTGAGCCAGTCGCTCAGAAAGCAATGGTAAACTACTGAGCGTAATCTTGCCAAGAACATCAACAACAGATGGAAAATCCTGGTGTTGACTGCAATGTCCTGTAAGTGATATGCAATTAAAAAAAAAATAGAAGCCTCTTCAAAGTGGAGACCCAGAGATTGTCATGTCCAAAGTGTCTCTAATGTCATGTGTCCCATTTCGTACTGGACGATCCTTTTCTCTTTAAAACAAAGTCGCTTAAAATTCGACAGGATCGACTTCATTGCACCGGGCTTATCTCAGCTGGCTCAGTCTCCGCAGCGCGGAAAGCGTCGCACAAAGCACGAACTCCGTCGCACAAAGCACGAACTCCGTCGCACAAAGCACGAACTCCGTCGCACAAGGCACGAACTCCGTTGCACAAAGCACGAACTCCGTATCTCCAGCGACGACGCTCAGGAGTCTCCGAAAAAATGCAGTCGTGAACCGAAGGATGCGTCCCGGAATCGAACCCACAACCTTCGGAGCCCGAGTCAGATGGCTTGACCACTTCGCCACGGAGACTTCCTTTTCTATTTTACAGAAACTATGCATTATATCACTGTTTTCCCCAAGCCACTGCGATGTTTAATATGGACATAATACTTCAGTTCCCGCCATTTATGTGAGCCAGTTGTCTTGGATATCTAATGTGGAAAAAAGGGGGAGGGGGGCGCTCTGAGTAGTCTCGAGGTATGGTGTCCGCCTCGAGTGCTGGAGGTCCCGAGTTCAAGCCCCCGTGAGGGTCGGGATTTTTTCACGTGGACTTCTGGTAACAAAATTTCCCCTGGTCTCTGGGTAGTTGGATCCGACGCCCGTGTATTGTTGCGCACGTAAAAAATCCCTTTTTTTTCCGCGTTTCCATCCTGCTTCAGGATATTGCGGTCAACACCAGCATCTTTCAGTTTATGTTGATTCCTAGGCTAGATTACGCTCATCAGCACGCCACGACTTTCTGATCGACCGGCTCCATACTCTCATAAGTCACTGGCGCGACTCGAACCACTTCTAATTCTCGTGCGCTCACGTCGACCACGAGAGTATTCGGGGTTAACGGAGAAAGCTGCTAACCCCTCGGCCAGGCAGCCGGCGTAAAAAATCCCTTGGCAGTTGGAAATCGAAAAAGCGCTTAACGGCGCTACCCGGGCAATATTTCGAGTTAAAAATCTACCCAAAGTATTTCAGGATCTGACCGGTACTACGGAGTTGTGCACTGAGCTGAGATTCTCCGAACTCAGGCTTGAGTTAGGAGTAGAACGGAGCACTTACGGGTTACACCCGTGTGCCTCGATGTTGATTCGTCGACTAAATTAACTAGGAAAAATCACAGTAGGAAGCGTCACATTCTCTTCTTTCCCCCCCCCCCCCCCCCCCCCCCCCATCTTGGTTCCTCTACAGAGAGGACTGCTTCACGCCAGGTCTTTGACCGCTGAAACTGAGGTCAGCGTGATAGATTCTGCAAGCATGTATATGATTACTTCCGCGGGACCGATTTCATCCAGTGTTCTCATGACCTGCCAGGGTTACGCCATCTGCCTCGTGCACCGACGGTTGTGGGTTTGATTCCAGACTACGTCTTTTGGTTCACGAGTGCAGTTTTTCCGGAGACTCCAGAGGGTTATTCCTGGAGCTACGAAGTTCGTGCTTTGTGCGACGCGTTCGGCCGCCCTGCGGAAAGAGACAGGGTCATATGGGATAAAAACCCTATGTAGTGAAGTCGATCTTCATGCCCTCTAGACGACCTTTGCTTTTATTACGTGCCAATGTTCGTTTTGTGTTTATCGTTTTAAAAAGAATTAACTAGACCTGTTTGATATTTTTGTATATGTAGTTGTATCATGTAGCAGGGTTAGGATCGGCTAGCCTCTCCCAGGAGGGGTGAAAAGTGAAAATTAGTAGCCTGCCGATGACCCGCAGACTACACAAGTCAACCCCCACCTCCACTTGGTGCAGACCGGGAAACCATGACCGCGAGGTCATGGGCTAACGGGGCTATGGCACGCCATTGGACTCCCTATGTCAGATTTGTGTCCTAAACCTGCGACTGGCCTAGCAAGTCGGCAAGGGATATTCATACTGCTCGTAGAAAAACTAAGAAGTATAAAAGGAATGAATCGAATTCAATGAAACACTCTACTTAGCCTTTGTCGATCAAGAAAAGGCATTCGATAGAGTAGATAGACTTGTAAAAAACATATATTGGAAACAACAAGCTGCCATAAGAGTTGATGATGAAGTAGGCCAATATCAGCCTATTAAGAGAGGTGTGAGACAGGGATGTGTAATGTCTCCAGATCTGTTTTCCCTGTACAGTGAAAGTATTTTCAGAAATATTGAAGATATGGAAGGAATCAACATTGGGGGGGGGGGGGGGGGGGGCGATGCATCAATAACATTAGATATGCAGATGATACAGTCTTGATTGCAGACAATGAACAGGACCTGCAACATTTATTAGATGCAGTTGTTACACACAGTGAACAACGAGGGTTAGAATTAAATTGTAAAAAGACACAGATTATGGTCGTCACTAGGAAGAACGAAATACCACAATGTAATATACAAGTAAATGGGAATATTCTTCAACAAGTGAATAGGTACAATTATCTCGGAACAGTAATAACATCTGATGGGAGATGCCTTGAAGAGATTAGAACAAGAATCGCCATAGGCTAAAGGTAGCCTTTAGCAAGATGAAAAACATACTGACCAATAAAAAGATGTCAATTGAAACGAGAAAAAGAGTGTTGAGGTGCTACATAGAACCTGTACTTTTATATGGATGTGAAGCTTGGACAATGAGTAGTCAAGCTGAAAAACATCTGATGGCTGTAGAAATGTGGTTTCTGAGGAAAATGCAAAGAATACCACGGACAGCCAGAAAGACCAATGAACAAGTCCTTCAAGAATCAAACGAAGATCGTAAACTGATTAGAGACATTAGACGCAGACAGTCAAAATTGTTTGGGCATGTTATGAGAAGAAATGAATTGGAGAACTTGGTGACAACTGGTAAGATCGAAGGGAACAGACCAAGAGGAAGACCTAGAAGCAAATACCTGGATGGCTTGGCCTCGTGGCATGGTCGAGACAGAAACACGAAGCTGATCCATGACTCTGGTGATCGAGTGAGATGGCAAAACATGACCGCCCACGCTTACCGGCATGGCACATGATGGATGGAGAGTAGATAGAAACAAGCTGTGGGAAATCCTTAAACAATATGGAGTGAGTACACATCTAACAAACCTATGTAGAAGCTTATACAGCAACAGTGAATGCATGGTGAGAGCATCTGGAGGACACTCAGAACCCTTCACCATAAGATCTGGAGTACGACAAGGTTGCGTCCTGTCCATGAATAGTCTAAACGAAATGTGTAGGGAACATAACATGAAAATTAGCACAAGCAAAACAGAGGTAATGACTATGACCAAAGAGGAAAATAAAACAACAATAACAATTCACCTTAACGAACATCCCTTGGAACAAGTAAAGAGTTTCAAGTACCTAGGAAGTATATCATCAAGTGGCAGATCAGAAGACGAGATCGAAAATAGATGCAATAAGACAAACCAACTCATTGGATAAATGGCACCAATACTAAAGAACAAACATGTATCAGTAACTACTAAGAAAGCACTTTTTAACACAATCTTCCTACCAACTCTATGTTACCAATGCCAAACCTGGACAATGACGTAAAAAGAGAAAAGAAAAATCACAACAGAAATTAGATGCCTGAGAAGAATACTTACTCAACGTATCAAGAAGAGATATGCTTTCTGCGGAGCTATGTTCCGTATCTTGCTCAGAAGTAGGATCTGTGTTACATTTTCCTCCTCTTGCATTTCAAACCATTTGATGCACTTTGTTAACATTGTTACTGCTTCTGAATGGCTAGCTGTAGGTGTTTTATTAAGAACTATTCCTTCAACATCATCAATTTCTTCATCTTCAATGGCAGTCACACTAGAAACAATTTAATCATCATTCAAAATTTCAAAGCCTCCATCCATTTTGTCACATTCCAACCGATCTGCACAACACTAACAGTCTCAGTTCCTTCAGTTTCGTCAATAGGTTCAGGCAAGAGTTTATTCCACCCATTCTGTAGGTTAGACCTCTAAGGTCAACCCAGGCAGTAGATACATTGAAAATAGCGTCCTTTATCTCTTCTTCTTTATTTTTTAGATGATGATGGATAATAGAAACTGTCGATTAAACGAGTGATGGTTAATTGAAGTTTCACTTTATCACACATTGTTATTTTTATTCTCAGAGATGACCACGGAGGAATTACAAGTACTACTAACCAAATGCCACCACAGAACATCAGTATATCACCTCAGCAACATCATTCGGATCACCAGATGAGCCACGCATTGCTGGACCCTAACACTGGGATCATCATTAGCATGGGCGACCAGCACGCGCCACACCAGCTGGGACATGCTCATGGCATGCTGGACCTGAGTGAGACAGGCAGTTCACTAGAGCATTTAGCCGGCGGTCATTCTTCGCAGTCTTTGGCTCGTGGTGGTCATTCTTCGTTGACTGGACTGTCTTCTGGAAGAGCATCTGACCACGCACTAGAAAATATTGTAGCTCATGATGGCCGACGACAGTTGCACCCACTTGATCGGATTAGTGGCTTGAGTGATGGTGCCAATCTGTCAATGAGGCAGATCAGTAGTAGCGATAGAGATGTGGCCAATCGACCCATATCTAGGTTAGGGGCCAGTTCATTAAATGAAAGGCAGAGTCAGCCTATGAGGAACTTAACACCCGTGGGAATGGATGGCCGGACTGGACAGAATGGTGGTGGGATGGTGGGCAATAGTGGCAGTGATGGTCGAGGAAGCGTTGGTCATGGCAGCCAGTCTCTCTCTTTGGGAGGGAACAACGGGACTGGCGTGCAAGACTCTGGGAACACTAACATTCAGGCCTTGAATTTCAGTCCTGACCAGTCCTCGCAGAATTTTCTGGATTCAGCGCCATCTATGCCCCGGCGGGGTCGGCCACCCTCCTTGGGTGGAGTTCAGCATAATATAGTTGATCAGCAACAGCATGGAGCACAAACATTGTCCTCTCATATGGGCATGAGAGGGAGCCTCTCAGACCACCCTTCACATAGCCACCATAGCCTAGCGGAACACCACAACCAGCACCAGATAATTGGAAGGGATAGTAACGGCAACAATCTTAATGGACGAAATGGTCTGTCAGTCTTCAGACAGGATAATAATAACGGCCAGGTGCAGTCTCGGCCAGGATCTACGTTGCTCTCAGAAGCTAACAGTCATAGTGAAATTCATGATCATTCTCGTTCTGTGTACTCATCTTCATCTATATCAGGTGATCGGGGAGTTGATGATCAGTCTGCATCTCTTATAGAAGAAACTATTGCATCAGTAGCCTCGAATTTAAACAAGTCTTCACCTGATGGAGGCATCATGCCTGGGCCATTGCCTCCTAATGCTCTTCTGGGGCTGGACAACCTTGGATCTGTCCGTACCAGCAGTGCAGCATCCAACTTGAGCCACAGAGGAGATGATTCTTTGGTGGACCTAGTTAGCAGACATCACTCCCAGAGCATCCATATGATGTCTGAGAGGGCCAACCAGTCGCTGTCTGGACTGATGGACGAGAACTCTATGAGCCAATCCCCAGGACACAGCCAAGGAAGGGAACTAGACAGGACCCATCCTTGTCTGACCTGCCTCAAGCTGTTCCGCAGCAAGCAGCAGCTGGCCCAGCATAGCTTGGTGCACACTGGGATCCGCAAGCACATTTGTTCATTTTGTGACAGGGCTTTCAAGCAGTTGTCTCATCTGCAACAACATGTACGAATCCACACTGGTGAGTAGCTTCATGCACATGTGTTTCCTTTTAGTGGCTCATTATGTATTAATTTGCTTTAGTCTTTGACTGCACCACTGCTTGCTTTAGAATGTTATACATTTATTTGTTTTAGAATCTTGTTAAACATTTGTTTATTTTAGAATCTGGTGATACATTTATGCGTTTTGGTTTGTGGGCGTACATTTGTTTGTTTTAGAATCTGGTTTATGCATTTGTTTCTATGAGAATCTGGCTATACATTTATTTGTTTTATAATCTGGTTATACATTTATTTGCTATTGAATCTGGTTGTACATTTGTTTGTTTTAGAATCTATTTATACATTTGTTTAGTTAGAATCTGGTTATACATTTTTGTGTGTTAGAATATGGTTATATATTTTATTTCTTTTAAAGTCTGGTTATACATTAAAAAAAAAAAATATGGTTATACATTTATTTGCTATTGAATCTGGTTGTACATTTGTTTGTTTTAGAATCTATTTATACATTTGTTTAGTTTAGAATCTGGTTATACATTTGTGTGTGTTAGAATCTGGTTATATATTTTGTTTCTTTTAGAGTCTGGTTATACATTTTTTTTTTAAAGATCTGGTTATATATTTCTTTTTTTTTAGAATCTGGTTATACATATCTTTGTTTTATAATCTGGTTATATATTTATTTGCTATTGAATCCGGTTGTAAATGTTTGTTTTAGAATCTGCTAATACATTTGTTTGTTTTAGAAGCTGGTTATAAATTTGTTTGGTTTAAAATCCGTTAATACATTTGTTTGTTTTAGAAACTGGTTATATATTTGTTTTGGAATCTGGTTCTATATTTATTTAATTTATTTTCTAATTATACATTTGTTTGTTTTAGAATCTGGTTAGTCTGTGTTTTATAATCTGATTACAACATGTGCATGTTTCCATTTACTGTAATACATTTGTTTAATTATATTTCATGTTATACATTTGTTTAATTATATTTTATGTTATACATTTGTTTAATTATATTTCATGTTATACATTTGTTTAATTATATTTTATATTATACATTTGTTTAATTATATTTCATGGTATACATTTGTTTAATTCTATTTCATGCCATAGATTTGTTTACTTCTATTTCATATTATGCATTTGTTTGTTTTAGTTTTTGTTTCTGTTCTTGATCTGATTGTGAATCTACATTCTGGCACCTTGTCGTCTTCACAGAGGATAGTTTGTTACCTTGTGCTTAAAAAAATGCATAATAACTACAACCCATGGTGGTAGCGAATGTGACTAATCAGACCAATGTGAATTCGCGCACCACATCCGCAATGGAGGCATGTGACCACATGGTCATTTCATCACCACGCACCATCTGACGTCTCACACGCTCAGTGTCTGACATATCTGCATTCATTTTCTCCTTTGTATTTATTCCATCCACTTATTCCATTTATTCCACTTTAGTGATAGTATTACATACATGTTAGTCACAGTATTACATACACTTTAGTCACATTATTACATACACGTTAGTCACAGTATTGCATGCATGTTAGTCACACTTTTACATACATGTTAGTCACAGTTTAACATACATTTTAGTCACAAGTTTACATACACTTTATTCACAACATTACTTACATGTTAGTCACAGTATTACATACACGTTGGTCACAATATTACATACATGTTAGTCACAGTTTAACATACACTTTAGTCACAGTATTATGTATACGTTAGTCACAATATTACATACATGTTAGTCACAGTATTACATACATGTTAGTCACAGTATTACATACACTTTAGTCACAGTATTACATACACATTAGTCATAGTTTAACATACACGTTAGTCACAGTTTTACATACACGTTGGTCACAATATTACATACATGTTAGTCACAGTTTAACATACACTTTAGTCACAGTATTATGTATACGTTAGTCACAGTATTACATACACATTAGTCATAGTTTAACATACACTTTAGTCACAATATTACATACATGTTAGTCACAGTATTACATACACATTAGTCATAGTTTAACATACACGTTAGTCACAGTTTTACGTACACGTTAGCCACAGTTTTACGTACATGTTAGTCACGGTATTACATACACATTAGTCATAGTTTTACATACATGTTGATAACAGTTTAACATACACGTTAGTCACAGTTTAACATAATCGTTAGTCACAGTTTTACGTACATGTTAGTCACAGTTTTACGTTCACGTTAGCCACAGTTTTACGTACATGTTAGTCACGGTATTACATACACGTTAGTCACAGTTTAACATAATCGTTAGTCACAGTTTTACGTACATGTTAGTCACAGTTTTACGTTACATACACGTTATTCACAGTTTAACATAATCGTTAGTCACAGTGTTACGTACACGTTAGTCAGTTTCACATACACGTTAGTCAGTTTCACATACACGTTAGTCTTACGCCAGTCACAGTTTTACATACACGTTAGTCACAGTGTTACATAACCGTTAATCACAGTTGATTCACGCCAGTCACATTTTTACATAACCGTTAATCACAGTTGATTCACGCCAGTCACATTTTTACATACACGTTAGTCACAGTGTTACATACCCGTTAATCACAGTTGATTCACGCCAGTCAGTTTTGCATACACGTTAGGCACAGTTTTACATACTTTTTCTGCTTGTTTAAATTTAATTAAAATCCCTTTTCTCTGTGACCACGTATAATGTAATATATGTTTTATTTGTTTAGGGTACGGTTACCTTATTTAAAACTATTCCTTGTCTGGTGATATCTCTGCATGCGCGTGTCTTAAAAAAAGTATGCTTACCCAGTGTAAAACTCCCTCTCCTACCGACCCAGAGGTTACGGGGGGAATCCGCACGAGCGCTGATTTTTAAACCTGACCTGGCTCCAAGGTCGACCCGGACTAAAATAAACGCCAGGAAATGGTTTGGGAAGTAAAGGCAGATGATCTGACACTGATCACGTCACCCACTGGGTGTCTGTTGTGTATAACAAATATGGACTTAGCACCATATACCCAGGATGGGATAAGATGTGTCAAGGGCCTTTGCTCTCCCCCCCCCCTCCTCCTCCTGCTTTCTGTTATCACAGTGGTACATACACTTAGACCATCTTATCTTCTTATGTCTGTCTTCTGTTATTACAGCTCTGCGTGTGCGTTTTCTTGTTCTTTTCTGGTTACCTGATATCAAATTGGGAATTGTCATATATCGCTCTGTCTGTCTGTCTGTCTGTCTGTCTGTCTGTCTGTCTGTCTGTCTGTCTGTCTGTCTGTCTGTCTGTCTGTCTGTCTGTCTGTCTTCTATTATCGCCTGTTCCGTGGCGAAGAGTTCTTAATACCGCATACCGCGTTCGAAACACAGCTGCGGGCGATTTGGCAGCAGATCGCGTTGCGTTGTTTTTTTTTAATGGTATTGGTGTCGGTCGTTCAGAAAGCAATGGCAAACTACTGAACGTAAATTTGCCGACGAATCACAAACAGCCAAAAACATTCTGGAGTTGACTGCTACATACTGTAAAGGATATGCATCTAACTTTTTATCATATTATTTGCTGGAGGTTACCTCGACCCTTGAAGTTAAGAAAGGTCATGGGAATCTCACGCAGGAGGACAGGCAGAAAATCGGGGAGGAGAGAGAGAGAGAGAGAGAGAGAGAGAGAGAGAGAGAGAGAGAGAGAGAGAGAGAGAGAGAGAGAGAGAGAGAGAGTAATAGAACGTGCCTGTAGAACTGTGGTAAAAGAATCGCCGGAAGACAGACATAATATCGGCAGACTGCGGGGGTCAAGATAGCCTAACCGCTTGAATGGACGATTACGCTGAGTTTTAATGAAGGCACCACAGGAGGACACTTGGGAGTCATGACCCATGTGGATCCGGTCTCACGTAATGCTAAGAAGATAAAGTAGCATGTTTTTTTTTTTTTTGCGCTCGCATGCTTTGAACTCAAGCGTAGTCCATACACACTATTTATAGTAGTGATGTACTGAATTTTGCGTGTGGTTTAGCTTTCCCTATTAACAGTGCCCCTCGTCATCAGGCGAACTTACTCCGACTTCAGAGGTATTAATGAAACATGGTTCATTCATTCATTCGTAGCATGTCCTTTGCAGAATCTCGCTCCCATAACAACCTTCCGGAAAACTTCTCGATCACAAGCAAGATGTCTCGCGGTCGATACATCCATCTGGAGATCCACCGCCATATCCTGCACCCATCTTCTCTTTGGCCTTCCTCGTCCTATCTTCCCTGGCATATACCCCTCCATTTATTGTTCTCTCCAAATTTCATGACGTTTCAAGTGACCAAAATGTATCAATTTTCCTTTGTTTTATCGTCTTTACTAGCCAACCCTCTTCAATATTTAGCTCTTGAAGTATGGATGCTTTGTTCTTTTCTTTACCCAAGATATTCTTAGAACCCGTCTATAACATTTATACTCAAAGGCATATTTATGTGCTGTTCAGCTTGTTTAGTAAGTGTCCAGGTCTTGCAGGCGTATGTTGCAATGGGAAAGATGCATGCGCTTAGAAATCTAATTTTTGTAGTTCTATCTGTCCCACTCCATAATTTATTCAGTTGTTTTAGTCTTTGAAGAGCAATTGATAATCGTCTTTTAATGTCTTTCTTTGTGTCACCATTGTTGGTAATCAATGACCCATGCTATTGTTATTAAATGGATAATGTGTTTGTATGTAAAGCTTAAAAAAAAGTCGCTTAAAAGTCGACAATCGACTTCATTGCACCGAGTTTTTATCCCACGTGGCTCGTATATAATTCATTGAGATTAAGAACAGAATGGGACACGCAAAAGTTGCATTTAAGAAAATCAAAAGTATCTAATGCAATAAATCACTGTCATTGAATTAAGAAAGTGAGTCTGAAATGCTATATAGAACCTGCTTTGCTGTGTGGTAGTGAATCTTGGAATGTAAATAAACAAATTATAAGGAATCTGGTAGCAACAGAGACGAATGTTGCGAATTCCTTGGACTGTCAGAGTAACTAACAGCTATTGTCTGAAAGAGGCTAATCAACTTGAACATTATATACAACAATAAGAAAGAGGCAAACAGCTTTCTTTGGCCTTGAGATAAAAAGAGAGGTATTGGAGAAAATTGGCAACTTGAAAGATCAATAGGAAGAGAGGCAGAGGCAGACCAAGAGAAATTATGCTGGATCAATTGAGACGTTGGCATGGAGAAATGTAATCAGCAGAGAACACCAAAGACAGATCTGTGGAGAGACATGAACACCTAAACTAGCTGACAGGGCATTTGATAACGATGATGATGATATAATGAATTACATTTATGTGCATAAGAACCAGCTGGTTTGGAAATATTGACAAATGAAAAAGTACTGGAAAATAGAACAAGGAAAACTTCTTAAAGTGATAAGGTGAAGACTCGTGGCTTAGTCGCCATTAATATGTAGAAACGCACATAGGGGTACTGGAGTGCATAGTACTGGGGGGGGGGGGGGGGGGGGGGGGGAGGGAGAGAGAGAGAGGAAGGGGTAGATCAAGCACAACATTGATACAACAGATGTGTCAATGCAGATATACTGTGCAAGGAATTAAAGAGAGAGGTACTAGGTAGGGGGGAAACAATGAACAAATCCTACAATAAACAACTGAAAATCGTAAAATGATTAGAGAAATTGTACGTAGACAGTAGCGAATTTTTGGTCACGTTATGAGAAGAAATAAACTGGAGAACTTGGTGAAAACTGACAGGATTGAGGGTAAAAGAACTAGGGGAAGGTAAAGAAGTAAATATCTGTATTACTTGGCCACATGGCATAATCGAGAATAAAAAAACAGGACTGATTCACGACTCTGGTGATCTTGTGAGATGTTGAAACACGACCGCCCACACTTATCGGCATGGCACTTGATGACGACGATTAGATGGACAATTGTGAACAGGAATGATCATGAAGCGTCACTACTAGCTCAACGGTTGTAAATTTGATGATCCTGGTGGTGGTGATGATGATGTTACAAAGGAAAGGCTGTGGTTCAGAGTCACGACAGTTTTCGGATTTCTGTAATTACCTGGTCTGTAGTCGTCGGGTATTCAAGTATCAATAAAGGCAGGTAAACCAGCGGAATCTGAAGGGAACCTTCAACCACCACCCAGGCCAGAGCTTTGGAAGGGGGGAATAACGAAAACTGGAGTCCTCGGCACGACGGCATAGATGAAATCGGGAGAAGCGCGCGTACTAGAATCTTCATTACCCGGACCATTACACTGTAGATTTAGAGGTACACATCCCAAATGGGTCCTCCACTTGCACATGTGGAGCACCAAGGCAGAGCACCCCCTGCAAGACTACCCTAACTTCGCCAGAGAAAGGGCGGGAATCTGGCCCGCGGTAGCGGCCCTTCGAGACACACAGTGGGTGATCGGTGAAGACTTCAGTCAAGCCAACCGTCCTGTTCGTGACCTAGGCCTGAATTGACACGTAGCGAATGTTGATCGCTGAAGAGGTTAATCATTTCCGAGAAGGCTATGTTTTCTGCCCCGTTTACTGTGTTCGTTGTGCTTCGTTGTTGTTGTTGTTGTTGTTGCTCCCCCTCCTTCTCTTTCTTCTTCTTCTTCTTCTTCTTCTTCTTCTTCTTCTTCTTCTTCTTCTTCTTCTTCTTCTTCTTCTTCTTCTTCTTCTTCTTCTTCTTCTTCTTCCTCTTCTTCTTCTCCTAATTCTCATAAATCTTCTTCTTCTCCTGCTCTCTCTCTCTCTCTCTCTCTCTCTCTCTCTCTCTCTCTCTCTCTCTCTCTCTCTCTCTCTCTCTCTCTCTCTCTCTCTCTCTCTCCCTTCCCCTCCCTATTAGTGTCATAATGAACTTACGGGCGAACCATCTTACCTCTTTCTCCCTATTTCCTTCTAAGTTTATATCTTTCTCTCCCTCTCTTTCTCTATCTATTTCTCTCTTCATCTCGCCTCTGCCCCCTCCCCTTCATCGTTTCATTGTGAACTTACGGATAAACCATCACGCCACAGAAATGAATGCATTCCCATAGGGCCAATTGTCACTGGCAGTCAATCTCGATTGGTTTAGATCGAGATGATTGGTCTGGTGTGTGAGTCCCAACAAGTCACAAGACATAGGGAGTCTTCGTTGTATCTGTCTCATGGGGATCTCGTGTAAAGTGACCCTACATAAACCTGACTGTTGTTTATGGGTGTGAATATGGATGTCTCATGGAGATCTGATGTAAAGTTACCCCACATAAGCCTGACTGTTGTGTATGAGTGTGAATATACAATTTGCGTGTGTCGTGATGTGTGCGTGTGTGCTGTTGTGAGAGTGTAAGTAATTATTAATTAGTAGACACACAAACACACACACACACACAGAGGGAGGGAGAGATGTGATCACAATATAGCTACAGAGTGTATGTGTGTGTGTGTGTGTGTGAGAGAGAGAGAGAGAGAGAGAGAGGGGGGGGGGGTCATAATATATCTATTGTGAGAGTTTAAGTAATTATTAATTAAGAGAGAGAGGGGGGAAAGGGGGGGGGGGGTCATAATATAGCTATTGTAAGAGTTTAAGTAATTATTAATTAGTAGACACACACACACAGAGGGAGGGAGAGAGGTGGTCACAATATAGCTATTGTGCTCTTAAGTAACTTTTAATTAGTAAAGTTAATTGGTAAGGAGAGAGAGAGAGAGAGGGGGGGGGGGGGGGAGAACATTTTTTTTTCCCAAAGGGTAACAAATGGGCACGCAGGCCCGTCTTACATTCGGCCCTTCCAGTTACTCATCTTTCATTCATCAATTGTGAATGTTACATTCATATAGGGGAACACACACCCCTCCCCCTTTTATCACCTTTTGCCATACATTATTTCATTCACACATAATTCAAGGCTAACTGAGAACAGCAACAATATAAAAGTTATGCATTATAAAGGCATGGGGGAAATGCAAACATCAATACTACACGACTAAGTAATATTAATGAATGGTGTGGCACTTGTTATTAGCTATTTGAAATATACTGGCCTACCAAAAGTAGGGTTTTATTATTATTATTTCTATTATTAAGGGGGAAGGTAATCCATACTGACATAGTGTTCGAATAGTTTACGATTATATGTAAGGGGTTGGTGATGTCTTTGATTTCTTGTGGAAGATTATTTTACAGCTGAGCTGCTGAGTACGTTAATCTCGTTTTGTATGTCTATCCTAGGCTTCGGAATGTGTAATATATTTAATCGTTTACTGTGTCTAGCATTATATTTAAACAATGGCCAAAGGTAATTTGGAGCATTCCGATGTAGGATGTTGTGAATTAGTCTGGGCTTATTGAAAAGCAGGCATTTTCGGAATGGTAGTAACTGAATGTGTTTATGCAGGCTAGGATTGTCAGTTAAATGTTTGCTATAAATTAAACTCATTGCCCGTTTTTGGAGTGAGTAAAGTCGCTTGGTGCTTGAATTGGAAAAACCATCCCAGATTGTAGAGCAGTAGTCAAAATGTGTCTTTATGTGAGAAGTATAGAACATTTTCCTTGTGTCCTCATCAAGGAAATTTTTAATTTTGGCGAGTTAGTAGACTTTTTTTCGCTGTTTGTTTAATGAGCGCTTGAGAGAGGCAGTCATGCAATGGGTCACACAAATTACAAGTATCTAGGAAGCTAGAGAGTGTTAGCCTGATGGCGGCGAAAAGCGCCGAACTGGGCCTAAAATTATTGGTTGCCTGGTCTTTAAGGTTATGAACATTTGTTAATATATATCTAATGTATAAAGGGCCAACTTCATTAGGGACACAAGGGCCAGTCTGCCACGGACACTAATAAAGGGAAAGGTAACCCTTTTGCAAAAATCAGTCCAGTGCCCTCACCAGTAGTAGCCCGTGTGTGGACTACACTGGAGCTCGCAGTGAGCGAACGAAAAAGAAAGGTGCATTTGCATTGGGGGGGGGGGGGGGGGGTGTTGTATGGACAGATGACGAAATATTCGTCTGTTTTGTTGTGTTTGATGGGCCATGGTCATTGCACACCGATACGTGCATACAGTGCGCAGTCTCTTCCCATAGATCACGCTAGACAGTCTTCACACAGTGCATGAACTAGGTAACACGGGCAAGGATCCCAGGTATATCAGACTCACGCCTGCCTTAACTAATCCGTTAATTTGGTGGGTTGAGTGTGGACGTTGCGGTCATCCCAGCATTTTACTAGCTTCTTGTGAATTACTAGGCCAGTGGTTCTCAACCTTTTTTTGACCATGCCCCCCCCCCCCCTTTTACTATATGTTCAGAGCGTCATCCCCCCCCTTTCGAATTTCCTCCCTATAAATTCCCCCCCCCCACCCTTACACAGTATACATACAAATGGAAGCTAAATTTAATAACACATACTAGAACAAGTCTAGACATCTACATAAAACGTGATTTGTGGGTCTGCTTACGTTATAAACCGAATTTCATTAGGGCGAGACGTACAGAACTAAAATTTAGAGGGAAAAACAATATCAAGTAACTGGTTCTTGTATTAATGCGATCTTGAAATAATCTTAATTCCCCCACCCCCGCCCCCCTGGAAACCCTAAAATTCCCCCCGGGGGGGGGGGGGGGGAATAACACTCTAAAATTATATAATATATAAAAATACTAGGCAATGTAACTTTCAGTATTTTAGCATTGTTTTCTGAACTGCCGGCTCCTCATAATTCGAAATCAACGCAAAACGGTCTGCTTGCGGCTGATTTAGAATCCCTACTCGGTGAGTCGGAGAAGAAACTGCGTTTGACTGACCCCTAAGGCCACAGACGCCGATTTTTGTGGGTGTGTGTTCTCATATTTCAAATCTGTCGAAATAAATGAAATTTCATAAAAACCAAGATTTGTAAGATAACTCTCCTCATCTCTATGTTGCTCTAATCTGCATCTGCTTGCCATTATTCTCCCTGTCTCGCGCTAAGTATTCTAATTGGTCATAATCTTTATATTAGTTTGCCAGTCTTGTTTGCCATTTCTCATTGTTTGCTTCTTTCTACATTGTTTCCTCCCGTGACATTTGAGGGACTGTTTCAACCTTTGCCTTAAATAAAGTGCGACTATGTGAACTTTGTGCTGGTAATCAATTGTGTCATTTGTAATTGAACGCAGTGGGGAAAACACATACGCGTACATACCTACGCCCAAAGCATGCATGTGTCACGGACAGTGACAGAACAGATATGTGGGCTGGTACTGCGATCATGTCAGAGGCAATACATCCAGCCGATATTATACATACTGAGAGAATTGAACCGCTGCGAGGACTTACCTAGTTAATTGGACATCAATAGTTAGAATGTTAACGGTCGGAATGAAAATATGACTGCCCAGAACACCGCAGAATATCCAAAGCACGCGAGGTCTGGTCAGTGTACACTGGCTTAGCTGAGTTGAGTTCAGATAA
This sequence comes from Cepaea nemoralis, assembly GCA_014155875.1. NCBI lineage: Eukaryota > Metazoa > Mollusca > Gastropoda > Stylommatophora > Helicidae > Cepaea > Cepaea nemoralis. Next base: position 546,665 of record JACEFZ010011456.1, read on the forward strand.
GAACCGACATCTCAGCACTTGCGACATTCCCATAGGTCCTCCGTCTTCATCTTCAACACCGGTATAGTTAGTCGCTGTAATAGATGGGTTTGGTACAAAGACGACCAGAGCATCCATGGACATGCTGGGGAAGTAAACAGTAAGGGACCCGTATACACGGCTTAAGGCGTATTGGACATATGGTCCACGACCCATGTTTTTTTATAGACCAGTCGGCAATAGGCTGGTGATATGGTCAGTATCACTTAGGCCAGTGGTTCTCAACCTTTTTTGGCCCGTGACCTCTTCACCATATTTTCAAAACGTCATCCCCCCGCCCTTCCTATTTCCTCCCTATAATCCCCCCCTTTTTTACACAGTATATGTAAAAATGGAAGCTAAATTTAATAACAATACTAGAAAAAATCTAGACGTCTACATAAAACGTTATAAAATGAATTTAAGATGTGCGAGAAGTACAGAACTGTAAAGTATGGAGGGAAAAACTATATCAAGTAATCGGTTCTTGTATTAACGCGATCTTGAAATAATTTTAATTCTCTCCCCCCCCCCCCCCCTCGGAAGCCCTAAAATTCGCTTCCCCCTTCCACCGGTTGAGAACCACTGACTTAGGCTCATTTTACTTCCCTAATCATTTCCTTTCAGAAAGCAATGGCAAACTACTGAACGTAAACTTGCCACGATATTATTTTTAAAAAGACGCTGGTGTTGACAGCGACGTCCTGTAAAGGATATGCAACTAACTAACTAATAATTTCTTGATACTCATTTTATGTTGGGTCGACCTTAGAGTCGGTTTGAAACATCTGCCTCGATGCAGGTTTAAACCCATGGCCATCGGGCCGACAGGCAAGCAACATGAGACTCCTACATGCCCAGGGTGCAGCGATAATAGCCCGCACAGAACTGAAGACACGTGGGAAACAGAGCTCGCTAAGGTACTACCTGGCATTGCCGTGCCATGTCTCATAACTCCAACTTGGGATCACGATAAATAGATGCATTATTGCAGGTCTGCGTGATCGAATGGTTAGAGAGTTCGCTGTTAAACTGTCAGTGTGCTGATGTCGAGGTAGCAGGTTTAACCCCCTATACCGGCCAGTTGGACTACTAGTAAAATGTTGACTTCTCCTTGACTTGGGACGTAAATTACAAGTACCTCAGAAGTCGGAGTGGGTTCGCCTGATGGTGATGGATACTGGTAATAGGGAAAGGTAATCCGCACGCAAAAATCAGTTCAGAGAACTAAAAGTAGTAGCACATATATGGACTACGCTTGAGTTCAAAGCAAGCGAACAAAGAGGAGAGGAGAAGAAGAAGAAGTAGAGGAAGAAGAAGAAGAAGAAGAAGAAGAAGAAGCAGTAATGGTGGTAGTAGTAGTAGTAGCAGCAGCAGCAGCAGTAGTAGCAGCAGCAGCAGCATCAGCAGTAGTAGTAGTAGTAACAGCAGTAGTAATAGTATGATTGACCATCTCCAGAAGTGACCGTGGCATCTTCGTCAGAACTGCATCCGAAAGGATTAGCAGGGCAATATCAGTAGTTCATGGATAAATTGTCAAAGAGCGGTGTGAACTGAGGTGACGAATGTGGACCATTACAGTTTGACCTTCCCCAGAAAGGCCATGGTGTCTTCAGCAGAACTGTTCCCTCATGGACTTCAGAATAACAACGACAATATTTTTATGATGAAATGTCCAAGAACTGTATGAACTCAGACGATGAAATGGTCCGGTTTTTGGTACAACTGACACTTGTTGGTTATGTACCAACCAAAGTGGGAAATTTGTTACGGGTCTCTGTGGAGGGACCGGCTCTATGGCCAATTGATTACGGACGCAGTTCGCAATTCTCCATACCGCGTTCGAAACACAGCTGCGGGCGATTTGGCAGCAAACCGACTTGCGCTGATTTTTATATAATGGCATAGTGCCGGTTGTTCAGATAGTAATGGAAAACCTACTTAAGTTAAACTTGCCAAGAAATCACAGTCAAGAAATGCTGGGGTTGACTACGACGTCCTGCCAAAGATGTGCAACTAAACTAACCCTGCCAGACGCTGACTACGTGTTATTGATAATCGAATGTTCTGAATTATGAACGACTAAGAACACGAATGAGATCCCTGACCTGTCAGTCGGTTCCGGCAGTGTGTAAGTTGGGCTTGAGCAGATTCTGCGGCCACAGAGAATAGCCGTGCTAGATTGCACGTTTACTGCGACATGAGTGCTTATGTATATTACTCTTGATCTAGATGGTGCGTAGTTGTGATGTCAGTTGTCCCTTTCCTTGTCTGCGGACGCGGTTCGTTCTTAGACATGATGAGAATTATCCCTTTCCCAGATCCTTAATCTCGAGAGTGCGTAGAGGTGATGTCAGTTGTCCCTTTCCTTGACTGCTGACGCGGATCGTGCGGACCTGAACGTGTGTAACCATGATGTGAATTATCCCTTTCCCTGACTGTTGATGCAGATCATGCGTCAACATGATTTGAATTATCTCTTTCAATGATATTGACTCTGAGCGTGTGAGACACGGTGTGAATTTTCCCTTCCCCCTAATGTTACGCGGATCGTGCGTAGATGGATATGAATTGTCCCTAACTCTGATCTGTTAACGTGGATCGTGCATAAACATGATGCGAATTTAACCTTTCTCCCACCCTCGATCCTGAGCGCGCGAAGACATGTTGTCAGTTGTCCCTTTCTATAAACGGCGAAGCGATTCGTGCACAGACGTGACATGAACTGTCCATTTCTCTTACCCTTGACTCCGAGTATGTGTAGTCGTGATGTGAATTGTCCCTTTTCCCGAAAGTTGACGCGAATCGTACATAGACATTATGGGGATTATCCCTTTCCCTGACCCTTGACTCTGAGCCTGTGTACTCACGATGTGAATTTGCCTTTTCCCGACCCTTAACTCTGAGCGTGTATAGACATGATGTGAATTGTCCCTTTCCCTGACCATTGAATCTGAACGTGTGTAATCATGATGTGAATTGTCTCTTTCCCGACCCTTGACTCTGAGTGTGTATAGACATGGTGTGAATTGTCCCTTTCTCTGATTCCTGGCCCACAGCGTGTATGGAAATGACGTGAATTGTCATCTTTTCAAATCAGTGATTCTGCCAATTTCTCTGATTTCTTACGGGAGTGTATGGAAACATGATGCAAATTCCACATTTCTCAGACTGTTGATTTGGGAACGTGCAGAAACACAATGTGAATTATCTATTTCTCCCTCCCTTGAATGGAAGCGTATGTGGGCATGATGAAAATTGTTCCTTTCCCCGACCCTTTACCTAGAGCGCGTGGAAGCATGATGGGAATTGGTCTTTTCCCATATTCTGGACCCAAAGCATGCGATGACATGGTGGGAATTGTCGTTTACTCTGAAACTTGGCGTACTGAAAAACGATGTAAATTGCCATTTATGTTATCCTTAACCCTAAGCGTGTGGAGATATGGTGTGAAATGTCCCTTTCTCTAGCGTCGGAAAGTACGGAGACACGATGTGAATTGTACTCGTATTTTTTACTCTTGACCTAAAGCGCCTGGAGACACAATGTCAGTTTGTTTCTTTCTCCGAATCCTTCCTGAGGAGTCCGTGGAGACATGATGTCAGTTGTCCCTTTCTCCGACTCTTGTCAGGAACGTGCAGAAACATAATGTGAATTGTCCCTTCTCTCACTCTTGACTCGCGCGAAAAACTAGCGCCCTAATCCTTGCGTCACTCAAATCTGTTATCTTTATCAGCTTCATTAATTAATTGGTGGACTGCCACATTAGCCTTGCGTCTGCTCTATTGATTGCATTTTATGTTTAAGTAGTTTGTGGACGCATCATTGGAACGGATTAGCAGGAGAGAGAGAGAGAGAGAGAGAGAGAGAGAGAGAGAGAGAGAGAAGAGAGAAGAGAGTAGAGAGAGGAGAGGAGAGAGAGAGAGAGAGAGAGAGCAGTTTAACATATTCCTTTCTGGGTCGGCCCTGTTGTTTTATCGATTTCTGTTCTGTCGACTTGTAGGTCGTTGTTTGACCGCTCTGACTCACAGCCGAATGGCACGGCCGCCGCCTTGAGCCCAAAGAACAAAACGAGAAATCAGACGTACTGGGTAACAATAAATACACCCGTTGCTGTTAATTGGCATTCATAGAACACACGAGGAAATTTGTGAATGTTTGAAGATACACAAGACTACGAGACTGAGCTTTATGATTTTGACCGGAGTGGTATGTCGATTCTTCATTAACCATTAGCTTAGTTGCTAGTGTATTCGACTGACGGCTTGATGGTCTCTGGGTTAAATTCTGACAATGGCCGGATCTTTCTTGAGTATCATATACTGCATACAAGATACTTTTCTGGGAGACTGGGTGGTTTGTGAAACCTTTGTTCTCGGAGATTGGGTGGTGTGTAAAACCTTTGTTCTGGGAGATTGGGTGGGTGATGAAACATAGCATTTGTTCTTGGAGGTTGGGTTGTTGATGAAGCCTTTGTTCTTTGAGGTTGGGTTGTTGACGAAACCTCTGTTCTTGGAGGTTGGATGATTGATGAAACCTTTATTCTTGGTGGTAGGGTGGTTGATAACCTGCGATCTTGGTTATTTAGGTGGTTGATGAAATATTTGTTCTTGGAGGTTGGGTGGTTGATGAATATTTGTTCTTGGAGGTTGGGTGGTTGATGAAACCTTTGTTCTTGGAGGTTGGATGGTTGATGAAGCCCTTGTTTTTGGTGGTGGAATGGTTGATGAAACCTTTGTTATTGGTAGTTGGGTGGTTGATGAAGCCTTTGTTCTTGCTAGTTAGGTGGTTTATGAAACCTTTGTTCTTGTAGTTGGGTTGTTGATGAAACCTTTGTTATTGGGGGTTTGGTGGTTGATGAAACATAGCATTTGTTCTTTGAGGTTGGGTTGTTGATGAAACCTTTGTTAGTGGAGGTTAAGTTGTTGATGAAACCTTTGTTCTTGGTAGTTGGGTGGTTGGGTGAAACCTTTGTTCTTTGTGGTAGGGTGGTTGACGAAATCTGTCTTCTTTGTAGGTGGGTGGTTGATGAAACATTTGTTCTTGGAGGTTCGGTGGTTGATAAAACCATTGTTATTGGAGGTTGGATGATTGATGAAGTCTTTGTTCTTGGTAGTTGGGTGTTGATGAAACCTTTGTTCTTGATAGTTGGTTGAATAATGAAGCCTTTTTTCTTGGTAGTTAGGTAGTTTATGAAACCTTTGTTCTTGGATGTTGGGTGGTTGGTGATACTTTTATTTTGAGTGGTTGATGAAACGTTTGTTGTTGGTGGTTGGGTGGTTGATGAAACCTTTGTTCTTGAAGGTTTGTATGGTTGATGAAACCTGTGTTCTTGGAAGTTGGGTGGTTGATGACATCTTTGTTCTTGGTGGGTAGGGTGGTTGATGAAGTCTTTGTTTGAGTAGCTGATGAAATGTTTGTTCTTGGTAGTTTGGTGTATGATAAACCTGTGTTCTTTGTGGTTGGGTGGTTGATGACACCTTTGTTCTTTGAGTTTGGGTGGTTGATGAAACCTTTGTTCTTGAAGGTTGTGTGTTTGATGAAACCTTTGTTCTTGAGGGTTGTGTGTTTGATGAAACCTTTGTTGTTGAAGGTTGTGTGTTTGATGAAACCTTTATTTTTGAAGGTTGTGTGTTTGATGAAACCTTTGTTCTTGAAGGTTGTGTGTTTGATGAAACCTTTGGTTTTGAAGGTTGTGTGTTTGATGAAACCTTTGTTGTTGGTGGTTGCGTGGTATTTGAAGCCTGTGTTTTGGGTGATTGTTGAAATCTTTCTTCTTGAAGGTTGGGTTATTGGTGAAACCTGTATTCTTGGTGGTTATGTTGTTGATGACACCTCTCTTCTTGGTGGTTGGGTGGTTGATGAAGCATATGTTCTTGGTGGTTGTGTGATCGGTTGCTTTATTCTTTGTTGAATCTTCTAGGAGACTAAGTTGTAACTTGCATTGGCGTTCAGGCCGTTTGGGTCTCAGCAGAGCTGCATAGAACCTGTACTTTTGTATGGATGTGAAACGTGAGCAGACAGACTGAAAGGTATCTGATGGCGGCGTTCTTTTGGTTGCTGAGGAAAATGCAAAGAAAACCATGGGCAGAAAGCTTTTATCCAAAATTGACCTGTGATTCCTGGTGGAGCCAGCCTAACACGGGTATCATGAATTGTTCTAGGAAGTAAAGACGGCCGGCGGGGCATTAGCCACATCACACATCAAGTGCCGACGAGTCTATGGCAATATAGGGCTAGCATAGTATACCCAATACGCCATGGGACAGGATCCTTTGCATATTCTTTACTTGTTTAATGGGGAGTCTCCGTGGCGAAGTGGTCAGGCTCCGAAAGTGGTGGGTTCGATTTCGGGCCGCGTCCTTTTTCGGAGGCTCCTGGGGGTCGTCGCTGGAGCTACGGAGTTCGTGCTTCGTGCGACGCTTTCGGCAGTTCGCTGCGGAAAGAGACTGAGCCATATGGGATAAAAACCCGGTGCAATGAAGTCGACCCTGTCGACTTTTAAGCGACTTTGCTTGTTTATGGCAGTGCGACTATGGTGTGTCATCGGTTCTGATTGTCTGCAGGCCGTGGACGAAACAGACATGTTATTATTACGCGCTCATGTAAAAAAGGCTTCATAAAGTATCAGTGTTTCCGTTTATATGTCTGTAGTTACATTTCAGTGTGTCTGTGTGCGCGCGCGCCGCGGTTTGCTGTAAAGGTTAGAGCATTATGAAGCGGGTATCATCATATTACGCGCTCATGTAAGGCTTCATTGAGTATCAGTGTTTCCGTTTATATGTATTTAGTTACATTTCTCTGTGTGTATTTGTGTGTGTGTGTGTGTGAGTGAGTGTGCGCGCGCACGCGCTATAACGGTTAAGAAACCCCCAAACCTGCTCAGTTTGCGGCGACTGCACTAACCAGGCAGCCTTAATTCCTCATTCTCAAGGCTTTTTTTTTTATTGAAATGGTATGGGTGCCGGTCGTTCAGAAAGCAGTGGCAAACTACTGAACGTAAACTTGTCCAGAATCACGAACAGCCCTTAAAAATGCTGGGGTTGACTGCTACGTCCTGTATAGGATATGCGACTAACTTTGCCACCCGCGCGGGGGATGTGGCTTAAGGGAATACTCCCCGACATACCGAGTCGAGAAGTTCCATATCAGCCGCGGGTGCTTTAAAAGCAGACAGCATTGCGTTGATTTCATTGGGATAAAGCGTGTGCCGCTCAGAAAGCTATGGCAACCTACTGAACTGACAGACTACTGACCTAACAAACTAGCAAACAACTGAACTTGTATGGTAAATCACAAACAGCTGTAACATGCCGGGGTTGTTTGACTGACTGGCACCTGGCCGTCTTGACAGATGATAGTTTGTTAAATGGAGTTATACCTCTCCATAACACAAAGCCTGGGCTGAATTGTAGAGACCATGTGTTTCCAATGCAACACGATCCCTCTCTTGGGCTGCCTAGTTTACTCCAGAGGAAAGGTAACACCAATACGTCTGGAACAATACAAGCTGCAGAAGCTGCCGGATTAACAAAGCAATGCAGTAACTGTTCGCCTGTTGGGGCTTCGATCCTAGACCAGTTGTCGACCAAGGCTTAGGGCCTAGTCTGCCTTGCCATGACAGTTAGTCTTTAGGTTGCATTTCCTCGCCCTAGGGTGAGGTCTGTACCCAGGAACTTGTATTTTCCCATGTAACATACAACATCGTGTTGCTAAGAACATTTACCTCAGCATAATTTGTGCAGTAATCTTTTACTGCATTAAATAAAATTGCATATCTTTTGCAGGATTTTACAGTCAACTCCAGCCACTATTGACTGTTTATGATATACCAGGCAATATTACTGTCAGTAGTTTACCATTGCTGGGGTTGAGTGAAACGCTTTGTCAAGAACATGCAACTATTTTTTTAATCGCTCAAGTATTCATCTCGCTAACGCTGCTGCTTTAAACTGATTCACTGCCGAAGGATAGTATATCCTCACATGTAATCTCTTATTTGAACAAAAGGACGATATATCGCTATACTGTAGACATCGTTTCGATTTCACCATTACCCCTACCCCGTTCAACCTCAAGGAGAAGTTATAGTAGGGTCCATCACCGGCTCAGAATGATATTTCTGTGACTAGTCAGCCACCAAAGCAGCTGCCCATGGTTTACCCTCACAGTCCTATTAATCCGAAGGTGGTTGTTGTCCATATGGAGTGATGGACTAAGTTGAAAGTCATCTTGATAAATGTTTTGTTTCGTGGTATGTTTGCAATTTCAATCTCAGTAAGGAAAATTTACATTATAATGTGATTGTATGTTTTATATAATTTGATTGTATACCATATTTGTTGGTGCAAACCTACTTATTGTTTGGCACTGAATCAGTTAAGCTACTCATTATTTGTGCCACGTTGTCTATATTAGTTTGCTCTCACAATGTAGATTTATTAAATCATCTAAAGTCTTAACATTCATGCTCTTAACTCCCCTTGCTTTGTCATGCTTCTTGAGTGTGTGGAGTTGTGTTTTCCTGGCCTAGAGTTATCTCCCGTGGTGAGATAACTATGGCAACAGTTAATAAACAAAAATCGTTTCAGCAGATTTTGAGTAATTCATAATTTATCACTTTTAGAAATAAAATATTAGCGTAAAGTTACTTCCAGAGATAATACCCCTTCCTTCATTTTAGCAGCTGTTTAACGGCTCTTTTTGATACGTGTAATTGTATCTATCAGTTTGGAAAAATTGTTATAAACGACAGCTTGCAAACACGTTTTTAAGAACTCAATGTCTTCAAAAGATGCATACCCTACCCTAACTTCCTGGGAAAATATTAAGTAGTATAGTCTAGTGCACTCGCCAGTAGTGGCAACTACAAGAAATAGTAGGTATGGACTACGCTTGAGTTCAAACGAGAACGAACAAAGAGATGCCATTGACAAACAACTAAGGGATGAACATCAAAATTTTCAACTATATAGATCTGGCCCTGACCAGATTGTCACACTGCGCACAATAATAAAGCAAAGCATCAAATTGAACCGACTACGTTATATTGGGTTTGTGGACTGTTAAAAAGCCGTTGGAGTATTGATGGGAATCTGTCTAGGATTAGATGAGGCGTGACATGATCAACAGAAAATCATTAATTTGAATTAGGTAACTTAAAGAGATGTGGGGGTGCAGTATTCTCCATGAGGGAAAACTAACAAACGCGTTCAAAATAAGAACAGGAATGAGACTGGGATGGATGTTTGTCGTCTCTACTATTCTTACTGACTAGACTGGATTATGAAGATAACAACATGCACTGCTCCAATGGAATTCAAATGTCTCTCTAGCAAAGCGGCTGGATAATCTGGATTTTGTGGATATCATTATCCTCCTGTTTCAAACACGAAATAGATGCAAGATAAACTAACAACACTAGATGGAAGGTCACAGCTCACAACAGTTAGGTTAAAACATTAATAGGGGAAAGGTAAAGATAATGAGAGTAAATCAAGCAATGGATAACCTGATCATCCTTGCTGAAACCTAACTTTAGGAGACGAAATCATGCACCTATTTAGGTAGCAGTGTGGACAAACATAGGGGAGAGATTAATGTATCAAAATAAGAATTTAAAAAGGCAAAAGGAGCATTTATAGCACTGTTAAATTTGTGGAGGTCAAACGAAATAAACTTAATACCAAACTAGCAATACAATGTAATGTTTAATCACTAATACTGTAGGGGTCAGAAGCACTCTGAGCTAGAAAAACGATTGCAAATAAACTACAAACATTTATGAAAAAGGTGCATGTGAAAAATAGAAGGACTAAAATGATATAACATAATCAATTATTTGGAGCTCATAGAGAGAACTAGACATATCACTGAACCAAGAGGTGTAGACAAGACCCTGGCAATGGGTAGGACAGACATTGAGAAAACATGTGATTAGTAGAAGTAGAAGGGCCTTTATGTGGTAACAACAGAGCAAAAGAAATAGAAGTCACAAACACTGACGGAGAAGAGAAGTAGAAACAGAAACGAATAATATGACAAGGACATGTGCGGAGCTGCACGGAACATTTAAGGATAGGCCATCTTGGAGTGAGTTAGCTGAGAGCTGTGCCCCAGTGGAGGAGGCAGGGCGGAAGGTGAAGAAGCCTATCCGAACTGTACATTAAATCTTGTAAAGCTTGTAATGTTCAAATCCCATACTCAGTATTATGTAGAGTATATCTCTTGTAAGAGCTTGTAACGTTCAAAGTCATATACTCAGTGTTGTGTAGAGTATATCCCCCTAGTTGTAACACTTTTCAAAGACAAATAAATATCCCATAATTTATGTAAATGTCCATAAAGTCAGAATCACAGAAAGCATTTAAACAAAACAAAAGCACTCAAGAGCAAAATTGTCTAGCCCAAGAAACAAAATAAATATCCCCACAAGTTACTGCCTATAGAACTGTTGCTCCAACGATACAAACTTTAAGCTGGTACCATTCATAAACTTAATAATAATATGAGAAACTGAATATATTTTCTAGAGTGCAACAGAATTACTCAGAATCTGTTTCTTTCGATTTTTGCTTTATAGGAGAGCGGAAGTACATGTGCAAGTTCTGCGAGAGAGGCTTTAAGCAGCTGTCCCATTTACAAAAGCACACACGCATCCACACTGGTATGTATGTATCTGTTTTGGTGTGGCAATAACCTGTTGTACCCGATTCTTTTTCAGTTGTATCGCTAACGAGGGCGTCAGTGCCTGGGTATTACCCGATTCTCTTTCAGTTGTGTTGCTAATTGGGGAGTCATTGCGTATGTGTTACCTGATTCTCCTTCAGTTTCATCGCTAGTAGGGGAGTCAGTGCGTATTTATTGTTGTATCGCTAATGAGTGCGACAATGCGTATGGGTTGCTCTACCTAGATTACGATCAATGATGATGGGCCTTGTCTAAATCTGCCTTCCATGGTAAGTGCGTACTGGTGTCAGTCCTCCCGCTAGATTCCGAGCATTGCGCATCTGTGTCAACTAATTTTGCACTTCTCTGTTTAGTAACAGCGTTCTCTCCCCGTTTCCTAAATTCCAATGATCTTCCGTCCCTCTGCTTCTCTTGAGCCGCAGTGTGTCTCTAGTAATTTCCCCTTAGATTCCGACCATTGATCTTCTGTAGATATTTTTCTTAATTTAGATATACATTTTTTTTTAGCCTCTGTGTCACACAAAGAAGTCTTTCAGTCCTATGCAAAGGCTTTGTGGTTCGAACTCTCGTTTGGTTCCGGTCATCGTGACCCTCTATACATGACTGCACTTTGATCTTAGCCCAAAATTGCTCAGTAACGCAGCTTTGTTTCTTTTGAACGACAGAAAACCACACCAGAGTGTCCTAGAGAAAAGATCAAGCGAATGCATACAACCCGCGACCTCTGAATCGATGCATATCATTCTGCACGAAACATGCCAGTCTTCACCCTTGACAACATGCTTTGTGAATCAGTTACAATAACAACATGTGTATACAGTTTGTTCTCCAACCAGCGGAAAGCCGCAGTAACCGCCTCCACCTCCATTCTCAAACTTGAGGTTGTGATATCATACGCCAAGCTCTCCTTAACTAAGCATTGACCATTTGCTTTTCAGAAATGGCTATTTATTTAAACTTGCCATAAACGGGGCCTTGTAAGATGTAGTGCCCTGTCCTCCGTCTGATTCTGCTTCTTTCCAGATGCTTCTAACTGTAAAGTTGATAGCATTATCTAGAGCTGGGAAGGTGGCGAATTGAATACTGTATCCGTGTTTACATTTTTGGGTTGTAGTTAGCGGGAAGATGATTTAATAAGTGATATATGTGGTGGGTTAGGGTCTCCATGCCCTGGATTCTTTCTTGGTTTCTTTACTTATGTTTTTATCCTTAGTTTTCGTCTGCTATTCTTTCTTTCTTCGTTTACATGTTTAAGGTTTAATGACTTGATGATCAACTTCATTGCACTGGGTTTTACCCCACATGGCTCGGTCTCTTTCCTCAGGGTGTCCTTTAGCGTCGCATAGAGCACGAACTCCGCAGCACTAGCGACGACCCCCCGAGGTCTCCGACAAAATTGCACTCGTGTACCAGAATCGAACCCACAACGTTCGGAATGTGAGGCAGTGGCTCAACAACTTTGGCATTTAGACCTCCGTTTAAATGTGCTCAATTGTTACCTTCATTTAAAAAAAACAACAACAAACAAACAAAGAAAATACCATAATAAGAATAAGATAATTAGTTTAATATTGTCATGTAGTGTGTTTCATGTAGGTTTGTGTCGGTTTGTGTTTGTTTGTTTGTCGTATGCTGACGAAGGCTTTGGCCGCAACGTCCAAGTTGTCTCTTGTAGTCGTGTTTTAGTAAAGCTCACAATCTACTTCTCGTTTTTTGGGTGATTCATTCATTGCATAATAAGGATAGTTTTCTTTGCTTCATATTTCTTTCCTGTGTATGTATTATGTTGTTATTGGTTTTTATGTTTATTATGTATTTCTTGATTCAGTTTTTTTTCCACCTCTTTATTCTGTTCTTTTTTCACTATCTTTCTGTTTGTGTTTCTCCTTTATTGTTTCATTCTTTTATATTCTGTTCTTTCTTTCGTTTCAAAGGGATTTAATCGTTAAGTTCTGCTTCCAATTGTCTTTCCTCATTCTAGAAATGCGTTACGTTAATCGCTTTCGTATTTTGATTAATTAAAATTAATTCATTTCAATCGTTCTGGTTCTTTCTTTCTTTCTTTCTTTCTTTCTTTCTTTCTTTCTTTCTTTCTTTCTTTCTTTCTTTCTCTATGTCATGTATTTTTGCTAGGTCATTAGAAAAGCCGTTGGCAGACGTGAGTAAAAATGAAGGCCTGATACCGACATGGCGGTCATAGTTTCTCGCGGTATCGTAATCAGTTCATGATTCAGCGCTGACATCACCGCGGGAGTCGATATGTCCGGTCACGGTACTCATCATCGGCTTGTGTCTCCCATACTTCACGGAGGGAGGAAGGGAGAGAGAGAGAGAGAGAGAGAGAGAGAGAGAGAGAGAGAGAGAGAGAGAGAGAGAGAGAGAGAGAGATCACATCGGCGAATTCATCACTGCGAGCATGTTCACCTGACAACTGGAAACAAATCGATTACTGCTATGGATTCGAGACAACACGATACTGGCTGTTTGTTAGCTAAATGCATGCAAGGCGACCATTACATGTAGACACGAGCATGTACCGTTAGTGTCTGTGTGGACTCGGGGGGAATGACAAGCTTTTAATCTGATCTCACTTCTTTATCTTAATTCATTCTTTTTTTTCGTCCAGTCCAATCCTTGTCTGTCAAGTCTTTACACTGTTTTCTTGTCTTTTTTCTTCAGCAGTGCCCTTCCGCTTTTTACACGTTTTTCTTTACATTTGGAAGCAGACCGTCCTGCGTTGATTTTTAACAGTGGTATGAGCGTCGGTTGTTCGAAAAGCTGTTAATCTGATCTCACTTCTTTATCTTAATTCGGTCTTCTTGTTTGTTTTTTGTTTTTGGTCCACTCCTTGTCTGTCTGTCTTTACACTATTTTCTTCAGTTTTGTCTTCACCATTGCCTTTCCGCTTTCTACACCTTTTTCTTTACATTTGGGAGCAAACCGCCCTGTGTTGATTTTTAACAGTGGAATGAGCGTCGGTTATTCAAAAAGCACAAGCAGACTGCTAAGCGTAAACTTGCCTAGTAAGTCACGAACAGTCCCCCCCCCCCCCTCCCTTAATGATGGGATTGGTTACGACGTCCCGTAAAGTAGTAAGTACACACAACTGACTAACTTTCTTTGCATCCGAATCTCTTTGGTGAAGATACCGGGACGGCGCAGTGGTCGACGCACCAGCCTGCTGTGCCTGGGTTCCTGTGTTCCTCATCGAAACGGAATTTCTTTAATCACTTTCCCCGTCTCCTTTCCCTTCACGCGTCTAGTCTGAAGTAGACCGTGGGGATAATGATATCCCACACGCAATTGGCTGCCCCAAACACGTGATATTTTAACCTGTTCGACTCCCGCCTCTGTGGCGCAGTGGCTAAGCTGTCTGCCTCGCGCACTGAATGTTGTCGGTGTGATTCCCAACTCTGTTATTCGGTTGACCACTGCAGTATTTTCGGAGACTCCTGTGGGTCGTCGCTGGAGCTACGAGGTTCGTGTTGTGTGCGGCGCTTTCGGTAGGCCGCCCTGCGGAAAGGGACCGAGCAAAATGGGATAAAACCCGGTGCAATGAAGTCGATTCTCTCGCCTTTAAACCCCGTTTAAAATCTCCAGTCCTTTCTGTCATGTGTTATATGCCATATCCTCGTAAATGGATCATCGTTGACGTCGTCATCATAATCACATCATCATCTTCATCATCAGCATCAGTATCAACATCATCATCATCAACATCATCATCGACAACTCATCATATAACTTTTGCAAAACGTCGCTATAATAAGAACTCGTCGAAAAGACTCATCCTTCGGCGTATTTCCCACCTGTTCATGCCCAGAGTGTCTTTATGTTCCCTTGTCAACCGTGGCATTGGTGGGCCTTTGTTGCAACGCAACTACCAAGAACCATACTTCCCATTACCGTTCGTTCTAACGTACTGCAACATCTTATGTGGCCTATGTATTTTTGTGTCTTCTTCTCTTCTTCTTCTTCTTCTTCTTCTTCTTCTTCTTCTTCTTCTTCTTCTTCTTCTTCTTCTTCTTCTTCTTCTTCTTCTTCTTCTTCTTCTTCCTCCTCCTCTTCTTCTTTCTCCTCCTCCTCCTCCTTCCTCCTCCTCCTCCTCCTCCGTCGTTGTCTGTTCGCTTTAATTGATTGTTGTTACCTGCAGTATTATCTTTTGTATTAATAAAACTTTTCTAGTCTCTCACTGGTCCGTAAAGTTTTGCTTCCATTGTTTCTGTAGGCCAAAGGTTTTGTCAAGATATGTCGTTTTTGGGGCCGACTGCGGCGCCAATTCATATGGCTGATTTGCCAATCTTAAATTTTGTATCTTAGATGTTAGTCAAAGACTAAAACAACTGAATAAATTATGGAGTGGGACAGACAGAACTACAAAAATTAGATTTTTAAGAGCAATTATCTTTCCCATTGCAACATACACCTGGGAGACCTGGACACTTAGTAAACAAGCTGAACAGCGCATAAATGCCTTTGAATATAAATGTTATAGACGAGTTCTAAGAATATCTTGGACAAAGAAAAGAACAAATGCATCCATACTTCAGGAGCTGAATATCGAAGGAGGTTGGCTATTAAAGATGATAAAACAAAGAAAATTGAAATATTTTGGTCACCTTGAAACGTCACGAAAGTTTGGAGAGAACAATAATGGCGGGGTATATATGCCCGGGAAGAGAGGAAGAGGAAGGCCAAAGAGAAGATGGGTTCAGGATGTGGCAGATGATCTCCAGATGAGTGTATCGGACGCGGGACATCTTGCTTATGATCGAGAGGTTTTCCGGAAGGTTATTTTGGGAGCGAGGTTCTGCAAAGGACATGCTACTGAATGAATGAATGAATGAAATTTTGTATACTTGTGGTTGCGAGATCGATTGTGTCCTGTTGTGAGGGATTGTGTCCTGTTGTGAGGGGACACGATACTGTTTGTGAATCATGTTTCATCGATGTTCAGATCTCGTGGAATGCCAGTATTCATTTCTATTCTTCATCCATAGTATTCTAAAAATGTGTTTCTGTAATGTTAAATTTCGGGTCACAGTCTGTGTTATAGTTTATGAGTTTAATCAATATCATTGTCGATAAGGGACAGGATTTTAATGAGTAACTGAGAGTCGATGTATTAACACAAGCGGCAGGTATTTGCCATTCCCAGACGTTCCCTACACAAGAATCTGCGGGCACGTGTAAAGACGTGTTTATCTGACGCCGTGCAATACATGACCTGAGGTGAATTATACATGTCGTAACCGTAAATTGACGCAGACGTAGATGAGGTGAACGATACATGTCGTAACAGTAAGTCGACGCAGACATAGACTATAGACTTTGTGCGTTGTCTTCTAGAAATGTGGGTGAGGGTTCAAATCGTCCTTGATACGTCTTTTCAGAGAAGAAAGCGGTATCTGTGTTTTGTTCTTTATAGATAATCACTAGAGTTGGGTTGAGTCAAGTGAGAACCGTTATCCCAACACTCTTGACATTCCCATACAGTAGTGCCCTGTCTTCAACTGCAACAGCCAGTGAAGAGTCCCAGTAATAATGAGATAATCACTGTTGTTCAGTTCGCACGGGCAGCATGTTCACAAGATTATTCCATTTGATAGGTAAAGCATTAGCCTATTCTGTCTGAACTGTTACTTTCACTCCTACTGTCTCAACCAGGTGACACATCAACCAACTTATTCCACGAAAAAAAAATTTGCTGCTTGCAGAGTGGCGTGCTTCAATTAAAAAAATCAAAAAGGAAGTATAGTTTAGAGCTTGTCCCCAGGACATGCTGGCGTGTTGGGAAACTAGCAAATAGAAAGATTGGCTGGATCTGCATGGCTATAGTATGTCCACATTTGTTTGCCTTCATTCACGATCAATTATTTTGAAAACTGTCTGTTGCATCGTTATGAAATTTTTCCAGCCGTCTTATATTTACCCCCACCCAAGGAATATGTCTTTGATAGGTCCAAAAACAACTTAAATCATTGAAAGCGGCGACATTCCTTTGATGTTTTGCTTAACAACTAGTGATTTCTCGCTAAAAAAGTTATGTTTACGGTAATGGGGACCTGCAAATTCAGATGACAAACAAAGGCGTATCCGGATTCTATGGGAGTGGGTGCAATGAAAGAAGTAGCTTACAATCGACAGGGTCGGCTGCATTGCACCGGGTTTTTATCCCATATGGCTCAGTTTCTTTCCGCAGCGCGGAAAGCGTCGCACAAAGCACGAACTCCGTAGCTCCAGCGACGACCCTCGGGAGTGTCCGAAAAAAATGCACTCTTGAAATGAAGGACGCGGCCCGGAATCGAACATACAACCTTCAATCCATCCTTTCTCCAATAGTCCTCTTCCTCTTTCAACACATGGTCCTGACGTTTTTTCCAGTAACTTTTATCAATATTTAATAGCGCGGACAGACAGACAGACAGACAGACAGACAAGCAGACAGACAGAAAGGTAGGTAGGTAGGTAGGTAGGCAGAAAGGTAGGTGGGTGGATGGCTGGCTGGCTGACTGGGTGGGTGGGTTGGTCGGTTGGCCAGCCGGCAGGCAGGTAGGCAGATAGATAGATAGATAGATAGATAGATAGGAGTGCAGGCGGCAGGCAGATAGATAGATAGATAGATAGATAGATAGATAGATAGATAGATAGATAGATAGATAAGCAGGCAGGCAGGCAGGCGGGTGGGCAGGCAGGCAGGTAGGCAGATAGATAGATAGATAGATTGATAGATAGATAGATAAGCAGGCAGGTAGGCAGGCAAGCGGGCGGGCAGGCAGGCAGGCAGGCAGATAGATAGGCCGGTCGGTCGGTCGGTCGGTCGATCGATCGATCGATCGATCCCCGCCAGAAGCCGGGCCTTGTCAGCTAGTTTATTTATATAATCACGTTTCATGAAAGAACCCCCATTTGGAGACACCTCTGAATCTTCGCGCTGTTTGTTTCAAAACGGAAATCACGTGAAAATTTCAAAATCTGCCGGGACGTCTCTTGGTGAAGCTGTAATACTGTTAAAATCATGGACGTAATCTCTAAATCGTAATTAATATACCGCATATAAACAAACTTTGAAATCTGTTGTAAAATCTCCAGGAAATTTTTTTTTTGGTTGGGTGGACATAATTATAAGGTTATATACTAAATCTCATCATTTTATCTCAGATGGTTACTGAGATATTGAATTTTATATTGAGGCAACACAATAGAAAAAACACTATAGGTGAGTTGTTGGCGCAGGATAAGTCGGTGTGGTCAGGGTCCTTTGTGGTCATGTGAATAGTGTGGAAGAATCGATATATTCACGGCCTGGACAGAATGGTGCTGCAGGGAGTGACATCATGGCCCTGGACAGAATGGTGCTGCAGGGAGTGACATCATGGCCTGGACAGAATGGTGCTGCAGGGAGTGACATCATGGCCTGGACAGAATGGTGCTGCAGGGAGTGACATCATGGCCTGGACAGAATGGTGCTGCAGGGAGTGACATCACGGCCTGGACAGAATGGTGCTGCAGGGAGTGACATCAGGCCTGGACAGAATGGTGCTGCAGGGAGTGACATCACGGCCTGGACAGAATGGTGCTGCAGGGAGTGACATCACGGCCTGGACAGAATGGTGCTGCAGGGAGTGACATCATGGCCTGGACAGAATGGTATTGCAGGGAGTGACATCACGGCCTGGACAGAATGGTATTGCAGGGAGTGACATCACGGCCTGGACAGAATGGTACTGCAGGGAGTGACATCACGGCCTGGACAGAATGGTGCTGCAGGGAGTGACATCATGGCCTGGACAGAATGGTGCTGCAGGGAGTGACATCATAGCCTGGACAGAATGGTGCTGCAGGGAGTGACATCATGGCCTGGACAGAATGGTGCTGCAGGGAGTGACATCATGGCCTGGACAGAATGGTGCTGCAGGGAGTGACATCATGGCCTGGACAGAATGGTGCTGCAGGGAGTGACATCATGGCCTGGACAGAATGGTGCTGCAGGGAGTGACATCATGGCCTGGACAGAATGGTGCTGCAGGGAGTGACATTATGGCCTGGACAGAATGGTGCTGCAGGGAGTGACATCATGGCCTGGACAGAATGGTGCTGCAGGGAGTGACATCATGGCCTGGACAGAATGGTGCTGCAGGGAGTGACATCACGGCCTGGACAGAATGGTGCTGCAGGGAGTGACATCACGGCCTGGACAGAATGGTGCTGCAGGGAGTGACCAGCATCATAGCCTGGACAGAATGGTGCTGCAGGGAGTGACCAGCATCATAGCCTGGACAGAATGGTGCTGCAGGGAGTGACCAGCATCATAGCCTGGACAGAATGGTGCTGCAGGGAGTGGACGTCATGGCCTGGACAAAATGGTGCTGCAGGGAGTGACATCATGGCCTGGACAGAATGGTGCTGCAGGGAGTGACATCATAGCCTGAACAGAATGGTGCTGCAGGGAGTGACATCATGGCCTGGACAGAATGGTGCTGCAGGGAGTGACATCATGGCCTGGACAGAATGGTGCTGCAGGGAGTGACCAGCATCATGGCCTGGACAGAATGGTGCTGCAGGGAGTGACATCATGGCCTGGACAGAATGGTGCTGCAGGGAGTGACCAGCATCATAGCCTGGACAGAATGGTGCTGCAGGGAGTGACCAGCATCATAGCCTGGAGAGAATGGTGCTGCAGGGAGTGACGTCATAGCCTGGACAGAATGGTGCTGCAGGGAGTGACCAGCATCATAGCCTGAACAGAATGGTTCTGCAGGGAGTGACATCATAGCTTGAACAGAATGGTGCTGCAGGGAGTGACATCATGGCCTGGCCAGAATGGTGCTGCAGGGAGTGACATCATGGCCTGGACAGAATGGTGCTGCAGGAAGTGACCAGCATCATAGCCTGGACAGAATGGTGCTGCAGGGAGTGACCATCATGGCCTGGACAGAATGGTGCTGCAGGGAGTGACCAGCATCATAGCCTGGACAGAATGGTGCTGCAGGGAGTGACCATCATGGCCTGGACAGAATGGTGCTGCAGGGAGTGACCAGCATCATAGCCTGGACAGAATGGTGCTGCAGGGAGTAACCATCATGGCCTGGACAGAATGGTGCTGCAGGGAGTGTCCAGCATCATAGCCTGGACAGAATGTGCTGCAGGGATGACATCATGGCCTGGACAGAATGGTGCTGCAGGGAGTGACATCATGGCCTGGACAGAATGGTGCTGCAGGGAGTGACGTCATGGCCTGGACAGAATGGTGCTGCAGGGAGTGACATCATGGCCTGGACAGAATGGTGCTGCAGGGAGTGACATCATGGCCTGGACAGAATGGTGCTGCAGGGAGTGACATCATGGCCTGGACAGAATGGTGCTGCAGGGAGTGACATCATGGCCTGGACAGAATGGTGCTGCAGGGAGTGACATCATAGCCTGGACAGAATGGTGCTGCAGGGAGTGACCAGCATCATAGCCTGGACAGAATGGTGCTGCAGGGAGTGACATCATGGCCTGGACAGAATGGTGCTGCAGGGAGTGACGTCATGGCCTGGGACAAAATGGTGCTGCAGGGAGTGACATCATGGCCTGGACAGAATGGTGCTGCAGGGAGTGACATCATGGCCTGGACAGAATGGTGCTGCAGGGAGTGACATCATGGCCTGGACAGAATGGTGCTGCAGGGAGTGACATCATGGCCTGGACAGAATGGTGCTGCAGGGAGTGACCAGCATCATGGCCTGGACAGAATGGTGCTGCAGGGAGTGACATCATGGCCTGGACAGAATGGTGCTGCAGGGAGTGACCATCATGGCCTGGACAGAATGGTGCTGCAGGGAGTGACATCATGGCCTGGACAGAATGGTGCTGCAGGGAGTGACATCATGGCCTGGACAGAATGGTGCTGCAGAGAGTGACATCATAGCCTGGACAGAATGGTGCTGCAGGGAGTGACATCATAGCCTGGACAGAATGGTGCTGCAGGGAGTGTCCAGCATCATGGCCTGGACAGAATGGTGCTGCAGGGAGTGGCATCATGGCCTGGACAAAATGGTGCTGCAGGGAGTGTCCAAAGGATCTGGCCCACACTCGGTACTCGGAGGAAAGGCCAGGTTTACACCTAATTAGACTGCACCTAGTACCATCAGTATTGGGACTCTTTGCTGGTGGTTGAAGATGAGGACGGCACGCATTTGGGAATGTCCCAAGTGATGTGATATTGGTTCTTGACTCAGCTGAACACTCAGGGACTCCTGGGGGTCATTACTGGAGCTTCAGAGTTCGTGGTTTGTGCGACGCTTTAGGCAGGCCGCCCTGTGGAAGGAGACCGAGCCATGTAGGTTAGAACCCGGTGCAATGCAGTCGATCCTCTTGACTTTTAACTTTTTAAAAAAAAAACAACTAAACATCACGGGGTCCCGCCGGTCTCCGTGGCGATGGCGTTGTGGGCGCGAGTTCAAAACACAGCGGCGACTGATTTGGCAGCAGACCATGTCCCGCTGGTTTTAACGTATTGGAATGAGAGCTGGTCGTTCAGAAAGCAATGGCAAACTACTGAACGTAAACTTGCCCAGGAATCACAAACAGCCATAAAATGCTGGGGTTGATTGCTAGGTCCTGTAAAGGTTATGCAACTAACTGTCTAACCGTTTATCAGAATTGTCTAAGCCATGTATGAAAATTGGATACTTTAGAAAAATGCATATAGGACATGTCAATTAACTGTTTTGTATGTCACTTCAGAGATTTACATGTTGGTATATTTTATGCTCATGCTGTCTTGTGTTAAAGGGGGGGGGGGGGGGGGGGACATCTTCATCAATAGCATTGACATTAATTAACATCGTCATCATCATTAACAATATCATAAGTTTCATAAATATCATCATTATGATCATTAACAATATCATCTGTTTAATTAATATCATTATCATTGATATCCTCATCCTCATCATCATCATCATTGACATCATCATTGACATCATCATCCTAATCATCATCATCATCATCATCATCAACATCTTCATCATCATCATCATCATCATCATCATCATCATCATCATCATCATCATCATCACAACATCTTCATTAACTTGTGATAATCTTCTATCTACCTAATTTCATTGGTATAATAACATTTGCGATGACCTTCACCATTACATAAGTATCATGGATGTAACTATTGCGATGACCTTCACCCTAGCAACATGGGTATAACCATGGCGATTATCTTCACCATAGCTAACTATTATGGGTATAACCATGGCGATGACCTTCACCTCTACCTCACTATCATGGGTATAATCATGGTGATGACCTTCACCTCTACCTAATTATCACAGGTATAACCATGGCAATGACCTTCACCTCTGTATAAGTTTCATAGCTATAACCATGGCGATGACCTTCACCCTACCTAAGTATCATGGGTATAACCATTATGATGATGTTCACCCTATCATGGGTATAACCATGGCGATGACCTTCACCTCCACCTATCATGGGTATAACCATGGCGATGACCTTCACCCTAACTACCATGGGTATAAGCATTGTGATGACCTTCACCCTAGCTATCATGGGTATAACCATTGTGATGACCTTCACCCTAGCTATCATGGGTAAATATAACCTTTTTGCTGCCCTTGTCTTCTACTTAATCAAGATACGAACGCTCTGATTCTCTCCCTTGTTGAGTTTACCCCCAGCATTTAACTGATTAAGTACTATGGGATGAATAATCGTATTAAGCGACTTCTCATTTCTGCCATGGGCTTACATATCACTGAAATGTTGTCACTGCTTTATAATACAACATGTCTGCTGTCATATTCACTTTTCAGCCATTACCCCTACTTCCCATTTTCCATCTTTCATTTGTTTGGTCCCAACCAACCTTTTATTTGGCACATAATCTGTTAATGCTCTGCTGCAGACTACACTTGTTTCAAATTCATTGTTGTATGTTTATGGATAACTTGTGTATTTGAAGTCTTTTGCATAGTTTTTATTTTAATTCTTGAAACTTATGTATGTTTTATGTATTTCATTTTGTGCGTGAGTAGAATTTTGCTTTTTATTGGTTTTGATAAAGCTTTTGTTTGCCACTTGTCGTGCATGATTTAAGCATGTTTTATGTATGAGCAGTGTTATTGTTTGTTGAGTTGTGATTTTAACACTTCCAGCCGTATTTCATTCTGTTGTGCAGGTATTGAATAGGAAGTGAGTATAGAGTCCTGTCTATGTAGTAGTTACTATGCACATTCATGTGCGCAGGCACGCACGCACTCATTCTGTCTGTCTGACTGACTGTCTGTCTGTCTGTCTGTCTGTCTGTCTGTCTGTCTGTCTGTCTGTCTGTCTGTCTTTCTCTCATATACACCCATTATCAATAGGATCTCATGCATAGTTATGTACTCTCTCTCTCTCTTCCACACACACACACACGCACGCACCCTCACTCTCTCTCTCAATGCTCAAATACACTGACACAAGCTCATGTGCAAACATTCTTATTCTCTCTCTCTCTCTCTCTCTCTCTCTCTCTCTCTCTCTCTCTCTCTCTCTCTCTCTCTCTCTCTCTCTCTCTCTCTCTCTCTCTCTCTCTCTCTCTCTCTCCTCAACACATGCACACACTGATTAATGCAGACAGACAATCAGAACCAAGAGTCAAGAGTGGTGCATGCCTGAGACATCAGCATACCAGTTTGGCACACATGGGTTACAGGTTATAATTCTGGGTAAGGTACAGGATTTTGACCTATCGGGAGCGGCATATCCATCTGAGACTGTACACTGCCTGGCCACAGTTCCTGGGCAAGCACCTTTGAACTCTTCTGTACCAAGCACCTCACCATATGTTTTACTGGTTATGTCATGCCTGGTATGGGAGCTGCAGTAGTTTAGTGGCAGCCAAGCTTGTCTGCAGGTCAGGGGTTCAAATCTGCATCAGGGCGCATTTTAAAAGTTAACTTTGGCTCTAAGTTAATGAAAGAAGAAGAACCTTGCCTCTAAGTTAACGAAAGAAGAAGAACCTTGGCTCTAAGTTAACAAAAGAAGAAGAACCTTGGCTCTAAGTTAACAAAAGAAGAAGAATCTCGGCTCTAAGTTAACGAAAGTAGAAGAACCTTGGCTCCAAGCGAATGAAAGAAGAAGAACTTTGACTTCAAGCAAATGAAAGAAGACCTTTAGCTCCAAGTGAACGAAAAAAGAACTTTGGCTCCAAGTGAACGAAAAAAGAAGAACTTTGGCTCCAAGTGAACGAGAAAAGAAGAACTTTGGCTCCAAGTGAACGAAAAAAGAAGAACTTTGGCTCCAAGTGAACGAAAAAACAAGAACTTTGGCTCCAGTGAGCGAAAGAAGAAGAACCTATAGCTCCAAGCGAACGAAGGAAGAAGAACTTTGGCTCCAAGCAAACAAACGAAGAAGAACCATCTTGGCTCCAAGCAACCGAACAAAAGAAGAAGAACCTTGACTCCAGGCGAACGAAAGAAGAAGAACCTTGGCTCCAAGCGAATGAAAGAAGAACCTTGGCTCCAAGCAAACGAAAGAAGAAGAACCTTGGCTTTAGCGAACGAAAGAAGAAGAACCCTGGCTCCAAGAGAACGAAAGAATACGACCCTTGGCTACGAGGTCGACCCAGCAAAAAATGTGAATCAGGAAATGTCTTGAGAAGGAAAGGTGGCTGTTGTGATGCTAGCCAGTGACCCAGTGAGTGCCGCCGGGTCTGTACAAATCTGGGTCAGGCACCATATGTCCATTTAGATTTAACACATGTAAAAGAGTCTATTTACATTGATATGTGTATGTTTGTTGCTTAACTCGTCAAATGTGAAGAAATATGTGATGTATGGCTGGCTCTTGTCCTTGAACCCCAAACATTGTGATGTGTGTTCTCATACTTTCTACATTTGGTCAGAGCATACTCAGGCTTCGTCAGTTGCCACAACTTGTATTTTCAGCCCCTTTGAAAGTCATGAACTTGTGATTTTCTAGTGGTTATTTCATCCCCTTGGGTATTTGCTATGAAGTCATTTAGAACTGAATAAGTTAAATTCAGTTTCAGGATGTTGTTTATTTACATTGATGTATTAGTGTGCCTCCAGGGAGGCTTTGGAGATGTGCTTTTATAGAAGAATGATGAAAATTGCTTAAACTCTTAAACAGCCAAAAAAGTGCAATCTGGACATTTGAGGGAAGCCAAGTTGCAAAGACAACTTACCACAAACATCAGAAAGAGGCAGTCTTTGTTCTACATAATGAGGAGACAAAAGCTGGAACATGTTGTGACAACTGAAATTATCTGTGGAAAGAGATAGAGGAAGACAGCAAAGAAAATTCTTGGTAGTCTTGTGTCAAGGGTAGTGAGAGGTGCTAGCACATGAACTGATACATGCATTGGAGATCATAAGATGTGGATAAACATGATCACCCATGCCAGTTGGCAGGGCACTTGATGAGGATGATGGTATTAGTGAGATCACATTAAAATGCAGTTCTGTCAATTACTAGGTGTGCTTGTTGTTTCTTTTTTGTTTTTGTGGTTTGATTTTGTGTTTTGAATTTTATTTAATTTTCGAAATATTTTTCATTTTAGGTGTTTTAACGTATTGCGTTGTCGGAATCGAAGGAGAACGAGCTCTCGTGCAAAACACCTTAAGAATCCGATCGCACGTTTTGTTTTGTTTCGTGTAATGCATGGCCTTCAATACAAAAATTGTGATACAAGAGTTTATGTTTTTGAGTATGACTCTGTATGTGTCCTTTATTTCCTTATGTTGCGGCTTATAAATATTCACACAATGTCTCCCCCACCTGGAATCACAGTTGTAGACTACTTGTAGATTACAGCAATGTTTAGTTTGTATTGTACTATCTATATAAAGCATATTTAAACATTGTTAACATACCTGTCTTTTTAGGGGGAGATCAGATTGTAGTTAAATTTGTTAAATTAGAATCTAGAATATTTGGAAGATCATAAAGTTGAAAGTAGGTTAGAATGTAAACATTTAGGAGATCAAATTGTAGACAATTTGGGGGATTAACATGTAGATAATTTGAAGATTAGAATATTGAAAGTTTAGGATATGAGAGTAAGATTATTTGGGAGATTAGAATGTTGAAAATTTGGGAATCAAAATGTAGAAAATTGTAAGATCAGACTCGAGAAAATTGGAAAATCAGAATCTAGAAAATTGGGAAGACCAGAATGTTGAATAGTAGAATCAGAGCAAAGACCGTTTGAGAAGACCATAATGTAGAACATTTTGGAGATTTCTAGTGAGAACTGAGATGCAGGAGGCTAAGAGTTAGGGCACTCATCTCTTATTCAGAAGGCACAGTTCCTCATCCTAGATAAGGCAAATGAGTTTTGTCCAATAGAGGTAAAATTAGGAAACAAAACCTTGCCTGGTAGTGCACGGTAATTCCTGGTCAAGTGGTCATTAGCTTTCAGGCCTCATCAGCCTCTGCTGTTTGACAGGGCATTCACAGTAGCATTAACATGTTGTAAAATCAATCTCTCTTGCTGTTCAGAAAGCAATGGCAAACTACTGAGCGTAAACTTGCCTAGGAATCACAAACAGCAAAAACATGCCAGAGTTGACTGCGGTGTCCTGTAAAGAATATGAGACTAACTTGCCAAAAGAAAATAAATGTGATGTAGCTAAGATGCAGAGGTTGCAGGAGCCAGAAAAATACATCATTTGCCCACAAAACATCCCCACTTGGCTTGGGGTTGGAGTCTAAAACTGTAGGGGAAACATGGACCAACCCAGGGCTAATTTCAGCCAGTTCATAGATGGTGTGCCAAGTCATGTCTTAGTTTTATCCTAGCATGCCTGTCTGCAGATGTAAGGTTCAAACCATACCTTTCTTGCACACCCCACTGGGTGCACACCCCATTGAATGCACACCCCCACTGGATTCTAAGCTGGGAAATGGAAAGGAGAACTCTGCCACACAGTCTACGTGACATTTTTGCTGGCTGTTGAATGAGGGGACAGGGGACGGAGCACGTATTGGAATGTCCTGAGTGCAGTGATGTTGGTTCTCAACTCAACTCAACTCAACTCAGCTCAACTCCATGGAGATGGCATTTTGGTATTGGGTCAGGGGGAAAATGATCTACAACAACCCCGCTGTTATAAATGCATCAGATTTAAGATTTAAAATTCAGTGTTCCAATGGATTATTAACTAACTAACCCACCAACCACCCAGCCAGCCAACCAACCAACCAGTCAGCCAATCAACCAGCAGCCAACCAACCAGCCAGCCATGCCAACCAACTAGCCAGCCAACCAACTAGCCAACCAACCAGCCAGTCAACCAACCAACCAACCAAGCAACCAACAAGTCTACAAAGACTTAAATGCTGCAGTTGAAACTAGTATATAATAGAAATAAAGTAAAGCTGTCCAGATGAGGAAGATGTGTAACAAGCTGACAAAAATACTTGCATGTTGCAGTTGAAACTAGTCTAAAATAGAAACTAACTAAAGCCGGCCAGAGATTAGGAAGATGTATAATATCAAGCCCACAAAAAGACTTAAACATAGCAGTTGAAACTAGTGTAATAATATAAACAATTTAATGCTGTCCAGATTAGGAAGATGCCATCTATGTTTGACAAGGTCTTGATAGTAGCTCTTAATTTAATAGTATCTTTTAATAAGGCTCTTGGTTTTATTATGAACACAGTTGAATTAAGCAAAAACATGCTAGTAGATTAATAGTAGCTATTGAATAATGTAGATACTGGCTTCTCAAATTTATAAAACTGTTTTTACTCGGGGTCCATTTTAATCACAGAAAATGTTTCGCAACTCCCTTACTCTGTTATAAAAATCACTAGGCACTAATTTGGACTATCTATAATAATTATATAAAATACAGTATGCACATGTGCCTATGTACTTTTAGTGCATCACTTGCTTTATTAAGCTCTTGTGTAAATAACAGCAGTACACAAATATAACATCTTTAGGCCGATTAGATTCAGACCTGGGATTTCTTATGAAGCCATTGCCTCATTTATTCCTCTCGCAACAGAAAATTGCCTCATTGAAGGTAGCTTTATTCCTATCACAACAGAAAATTGCCTCATTGAAGGTAGCTTTATTCCTATCGCAACAGAAAATTGCCTCACTGAAGGCAGCTTTATTCTTATGACAACGTAAATTGCCTCGCTGAAGGCAGCTTTATTCCTATGGCATTGGAATCAGACAGCACCTCTTGGTTTATTCATCCATCTCTTGTCTATACCCCAGGAATTCCCCAGCAATTCCAAATTGATTGTAAAAATATCTAGATGTTAGGGTATTTCAGACAATTTGGCAATTTTAGGACCTATGTTCTGAAAGCTCTCCGTAAAAATGAGGACTGGGCGATAGGTTTCTAGTTCACAGTAAGCTAAGGGGCAATTATTCCAGAATAAATCGAGAAGCCTAGACAAAAGCAGAGTCAAAAAACTCAAAAACATAAACAGCTGTATTATCAATTTTTGTCTTGTAGGAGAGCGCAACTACGTTTGCTCTATATGTGAAAAACGGTTCAAGCAACTTTCGCATTTACAACAACACTTCCGAATTCATACGGGTGAGTAACTTGTTGTTTTCTTTTCTTGTTTGTTGTTGAAAGTGTATTCTTACATGACATAAACATATAGAGAGCTTATAATAAACTTGCATGTGTTTTTCAGTAATAACATAGTACTTGTATCGTAGAACAAATGGAGACATTAGAAGTTTGATTGTGTTTCTCTATGGTAGGATTCATGCCATTGCATTTATCATTGATGGGGGAAGCATGGTTGAGAGGTCCCTGCCTAAGACTTATAATGTACCATGTGTAGGGCTGGGAATTTTTACAGGTGCCATTGGATTCTAATGATTCATCTAATCCCCTAGTCTCTTAGGTAGTGAGATCAGATGCCTAAACTTCTCAGATAAGGGCAAAAAACCAGAAGGTCCCATGTGTAAGTTGGACACAAAAAATTCCACTGCGGTTGGAAATTGCAAAGAAAAGGCTGTAAGGACACTGCCCTGACAGAATTGTTAGGAATGAAAACCTACCCATAAATTGATAGCAGCTGTTACCTTGGATGGAATATGTCTAGAGAAAGCAAAACTGACACAAATGCATGCTGAAGTTGGACACAGTGACCCAGATTCAGACCTAGGTGTGATGAACTCTCATTGAAAGAAGAATATGAACTCTCATTGAAAGAAGAATGAAGAAGTTTTGGCCAGTGCCGTAGTGGAGGTATAGCATACACACTGCCATGGAAGTCAAAGGTTCATTTCTCTATAAACTAACCTTGCTGTAGGAAATCAGTACACTGCCAAAATAATAAAACAAGACCATAAGGAACCTCTGCACCCCAAACAAGAGTAAAGACTGATTTAATGAGAATGAAACCAAAACTGTATTCATATTCTGCCGCAAGTTACTCCACAAATGCCTTCCAGCAGACTCTATCAGTGGTACATTGTATCATACTGATAGGTTTAATGTTGTTAGTTATTCACCAAAGATCAAGATAGCTTGTACTGTCTGTTAAATTATCTCTCAAACTAGATTTTTCTTATAGCCATGACTTATGCTGTTATATTCTTTGATGTTTACAATAGATAATTGTTATTGTATCATTGTTTGCCTAAATTTGTTATCATTGCTGTTACTTAAAATTAGCAACCTTGCACTTTGGGCAAGCCATATAGTGATTGGTCTTTCTAACCTGGGAGGTCAGTACGCTGATTACTTCCAAGCTCACTGGTTGCTTTTGAAGGAAACATATGTAAAAGTAGGGTTGAGAGCTGCGGTGGAGCAAAGGATGTTTGGAGAAGAGCAGAACAATAAGAATATATTATTTATGCATCTTGCTATTTCTTGGATTGATGCTGTCTGTGTGTTTCTCAGGTGAGCGCAAATACGTCTGTTCTTGTTGTGAGCGAGGTTTCAAGCAGCTGTCTCACCTGCAGCAGCATTTCAGAATCCATACAGGTGAGTGACCCGCTTGTTTGTTTCCATGTGAGTGCTGTGACACCTTGTTTATACATTTCTTGATGTGAACCCTTTGTTTATACACGTCTTGATGGGAAACCCTTGTTATGCAGCCAGTGATGTGAAACCCTTGTTTATATGGTCCTTGAAGGGAAACCTTTGTTTATATACTCCATAATGTGAATTCTTTGTTTATACACGCTTTGATGAGAAACCATTACTCATAATTTCCTGTTCTACTACTTTCTTGTTCATACTGTGTACTTACTATCAAACCTTTGATCAGTCTCTTTGCTGTCAAACTCTAGTTCATAGTCTCCTTGCTGTCAAACCCTTGTTGGTGCTGTCCTTACTGTCAAACCCTTATTCATACTGTCCTTACTCTCAAACCCTTTCATAGCTTCCTTGCTGCCAAACTCTTATTCATAGTCTCCTTGTGGTCCAACTCTTGTTCATTTGTTCATTATCTTCTTGCTATCAAACCCTTGTTAATAAAACCCTTGTCAACTCTTGTTCATACCCCGCTTTGTCAAATCCTAGTTTATACACCATATTGTCAACTCTTGTTCATACCCCTCTTTGTCAAATCCTAGTTTATACACCATATTGTCAACTCTTGTTCATGCCCCCCTCTGCCAATTCCTAGTTTATATACCATATTCAAACCCTAGTTTATACCCTATATTATCAACTCTTGTTCATACTCCCCTCTGTCAAACCCTACTTTACACACCATATTGTCAACTATTGTTCATCCCCCCCCTCCTCTGTCAAATCCTAGTTTATATCCCATATTCAAACCCTTGTTTATACCCTATATTGTCAACTATTGTTCATACCCCTCTCTGTCAAATCCTAGTTTATGCACCATATTGTCAACTATTGTTCATTCCCCCCCCCCCCCCCCAATCCCCGTCAAACCCTTCTTTAGTTAGTTAGTTAGTCGTAGTTCCAACCTCATAGCAACGGGTTGTCCCCATTATGCTCCGTTCCTGTGCCAGTGAATATCGCACAAAACGCTCCCCACTGCCCAATGTGAAAAGTGGAAAAGACGAGTCTCGACAAACAACAGCCCGCACAGATACACTGTGCATAAGCCTCCACCAGAATGCCAACACAATAGTCCCCCACAAAACATCCAGTTCATCTCTGATGGAATCGGCAGTCATTTTCCCATCTGAATGTTTCCTAGATGTTCACTCACACAGTCCACGAAAATACAGTTCATCGTCGATGGCAGTGGCAGTCAACCAGAAGCCCAGCAGCCTTCTTTATACCCTGTATTTGTCAACTCTTGTTCATACCTCTTTTCTGTCAAACTTATTCACACTCTTCTTGCTGTAAAAACTCCTTTTATATTTTCCTTACTGTCAAATATTTTGTTATAGTCTCTTTGCTGTCAAACCCTTGTTTATACTCTTCCTAGCAATCATCTTGTGTTTAAAATGTTAATTTCTAACACCTTGCTGTCAAACCTATGTGCATAATTTGAAACCTTTGCCGACAAACCTTTGTTGCTTTAGTCGCTCCTGCCCTGTATATGTTTGTTGTGTATGTAATATTTGTGTGTTGAGTATTTAAACAATCATTTGGTGAATTATTATGACACAAAGTTTACATGCTAATATAGAGAAGAAATAACCGTTCTCAGTCTAACTGTTTTTTTATGGTAAGGGCATACAAGATACATGTTTTCATTTCATGCCAATATGGCTGATTAAAGATATCATCATCACGTGCCATGCCAGTATGCATGGTTGGTGATTGTTTGTGATCTCACACGATTATCAGTCTTGGATCAGTTCTGTTATTTTGTCCTGATTTTGTCATGTGACCAAGTCATCTGGGTGTTTACCTCTTTGTTCTCATCTTGCTTTGCTTTTTTCTATAAGGTTTGCCAGTTGTCACTAAGTTTTTCACTTTATTTCTCCTCTCCTTGCCCAAAAATCTTTGTTGTCTGCATCTAATATCTCTAATCAGTTAACAGTTTTCACTTGTTTCATACAGGACTGTCTCATTTGTTTTGTTTGTCTGTCCATGGTATTCTTAGCACTTTCCTCAGAAATCACATCGACACTGTCATTAAATATTTCTCAGCATGGATTAATATTGTCCATGCATACAAGAGTATAGGTTCTATGTATTACTTTAACACTCTTAAAGATAGATAGAATAAACGGGACTTGATTAGTAATGGGGACATTAGCACGCTTTATCTCCCAAACAATTTTCTGGCACACATTTTATATTTCGAGCTTGATCCAGAAAAACATGAAACCTGGGAGGGTAACTCCACGAAGAAATGCTTGAAGAAGTCGAATGTGTCGGCCGAACGATGCTAATATCGCAGCTCTGCTGTAAACAGGCACAACATAATTACGTCTAAAACAACATTCGGATGAACGCAGAAAAAGAAGAATAACATGAAAATATCCAGCTTGAGGGAACTTGAACTCAGCATTACAGGCTAGTGAGTGAGCACACTAACTACTACATTACTGAGCTTCCTACTGTGTAGTGGTGAGGGTTTGTGCACAATACAAATTGAATAAGCGAACATAACATGCGGGGACTCCGCAAAATAAAATATGTGATACACCTGGCTTAAAGTCTTCTAACCTAAACAATTAAAGTATATGATAAAATTGACTTTAGAAGGATATTTGCAATATCACACACATATATATGCATGCATATGCACACACACATGCACATACACATATGCGTGCTCACACACTCAAACACAGTGTAACCAACTGAAACCAGAGACTGATTTAATGTAGTGAAGCTCTAGAAGTCAAAGTGCTTTTTCCAGTTTGGCCAGAGGTTGATTACTTTCTTCTTCAAAGAAATGAGCGAGCAGTTGCTGTATCATTGTAACTAGTGCACTCGTCTGCCGCCCATTCATCTCAGATTTAAATCCCCCTAGAAGTGCAGTATGTTCTCAATAAAATAAAGGTCAAAGACCCTGTTGTTGTTGTTGTTGTTGTTGTTGTTGTTGTTGTTGTTGTTGTTGTTGTTGTTGTTGTTGTTCTTCTTCTTCTTCTTCTTCTTCTTCTTCTTCTTCTTCTTCTTCTTCTTCTTCTTCTTCTTCTTCTTCTTCTTCTTCTTCTTCTTCTTCTTCTTCTTCTCCTTCTTCTTCTTCTTCTCCTTCTTCTTCTTCTTCTCCTTCTTCTTCTTCTTCTCCTTCTTCTTCTTCTTCTTCTTCTTCTTCTTCTTCTTCTTCTGTGTTCATCCGGAGAGTTTTTTCGGACGCGATCTGTTTACAGCAGAGCTGCATTCTTGCGCTGCTAGGCCGACACATCCGACTTCTAGGGGCATTTATTGATCGGGTTAACCTTCCCGGGAGGACCCTGTTCCATGCCTGGAGGCTTAGTATGTCGCCCCCGTAGGGGAAGCTAACTGTGGGTATATAAAGTGCTAGGACCATCACATGTTCTAGGTCCTGAGTGCACGGAGAAATAGGTGGTCAGTCTTTTCCTGACCTCACTCATGCCATTGCCAGCTTCCTGTTATAACCTCTACCGCAGCTGGGGTATAGGTGCTGGTCCTGTAGTTCTATAGACCAATCAAAACATGAAGATGCCAGCCACCCTTCACTTTTTAGAGCATTTCCTGGTACCAGTTTTATTCTGGGTCGACCCGGTCAGTTTTAAACTAACCCCTGCTGTAACAAAGGTTTCAAACACATTACCACCAGATGGACAGGCCAGCATGCTAGCCGTTGAGATACTCCATCCATCATGTGCCATGACTGTAAGTGTGGACGCTCATGTTTCGCCATCTCACTTGATCACCAGAGTCATGGATCAGCTCCATGTTCTTGTCTCAACCATGTCACATGGTCTAGCCAACCAGGTATTTACTTCTCTGTCTTCCCCTTGTTCTCTTCCTCTCAATCTTGCCAGTTCTCTAATTTATTTCTTCTCATAACATGTCCAAAAAATTGTGACTGTCTACGTCTAATTTCTCGATTCAGTTTACAATTTTCATTTGTTTCTTTTAGGACTTGGTTGTTGGTTTTTCTGTCTGTCCAAGGTATTCTTTGCATTCTCCTCAGAAACCACATTTCCACAGCGATCAGATGTTTTTCAGCTTGACTGCTCATTGTCCACGCTTCACATCTATACAAAAGTACAGGCTCTATGTAGCACCTCAACACTCTTTTTCTCATTCATTTGACATCTTTTTATTGGTCAGTATATTTTCATCTTGCAAAAGGCTTCCTTTGCCATGGGTGATTCTTGTTCTAATCTCTTCAAGGCATCTCCCATCAGATGTTATGACTGTTCCGAGATGGTTGTACCGATTCACTTGTTTAATAATATTCCCATTTACCTGTATGTTACATTGTGGTATTTTGTCTTTCCTGCGGCAGCCCCTATAATTATTTAATTATTATTTTAATTTCAGAGTTTAGAGTTGGTTTTTCCCTGGACGTAGGTTAATTATATAGTGGAGGACAGCATGGCCGAGTGGATAAGACCACTCTTTCTCAAACATCCGGTGTGCTGATGCTGAGGTAGCGGGTTCAACCCCTACACCGGTCAATTGGACTAAAATGTTGACTTCTCGTCCTTGACTTGGGGATATAAATTACAAGTATTTCCAAAGTCAGTGTGGGTTCGCCTGATGTCGAGGGACACTGGTAATAGGGACAGTTAATCCACATGCAAAATATCAGTCCAGTGCACTAGAAGTAGTGTGTAGACTATGCTTGAGTTGAAAGTGAGTGAACACTTAAAAAAACATTATATAGTGTTTTACTCATGAGCTGAAAAATGCTGAAGTTGACTGCAACGTCCTGTAAAGGATATGCAAAAAAAAAAAAAACCTACTTTGTCTACCTGACCATCCATCTTACCATCCATAATCCATCCATCTATCTGTCTAGCTAACTAGAATAGTTTATGTATGTTTATGTGTATGAGAAAAAACAAACACCTAATTTAATAACCAAAGCAGCCCCTCTAAACAGGTAGAAGTATGCTATTATATAGGTATAGGAGACATCTCCCTATCTGGCCGAATAAAAACCCAAAATATGACTGAGAAGCTCACAGATGAAAAAACACACACACACATTTGCAGGCAAAGTTTTAACCTGTCTGTGTGTGATTTTTCATCCGTAGTTGAGCTTCTGCCATATTTTGTTTTGTTTTTTAAATTTGGCTCCCACAGCAGTAAACCCATTTTGTTTTTATACATGTCTGGTCGCCTGTCTATCCGTTGATCATCTGTGCACGACAACATTTCCGGGACTGTTTATTTTGGTCCAGACTTCCTTTAAGCACACTGAAGAGTTGAGACTTTATTTATAAATTCAAATGTGTGGTCTGGATTGGTTTGAGTCTCTAGGTTTTCTCCAATGTTATCTATCCATCGGCTTCTTCATCTTCCTGCAGCTCATGACCAAACAATCTCCATTTGAACTTTCCTACAATCTTCTAGGTCTTCTTCAACCCCTCTCTTTTCCTGACATGTGATCTGCCTTCAAGAGTTGCTGTTCAAATCATCATCATCATACACCATGCCGATAAGCGGGGGAACACATGTTCGCCATGTCACATGTTCTCCTGTTTTGGATCAGGTCTGTGTTCTTATCCCCATTCATGCCTATGTGACCAAGCCTTCGAGGTATTTATTCTTTCTGCTTCCCCCTTGCTCTTTACTCATCAATCTTTCCAGTTGCCAATAAGTTTTCTAGTTTTGTTTCCTCATAATGTCCCCATGAAATTTTGACTCTCTATGTACTAATCTCTCTAATAAATCTATGGCTTTTATTTGTCTTTTCTTTTGTTCAGAATGCAATGGCACACTACTGAATGTAAACTTGCCTAGAAATCACAAACAAGCTTTACCCTATTAGTCTTGCCAGTTGCCAATAAGTTTTCTAGTCTTTTGTTTTCCTGATGATGTCCTCATGAAATCTTAACTCTCTGTGTCTGATCTCTCTAATAATATTTATGGTTTTTATTTGTTTCTCAGGTGAACCTTCTCAATCTGTTTTCTGTCCATTCATGGTATTCATTGCATTTTCCTCAGAGACCACATTTCCACCATCCTAAGATGTTACTCAGCGTCTCTGCTTATTGTCCATGCTTGAACATGCATATAACATTACAGGTTCTGTATACCACTTTAACACTATTTTTTCTCACTGCAATTAACAGCTTTCTATTGGTCCGTATGTTTTCCATCTTGCAATGTTGAAATATCTGGGTGTATTTCACGAACTGATCCCATTCGTAATTTTTTCTTCTTTCTTGCAGGTGAGCGCAAATATGTTTGTCAGCTTTGTAACCGTGCTTTCAAACAAATGACACATTTGCAGCAGCATCATAGAATTCACACTGGTAATACTTAGCTTTGGTGTGAAGTGCACATTTCAGTTCCTCCATAATTCTTTCAGTTTGTGTCTTTCTGTAAGCCTTTTGTTTTTGTTCCTTATTGCATTATGTTCTTCTATTTTGGTTTTGAGCATCTAAGTGTGTGCTTGTTTTGTTCTCAATGGCTTTTGCTTTCCTTAGGCATTTAAATAGTTTTATTAATTTAATTTTGTTTGTTTTACTTTGAAAACATGTATCTATATGGCTTTAACTGTAGTTGTTTTTTTTTTTCCTGTTTGGCAAGATCATCAATGCAGTTCTTAACAAAATAACTCTCATGGATAAATCTCCCATTGTAATTATTATCCAAATCTCCTGTGGTAATTCTGATAAAAAGTGCCCACTTTTTCTTTAAAATTTCTTAATAAAATTATCCATATGGATAATTTTCCAAATGTTTTTCTTATCAGAATCTCCTACCTGTAGCTCTTATCAAAATTCTCCACCGTAACTGTTATCAAAATCTCCCCCTGTAATTCTTAACAAAATCTCCCACCATAACTCTTATAAAAATCTCCCACCATATTTCTCATCAAAATCTCCCACCATAACTCTTATCAAAATCTCCCACCGTAACTCTTATCAGAATCTTCCCCTGTAATTCTTAACAAAATTACCCACCATAACTCTTATCAAAATCTCCCACCGTAACTCTTATCAGAATCTCCCACAGTAATTCTTATCAAAATCTTCCACTATAGTTCTTAGAAAAATTTTCCTTCTTGGTTCTGATTTAAATCCCTTTTTATGTTTCTTATCAAAATCTCTTAATTAGCAAATCTACCACTGTATTTTATTGAAAAATAGCTCCAATGAGTAAATTTCACACAATAATCCTTATCAAAATCTTTCATTATAATTTTTATCTAAATTTTCCAGTCTTGTTCTTAACGAAATCCAAAGCTGCTGTTGTTTGTCAAAATCGCTCAGTGTAGTAAATCTGCTACCAAATGTCTTAGCAAAATGGCCCACAAAGGAATTTTGAGTTGAGTTAAGAACCGACATCACTGCACTCAGGATATTCCCATATGTGCTCATCCCCTCGTTCAGTAGCCAGCGAAGAGTCATACTACTAATCATTCCCACCGCTATCTGATTTTAAAGTTCTCCTGGTCTTCCCTCTCAGTTTTTAGATTCTTCCAGAACCCCTGCCGATCCCCAGCAATCTCATTCTTTCTACACACAGGTTCTCAATCTGTTCCCCCGCCTTCTCCATCTGGTCCCACAAGCGCACTGCCACCTCCCCCTTGTCCATAGGTAATCTACCACCAAGAGGTGCATTCCCTGCCCACAAAGGAAATCTCTCAATGTAATTCTTGTCAAATTCTCCCATTGCTGTAATTCATCCACTGCTGTATACCTGCCACGAGGTTCTTAGAAAATATCCCTCTATAGTTTCTAGTAAATTCAACCACTGTATTTATCATCCATATTTAGCAATGTTACTGTATGGACAATTTTATAATGTAGTTTTTATGGCATTTCACTATAGTTCTTAGCAAAATTTATCATTGTCCTTTGCAAAATCTCTATTCTTAGTTTTTAGTACTATCATCATTCACTATGGTTATTGTCAATATTTGACAATGCAGTTCTAGAAGACTTTGTCAACGAAGTTATTAGCAAAATCTCCCATTGTAGTTCTCATGATCCCTACACTCTAACATCTGCTGGGAGAGAGCCTGCATTTATGGGAATGTCCCAAATGCATTGATTCTAGTTAATCAGTCAATCAGTCACTCCATCAGTCTGCAAGCTCTTGTCTTTACAAACTCTTACTTTTATATTTATTCAGATCTTAGCTGTTAAGTGTAGATCTTAGCAAACTCTTATATATAGTTGTTCAGAGTGTAATTTGAGCAAACTCTTATATATAGTTATTCAAGGTAAATCTTAGCACTGTTATCTGAAATCTTTCAGTGCATTTCTCAGCAAAAGTGCCTGGTTTCCTGCATTTACAATTTCATTATTTTAATGTTTAAACTTTTCCATTTGGCCATAGTTATTACAGTCCTATTTTATTGAATGTTCTACAACCCTCTGTCTGCACTGTTTTGACACATTTTGTATTCCTTCCTTGATTTGGTAGTTGCAGAGCAGGCTTTACAGTGAATATTTATGTAGTTTTCCTCTGTTGCATTGTTTTGCAGACTATAAAGTAGACACAGGAGTATTTTATTTCTGCCCGTGCATTACCAAGGCCCGCCAGGGAAGCAGAGAATAACAACACTGTAACCCACAATGCATGTCGTAAGACGTGACTAAGGAGGGTTGACATGAGGCTGGCCACCTCAACCAATAGAAAACGTTAGCTACAAAAGCTAACCAATCATGAATAAAGGCCAGGTAACCTTTTCTATGTCCCGCCCCTCCACAGGAGGAGTCTGCTGTGGGTATGTGAAGTGTTATGACCATTACATGTTCTAGGTCCTGAGTGCAGAGAGATAGGTGGTCAGTCTTTTCCTGACCTCGCTCATGCCATTGTCAGCTTCCTGTTATAATCTCTACAGCAGCTTGGGTATATGGTGCTGGCCCCATATGTTTGTAGACCAGTCAAAACTTGATGGGTAATGTGGTTATTATCATGTCGGGTACTTTCGCTTCCTAGAACATTGTTCCCAAAAACAGCTTGGCTTGGTTGAGGGTTTATGCTTCGCTGGGAGTTGAAAGGCAACAGCAGCAGTATGCCCATTTTAGCATTGACTGCAGTGTGGTATTTGAAGCAGCAGAAATGGATGTGTGCAATGCTCTTGGTGTAGTAACGGTACATGTCTGTCAGTTAGGGACTACTCATGCTGTTTGTTTCTTCTGAGTATCTCTGTATCAACGGGTTAGGCTGTTTGAAGCATTTAGGTTTGTTTCAGGACAGTTGCTTCAAGGAGTCTTTATATCGTAAGAATAGTGAGCTCTGGGGGGGGATTTATATGTCTAAAATAGTTGCCCCAAAATAGTTATCTCTTCTTCTTCTTCTTCTTCTTCTTCTTCTTCTTCTCCTCCTCCTCCTCCTCCTCCTCCTCCTCCTCCTCCTTCTTCTTCTTCTTCTTCTTCTTCTTCCCATCCGTCTTCTTTATCTGCTTTTTCATCTTCCTCCTCCTCCCCCCTTCTCCTACTTCTTCTCTTTCTCCTCCGCCCTATTCCTCTCCCTCCTCTTTCTCCTCCCCTTTCTCCTCCTCCTCCCCATTCCTCCCCCACCTTCCTCCTCCTCCTCCTCCCCATTCCTCCCCCACCTTCCTCCTCCTCCTCCTGTGCTTCCTTACATTCTTTTTCTCATTGATTTATTATGGAGGAGATTGGGCACCTATAGAGATGCCCTCACAGAGGAAAATGCTAATCAACTCTGAACTGAGCTGAACATTAACAGTATTTGGGCTGCCAGGTGTAGACATGTCAGTAGCATTGGGATAGAAACATCATCATCATGTCTTGTTAAATGGAGTTGGCATTCATGTCTCTCCACAGATCTCTGTCCTTGGTGTTATGGATCAGTTCTATTAATCATATTCCTCCGTGCCACATCCAGCATAATTTCTCCTGATTTGTCTCGACCTTTTTCTACCACTAATCTTTCCATTTGTCACGAAGTTGTCCAGTGCCTCTCTTCTCATTACATGACCAAAGTGTACTGTTGAGTTTTTCTTATTCTTCTGTCTTCTCTCGTCCTTTAGCACCCATTAGGGCACAGGCAACCAACCAGATCATTGCGAGTCATCCTACCCTGAGCCATCCCAGGCAGCTTCGTCCTTGTTCTCCCCATACTATTCATTTCCATTTCTACTTCTCTTCTGTGTGTGTCCTAGGACAGTGATTCTCAACCGGTGGGGAATTCTTCCTCAGGGGCGAGGGGGGGGGGGGGAATTTTAGGGTTTCCAAGAGGGAAATTAAGATTACTTCAAGATCGAGTTAATACATTAATACAAGAACCGATTACTTGATATTGTTTTTCCCTCCATACTATACTGTTCTGTACTTCTCGCCTTTCTGAAATTTGTTTTATAACATAAGTAGACCTGCAAATCACGTTTTATGTAGATGTCTAGACTTGTTCTAGTATGTGTTATTAAATTTAGCTTTCATTTTTACGTATGCTGTGTAGGGGCGGGAGTGGGGGGAATTTAAAGGGAGAAAATATGAAAGCAGAGGGGGTGGGGTGACATTCTGAACATATGGTGAAGGAATGCATGGGTAAAAAATACAGGAAAACCAAATTTGTGATGCGGACTGCTTGCGACTGTCCTCGCATCGTGCCACACCTCTTCTTGAAGAACCTCTTGGCTGGATTGGTTATTCTTGTTTTCTTTGTCTTTGAACTGTTTCATGCTTGGTAACTCTTTCTTATAGTGCTGTATAAACGTGCATTACATTAAATGACATTATTTTTGAGCAAGTGCGGAAATTCAGATATCTGGGCACATACAAGATATATCACAGAGATAAATAACAGAATATGACAAGCAAAAACTGCATTCTGTCAAATAAAGAACATTTTATGCAATAAGTTCTTGTCCTTGAAAGTTAGAAAAACAGTTCTTGCATGTTACATAGAACAAATTTTAACATTCGGCTGTAAATCTTGGACAATTAGAAAACAGGCGAAAAATCCCTACAAGCCTTGCAGATATGGTTTTCTAGAGGAATGTTGAAAATTAATGGGACAGCCAAAATGAGCAATCTGGACATTTTGAGGGAAGCTAAGTTGCAAAGTCAACTTATCACAAACAACAAAAAGAAGCAGTTATCAATTTTTGGCCACATTATGAGAAGGCAAAAACTGGAAAATGTGATAACCGAAAAGTTTGAATAACGAAGACACGAACAATAGATTGCACGATTTATTGCCTGGCATATTTTGCTGCATTTCGTCAGGTACATACTGCAGAAATCACATGACGTAAAGTAAATTAACTAGATAAATCCTTCAAGCTGAAATATACACATGTTCGCACAGTAATGTCGA
This sequence comes from Cepaea nemoralis, assembly GCA_014155875.1. Taxonomy (NCBI): domain Eukaryota; kingdom Metazoa; phylum Mollusca; class Gastropoda; order Stylommatophora; family Helicidae; genus Cepaea; species Cepaea nemoralis. The sequence continues at coordinate 587,710 of JACEFZ010011456.1, forward strand.
TTGTCTACCACAGTAATTTTAAGCTGACTAACATGTCTTTCTGTTTGCATAAATCTGGCTTGCGTTGATTGATCACTTGTTAAAGTTATGCTGTAATCTACCGTGCATATTGTATAAGATGACAAAGGAAGGTTGACGTGTGTTCTTAAAACATCCGGTGTGCTCATGCCGAGGTAAGGGGTTCAACCCTTACACTGGACAGTTGGACTAAAATTTTGACCTATCGTCCTTGACTTGGGGACGTAAGTTACAAGTACCTCTGAAATCAGAGTGGGTTCGCCTGATGGTGGCGAGGGACACTGTTAATAGGGAAAGCTAATCCACATGCAAAATTCAGTCCAGCACTACTAGAAGTAGTGTGTATGGACTACACTTTAGTTCAAAGCGAGCAAGGCCCCCCCCCCCCCCCCCCAAAAAAAAAAACAACAAAAAACAAACACTATGGGAAGCAGAAGAAACTGTCAGCATAGCAATATTCATTCACCAAACCACATTTTAATTGATAAGATATTCTTTCGTCTGCGTCTTATACCCGTCTGTCTCTGTTATACATGTGAACAACATGTTAGAGAACTCTCTGGACATAATCTTTCTGTGGACTGCATGTTAGGATGTTGATTGACAGGCTGTGTATGGCCTGTCCCTCTGTATGTATATGAAGGCTTGACAGTGAGTAGTGAAAAGGGCCTGTGGCGAAGGAGGTTACGAACATAATTCGCAGTGCCATATACCGCATTCGAAACACAGCCGCAGATGATTTGGAAGCAATCCATCTTGCGCTTGTTTTCATACAATTGTATGAGTGTCAGTGGTTCAGAAAGCCATGACAAACTACTTTGCGTAAACTTGCCTAGTAAATCAAATCACACACAGCCAAAACAAGCGGGGGTTGACTATGACATCCTGTAGAGGACATGCAGCTGACTTTAGTTCAATTTGAAGAAACGAGACAGTGAAGATGTGGTTTTTGGGAAGAATGTTGATAATACTGAGGATGTGGAAGGCAACAGTCCTGGGGTATTCGGAGCTGCAGAAGTGATAAGACCACTCATCAAAACCATCAGGAGTAGATACATGAAATGTATGGGCATAGCAGCAGAAGAAGTGAAGTAAGTTTAGCCTTTTCAGGGAAAGTGCTAGGCAAGAAAGATAGAGAAAGATGTATGTGAAAAGTGCTAGGCAAGAAAGATAGAGAAAGATGTATGTGAAAAGTGCTAGGCAAGAAAGATAGAGAAAGATGTATGTGAAAAGTGCTAGGCAAGAAAGATAGAGAAAGATGTATGTGAAAAGTGCTAGGCAAGAAAGATAGAGAAAGATGTATGTGAAAGTGCTAGGCAAGAGATAGAAAGATGTATGTGAAAAGTGCTAGGCAAGAAGATAGAGAAAGATGTATGTGAAAAGTGCTAGGCAAGAAAGATAGAGAAAGATGTATGTGAAAAGTGCTAGGCAAGAAAGATAGAGAGAAAGATGTATGTGAAAAGCTTAAACTGTTAGGCAACAAGTAACATGGGAGGTCATTAAGTAACAGGAATATTAGGAATAACTTTTTTTTTACAATAGTGCAAACCAGAAATTTTGAGTGTTATTTCTCAACATAGTCCACCTGCCCACTAGCTTGTTGATGCCTTCTAGGAAAGGGTTCTTGGGTGTGGCTGTAAACCTCCTCCATTACCTCGCAATCTGCAAACCTCTGGACCCGCAAATGTATTTTCAAGGATCCAAACAAGTGGAAGTCTGATGGGGCCAAGTCTGGACTGTATGCAGGATGTTTTGAGACCTCACATTTCAGAGCACTTAGTGTATCCACTGTATGCACAGCCGTTTGAGGGCAGGCGTTGTTGTGCAGAAAAGATACTCCTTTTAAGATAAGTCCCCAGTGTTTTGATCATATTATATTTCAGGCTTCAGTTTATTCAGAAGCATGTCATTGTATCGAGCACTAGTCACAGTTTCAATCTTTCATGAAAATGCAATCAACATAGGGCCCTTGATATCCCAACCGATGGTCATCATGACTTTCTCAGCGGATTTTTGTGCTAGTGGTTTTCTTTCATTTTGAAACCTTTCTACTTTCCCAGGACTCAGACAACTGTCTCCACAGTGAACCATTATTCTGAAGATTTTACAAGGTTTCACACCCTCTGACCAGAAATAAATGTTATTCCGCAATGCAAATCTATAGTGGGGCAGTCGTTTTGTTATCTAAATTGCACATGCGCAAACCTCTTGATCTTAAGGACTTCTACTTAGGGTATTGCTTAAGAGCCAGTTTATGTCTGAAATAAGATTTTCCATTGTCATTACTCTTCTATGCATTTTATAATAAAACTTCTGTTACTTAATGACTTCCTCTTGTAATATAAACAATTTCAACTTTTGCAAGATGGAAAACATACTCACCAATAAAGAGCTGTTAGTTGCTGTGAGGTAAAGAGTGTTGAAGTGCTATATAGAACCTATACTGTTGTATGCATGCAAAACATGCCATCCCTACCTTCATCATTACTCTCTCAACAACTGCTACCCCCTCCACCGTAAATGCTAATATCTCCACCACTATTTCCTCCACCATCACTACCCTCATCATCATGACTTCCTCAACAACAACTACTACCTTCACCACAGTTACCATGAATTTTTCCACCACTATTGCCTCCACCATCACTGTCCTCATCATCATGATGTCCTCAACAACAACTACCTCCACCACCACTTTTTAATGTTGCACATCCTTTGCAGGGCTTTGCGGTCAACCCTTTGGTTGATTTTCTAGGCAATTTTACATTAAGTACTTGCCATTGCTTTCTGAACGAGAAGTCAACCTTTAAATCAGAATGGCCGGTGTAGGGATTAAACTTGCTACCTCGCTGTCAACACATAGGAAGTTTTAAGAGTGAGTGCTCTTATCCATTGAGCCATGCTGACGCTTCCACCACCACCATCATCATCATCATCATCTTCCACTTTTGCCGTCAAGTGTCATGGGGAGGAATAATTGGCATTCCAGCGCCGGATGGGTGGCATTGGATAGTGTCATTACGTGTGATTGTACAATGTCTTTGATGTCGTCAATCCATTTTCTTCTTGGGCGTCCTCTTGGTCTCGTCGCAGATTATCTTTGATGTAGGACCAGGGCTGGTTGTTGATGGTGTTTCATTCTAACATTCAATAAATGTGGCACAAGGTGTTGATTCCACTGTCTTGTCTAATAACATTTTTTACTCAGTCTCAGATTGTTAAGTTGGCAGCTCTCTTCAGGCATCTCATCTCACAGGTGTTAATTTTGCGTAAGTGTAATTTGGATGAAGTCCAAGTTTGAGATTGGTAACATAGGGAGTATGCTGTTTATTATCTGTCATTTTGCGGACATGGGTATGTTTGAATGTTTCAATATGGGTGATAGTTGATATGTAAGTGCACTTGCTTTTTGACATCTGCTTCCACCACCACTAACTGTAATACTTTATTTCCACAAAATCTCTCCTTCTCAGCGTGTCACAGTTTAACTTGTGATGATCGTTCGCATTTTAGACTTGGGCACCATAGCTCCACAAGCCACTGTAGCTTGCATGTGAAACTGTCACTTTCTAATGTTTTAAATAAAAAAGAGCTCTTTGTCAAAGCCTCGAGCTTGCATTTGGAATTGTGTTACATTCTTTAAAAGAGTAAAATTGCCATCTCATCAGAAGGAGAGGAGTGGAAGAGAGAAATAGAGAGCACAGTCAAATGATTGAATGAAAGAACAATGTGTTATCTTCCAATTGTGACCTTCGGTCCGTTCATCTGCATTTCTGAGCGACATCATGTCAATGTCTTGTTACATTAATGCTACCCAGTGATAATAATAGTATATGTATTGATAAGTCAAGTACAGGACCTCTGTTCACGCATTCACTATCTTTGCTCTCAAGCACAGTCCATACATGAGTGGCTTTTTTCTAGTGCCCTGGACTGATTTTTATGTGGGGATTAGCTTTCCATATTAGCAGTGTCCCTCCCCTTCAGGTGAACTCACTCAGAAATCACAGGTACTTGTAATTTATCTCCTCAAGTCAAGGACGAAAAGTGAACATTTCAGTCCAACTGAGAGATGCAGGGTTGAACCTGCATCAGCACACCGGATGTTTACGAACAAGTGCTCTGAAATATTCAGCCATGCTGGCCTCCACCTTGAGGTGTAATAGGTATATGGTGCTATCCGTATAATTTAGACCAATCGGGTATTTGACGGGTGATATGGTCAGTATGATGTCGGCCACTTTTACTACCAGGGAAATTTGTGTTTTAGGCTGGGTGCACCTGAGAGCCCATGTTAACGAACAGAAAAATCACTGCCTCAAAGGTACCAGCCACTTTTATTACATGGGAAATTTGTGTTTTAGGCTGGGCAGGACCTGAGAGCCCATGTTAACGAACAGAAAAAATCACTGCCTCAAGGTACCAGCCACTTTTATTACATGGGAAATTTGTGTTTTAGGCTGGGCAGACCTGAGAGCCCATGTTAACGAACAGAAAAATCACTGCCTCAAAGGTACCAGCCACTTTTATTACATGGGAAATTTGTGTTTTAGGCTGGGCAGACCTGAGAGCCCATGTTAACGAACAGAAAAATCACTGCCTCAAAGGTACCAGCCACTTTTATTACATGGGAAATTTGTGTTTTAGGCTGGGCAGACCTGAGAGCCCATGTTAACGAACAGAAAAATCACTGCCTCAAAGGTACCAGCCACTTTTATTACATGGGAAATTTGTGTTTTAGGCTGGGCAGACCTGAGAGCCCATGTTAACGAACAGAAAAAATCACTGCCTCAAAGGTACCAGCCACTTTTATTACATGGAAATGTGTGTTTTAGGCTGGGCAGACCTGAGAGCCCATGTTAACGAACAGAAAAAATCACTGCCTCAAAGGTACCAGCCACTTTTATTACATGGGAAATGTGTGTTTTAGGCTGGGTGGACCTGAGAGCCCATGTTAACGAACAGAAAAATCACTGCCTCAAAGGTACCAGCCACTTTTATTACATGGGAAATGTGTGTTTTAGGCTGGGTGGACCTGAGAGCCCATGTTAACGAACAGAAAAATCACTGCCTCAAAGGTACCAGCCACTTTTATTACATGGGAAATGTGTGTTTTAGGCTGGGTGGACCTGAGAGCCCATGTTAACGAACAGAAAAATCACTGCCTCAAAGGTACCAGCCACTTTTATTACATGGGAAATGTGTGTTTTAGGCTGGGTGGACCTGAGAGCCCATGTTAACGAACAGAAAAATCACTGCCTCAAAGGTACCAGCCACTTTTATTACATGGGAAATGTGTGTTTTAGGCTGGGTGGACCTGAGAGCCCATGTTAACGAACAGAAAAATCACTGCCTCAAAGGTACCAGCCACTTTTATTACATGGGAAATTTGTGTTTTAGGCTGGGCAGACCTGAGAGCCCATGTTAACGAACAGAAAAATCACTGCCTCAAAGGTAATTTGAACATGTGACCTACCTGGCCAGCTGCTAGCCATTGCACTATTGCAGCTGACATGAATATGAATACATGGCACATGTTAAACTATGGCTTGATCAGCGTGGCTGAATGGATCACAGATAAACGCTTGGTGTGCTGAGGCCAGGTGGTAGGTTCAACCCCTACATCGGTCATGTTGTACTAAAATTTTGACTTCTCATCCTTGACTTAGGGACCTAAATTATAAATACCTTAGAAGTTAGAGTGGGTTCGCCTGATGGCGAGTAACACTGGTAACAGGGAAAGGCTAATCCACACATAAAAATCAGTCCAGTGCACTAGAGGTAGTGTGTATGTGTATGGACTACGCTTGAGTTCAAAGCTAGCGAGCGCAAAAACAAAAAAGGGGAAAAAACATGGCAAATATAAAGTCAGTTACCAGGCAACCAAATAATCATAATTATTGTCATAGTGATGATACTTAAGGATAAAGAAAATATACCATATAGCAAGATAGAAAAGGAGGTAGAAAGGAGGGAGGGGGGGGGGGGGTAGAGAATAGAAAAGACTTGTTATAATTTAGCCAGTCTGTTTTTGTTTGAGATAAATCAACCACCTTCAATGCTCTTGTTTCTCCCCCAGGTGAACGCAAGTATGTCTGCCAGATTTGCAGCCGAGCTTTCAAACAGCTGACCCACCTGCAGAAACACCACGTTGTCCATACAGGTAATTACAACTGGACATGCCAGCACTTAACTTTCCCTCTGATACAGTCAATAAAGTTGAGGACCCGTTTCACCCCTTGAGACCCACTGGGTACATAGTGTAACTACTACTGGACATGCCAGCACTTTACTTTCCCTCTGATGCAGTCAATACGGCTGAGGACCTGTTTCACCCCTTGAGACCCACTGGGTACATAGTGTAACTACAACTGGACATGCCAGCTCTTTACTTTCCCTCTAATACAGTTAAGGACCCTTTTCACCCCTTGAGACCCACTGGGTACATAGTGTAACGGACTCGCAGAGTAAAGAAGAGGAAGGTGAAGACAGGCATGCCTCGAGCAGAGTGGCAGGCTTCCATTCAGCAATGATGTCGTATTGGTGCATGATAAGACAGATGTGGTCGGGACCCTTTGGAATCGTGTGTATAGATAGTGCAGAGGAATAGAAGATCATCACGGCTTGGAGAGAATGGTTCTGCAGGGAGTGACCAGAGGATCTGGCTAACACTCAAAACTCTGAGGAAAAGCCAGACTTCACATAATCATACTACTACTGGTACCATTAGTATTAGGATTCTTCACAGGCTGTTGCAGATGAGGGTGGAGTACGTATGGGAATGTCCTGAGTTGTCGGTTCTTGGCTCAACTTTTTGGCTGTTTATGATTTCTTGGCAAGTGTATATTCATTGCTTTGCCATTGCTTTTTGACCGACCAGCACTTGTACCTTAGTTGGAAACCAAGGCAAAGGGGTCTATTTCCAAACCGCCCGCAGCTGTGTTTTAAGTATGGTATGCAGGATTATGAATTGCGTTTGTAACCACTTCACCACAGGGATGGCAAACAACACAAACACAGCCAAAGAGCCTGGAAACGTACGTTATTAAATATCCCGTCGCGGTTGAGGATCACAAGAGGTTGCCAACCAGGCTCAAGTTCAACATTGGAAATCTAGTCACAACAGAATATTTATAGTATACTTAGAGACCGGGAGCTGTAGTAGCACAATGGCTGGGCACTTTCCTGCCAGTCTGGATGGTCAGTGGTTCGATTTCTCATGGAGGCATATTTAAAAAATTGACCTGGTCCTCCAGGTCGCCCCCAGCCTAAAATGGATACCAGGCAATTTCTTGGAAAGCTAAGGCACTCGGTGTGGTACTCACCACACCACCCCACCAATGCTGATTAGTTTATAGTAATATGTCTCTAGCACCATATACCCAAGAAGTTTTCAGGTGTGGAAAAGGGTCATGTAGTTTTTATTTTTTAATACTTAGAGAGGAAATGGGCACTTTTGTCATGTAACCCAGTGACCTACAGTTGGGCTAATGGTTAACTGGATTGAAAAGGGCATTGCCAAGAAGATTGACCATGGAATTACTATGATGAATAGCTTTACTGGGCATCCATATTTTTATTATGGTACACCTGTGGCCTACAGTTGGGATATGGGCTAATTGGATTTTCTTATTAGTACTTTAAGCACAAGGATTCAATGCCAGCTCTCATTGTTCGCTATGGGAGGTGAAGACTGACCATCTATTCCTGCATACACTCAGGCCTAACAAATCTGATAATCCTAATATTTTACATTCCCACAGCAGGCCTTTTTTTAAAACTATTTTATTTTGTACTTTACCAAAGCAATGCTTCAAATTCCACCATGAAGTACATTAACCAGAGGGAAAACCAGACAAATTCCACCAAAACACATTAGCTAAAAAAAAAATGCAGGTGAATTCTACCGAAATACATTGACCAGTACACACATAAACAAATTCCATTAAAATACATTAACCAAAGGTTTAAGACAAATTCCACCAACATTTGTAGCAATGCCTCCGAAACATTTGACTGTTCATGACAAGCACAATGAAGTTTTCTTTTCGTTTTGGAGGAGACGTTTGTGCAGTTATATGGAAGATGCTATGGTGAGATACATGCAGTAACATGGAGGATACCTTGGTGAGATTCATACAGTAAGATGGAGGATGCCCTGGTGAGATTTATGCGGTAACACATAGGATGCCCTGGTGAGATTTATGTAGTAACACGTAGGGTGCCCTGGTGAGATTTGTGTAGTAACACGTAGGGTGCCCTGGTGAGATTTGTGTAGTAACACATAGGATGCCCTGGTGAGATTTGTGTAGTAACATGTAGGGTGCCCTGGTGAGATTTATACAGTAACACGTAGGGTGCCCTGGTGAGATTTGTGTAGTAACATGTAGGGTGCCCTGGTGAGATTTATACAGTAACATGTAGGATGCATTGATGAGATTCATGCATTAACATGTAGGATGCCCTGGTGAGATATATACAGTAACATGTAGGATGAATACAGTAACATGTAGGATGAATTGATGAGATTTATGCAGTAACATGGAGGATGCCCTGGTGAGAGTCATGCAGTAAAATGGGGAATGCCCTGGTGAGATTTATACAGTAACATCTAGGATGCATTGATGAGATTTATGCAGTAACATGTAGGATGCCCTGGTGAGATTTATGCAGTAACATGTAGGATGCCCTGGTGAGATTTGTGTAGTAACACGTAGGGTGCCCTGGTGAGATTTGTGTAGTAACACGTAGGGTGCCCTGGTGAGATGTGTGTAGTAACACGTAGTGGTGCCCTGGTGAGATTTGTGTAGTAAACACGTAGGGGTGCCCTGGTGAGATTTGTGTAGTAACACGTAGGATGCCCTGGTGAGATTTGTGTAGTAGAACACGTAGGGTTGCCCTGGTGAGATTTGTGTAGTAACACGTAGGGTGCCCTGGTGAGATTTGTATAGTAACACGTAGGGTGCCCTGGTGAGATTTGTGTAGTAACACATAGGATGCCCTGGTGAGATTTGTGTAGTAACACGTAGGGTGCCCTGGTGAGATTTGTGTAGTAACACGTAGGGTGCCCTGGTGAGATTTGTGTAGTAACATGTAGGGTGCCCTGGTGAGATTTGTGTAGTAACACGTAGGGTGCCCTGGTGAGATTTGTGTAGTAACATGTAGGGTGCCCTGGTGAGATTTATACAGTAACATGTAGGATGCATTGATGAGATTCATGCATTAACATGTAGGATGCCCTGGTGAGATATATACAGTAACATGTAGGATGAATTGATGAGATTTATGCAGTAACATGGAGGATACCTTGGTGAGATTCATACAGTAAGATGGAGGGTGCCCTGGTGAGATTTATGCGGTAACACATAGGATGCCCTGGTGAGATTTATGTAGTAACACATAGGATGCCCTGGTGAGATTTGTGTAGTAACACGTAGGGTGCCCTGGTGAGATTTGTGTAGTAACACATAGGATGCCCTGGTGAGATTTATGCGGTAACACATAGGATGCCTGGGTGAGATTTGTGTAGTAACACGGTAGGGTGCCCTGGTGAGATTGTGTGAGTAACACGTAGGGTGCCCTGGTGAGATTTGTGTAGTAACACGTAGGGTGCCCTGGTGAGATTTGTGTAGTAACACGTAGGGTGCCCTGGTGAGATTTGTGTAGTAACACGTAGGGTGCCCTGGTGAGATTTGTGTAGTAACACGTAGGGTGCCCTGGTGAGATTTGTGTAGTAACACGTAGGGTGCCCTGGTGAGATTTGTGTAGTAACACATAGGGTGCCCTGGTGAGATTTATGCTGTAACACATAGGATGCCCTGGTGAGATTTGTGTAGTAACACGTAGGGTGCCCTGGTGAGATTTGTGTAGTAACACGTAGGATGCCCTGGTGAGATTTGTGTAGTAACATGTAGGGTGCCCTGGTGAGATTTGTGTAGTAACACGTAGGGTGCCCTGGTGAGATTTGTGTAGTAACACGTAGGATGCCCTGGTGAGATTTGTGTAGTAACACGTAGGGTGCCCTGGTGAGATTTGTGTAGTAACACGTAGGATGCCCTGGTGAGATTTGTGTAGTAACACGTAGGGTGCCCTGGTGAGATTTGTGTAGTAACACGTAGGATGCCCTGGTGAGATTTGTGTAGTAACATGTAGGGTGCCCTGGTGAGATTTGTGTAGTAACACGTAGGGTGCCCTGGTGAGATTTGTGTAGTAACATGTAGGGTGCCCTGGTGAGATTTATACAGTAACATGTAGGATGCATTGATGAGATTCATGCATTAACATGTAGGATGCCCTGGTGAGATATATACAGTAACATGTAGGATGAATACAGTAACATGTAGGATGAATTGATGAGATTTATGCAGTAACATGGAGGATGCCCTGGTGAGAGTCATGCAGTAAAATGGGGAATGCCCTGGTGAGATTTATACAGTAACATCTAGGATGCATTGATGAGATTTATACAGTAACATCTAGGATGCATTGATGAGATTTATACAGTAACATCTAGGATGCATTGATGAGATTTATGCAGTAACATGTAGGATGCCCTGGTGAGATTTATGCAGTAACATGTAGGATGCCCTGGTGAGATTTGTGTAGTAACACGTAGGGTGCCCTGGTGAGATTTGTGTAGTAACACGTAGGGTGCCCTGGTGAGATTTGTGTAGTAACACGTAGGGTGCCCTGGTGAGATTTGTGTAGTAACACGTAGGGTGCCCTGGTGAGATTTGTGTAGTAACACGTAGGGTGCCCTGGTGAGATTTGTGTAGTAACACATAGGGTGCCCTGGTGAGATTTATGCGGTAACACATAGGATGCCCTGGTGAGATTTGTGTAGTAACACGTAGGGTGCCCTGGTGAGATTTGTGTAGTAACACGTAGGATGCCCTGGTGAGATTTGTGTAGTAACACGTAGGGTGCCCTGGTGAGATTTGTGTAGTAAACACGTAGGTGCCCTGGGTGAGATTTGTGTAGTAACACGTAGGATGCACTGGTGAGATTTGTGTAGTAACACGTAGGGTGCCCTGATGAGATTTGTGTAGTAACACATAGGATGCCCTGGTGAGATTTGTGTAGTACACGTAGGGTGCCCTGGTGAGATTTGTGTAGTAACACGTAGGATGCCCTGGTGAGATTTGTGTAGTAACATGTAGGGTGCCCTGGTGAGATTTGTGTAGTAACACGTAGGGTGCCCTGGTGAGATTTGTGTAGTAACATGTAGGGTGCCCTGGTGAGATTTATACAGTAACATGTAGGATGCATTGATGAGATTCATGCATTAACATGTAGGATGCCCTGGTGAGATATATACAGTAACATGTAGGATGAATACAGTACATGTAGGATGAATTGATGAGATTTATGCAGTAACAGGGACGGATGCCCCTGGTGAGAGTCATGCAGTAAAATGGGGAATGCCCTGGGTGAGATTTATACAGTAACATCTAGGATGCATTGATGAGAATTTATAACAGTAACTCTAGGATGCCTTGATGAGATTTATACAGTAACATCTAAGGATGCATTGATGAGATTTATACAGTAACATCTAGGATGCATTGATGAGGATTTATGCAGTAACATGTAGGATGCCCTGGTGAGATTTATGCAGTACATGTAGGATGCCCTGGTGGAGATTTGTGTAGTAACACGTAGGGTGCCCTGGTGAGATTTGTGTAGTAACACGTAGGGTGCCCTGGTGAGATTTGTGTAGTAACACGTAGGGTGCCCTGGTGAGATTTGTGTAGTAACACGTAGGGTGCCCTGGTGAAATTTGTGTAGTAACACGTAGGATGCCCTGGTGAGATTTGTGTAGTAACACGTAGGGTGCCCTGGTGAGATTTGTGTAGTAACACGTAGGATGCCCTGGTGAGATTTGTGTAGTAACACGTAGGTGCCCTGGTGAGATTTGTGTAGTAACACGTAGGGTGCCCTGGTGAGATTTGTGTAGTAACACGTAGGGTGCCCTGGTGAGATTTGTGTAGTAACACGTAGGATGCCCTGGTGAGATTTGTGTAGTAACACGTAGGGTGCCCTGGTGAGATTTGTGTAGTAACATGTAGGGTGCCCTGGTGAGATTTGTGTAGTAACACGTAGGGTGCCCTGGTGAGATTTATACAGTAACATGTAGGATGCATTGATGAGATTCATGCATTAACATGTAGGATGCCCTGGTGAGATATATACAGTAACATGTAGGATGAATACAGTAACATGTAGGATGAATTGATGAGATTTATGCAGTAACATGGAGGATGCCCTGGTGAGAGTCATGCAGTAACATGTAGGATGCATTGATGAGATTTATACAGTAACATCTAGGATGCATTGATGAGATTTATGCAGTAACATGTAGGATGCCCTGGTGAGATTTATGCAGTAACATGTAGGATGCCCTGGTGAGATTTATGCAGTAACATGTAGGATGCCCTGGTGAGATTTATACAGTAACATGTAGGATGCCCTGGTGAGATTTATGCAGTAACATGTAGGATGCATTGATGAGATTTATGCAGTAACATACATGTAGGATGCATTGATGAGATTTATGCAGTAACATGTAGGATGCCCTGGTGAGATTTATGCAGTAACATGTAGGATGCCCTGGTGAGATTTATGCAGTAACATGTAGGATGCCCTGGTGAGATTTATGCAGTAACATGTAGGATGCCCTGGTGAGATTTATGCAGTAACATGTAGGATGCATTGATGAGATTTATGCAGTAACATACATGTAGGATGCATTGATGAGATTTATGCAGTAACATGTAGGATGCCTTGGTGAGATTCATGCAGTAACATGGAGGATGCCCTGGTGAGATTTATGCATTAAGATGGAGGATACCATGGTTAACGAACAAACAAACTGTATTTTCAAAGGGTCACATGTTGGGCACGCATGCCCGTCTTACATTTGGCCCTTGCAATCACTCATCTTTCGTTCATCAATTGTGCATGTTACATTCACATAGGAAGAAAACATGGTCAAATGATAAGATTCATGCAGTAAGTTCAAGGGTGCTATAGTGAGATTCATGCAGTAAGATGGAGGATGCCTAGGCGAGATTCATGCAAAACAGTAAGGTCACACTGGCTTAATGAAATAAATTTAAAGATAATAGCGCAATGCCTTGGTGAAATCCATGTAAGGAGCTGAAGATATATTGCTTTGGTTAAAGCCTATTTAACAAGTTTATGACAAAATGCCTTGTAAAGGAAGCAAAGAATAGTAACACTGCCACCTACCATGCATGTTGTGAGAGATGACTAAGGGGGATTGGTCTTGGGGCTGGCTGCCCCATCCTATAGAAAATGTTAGCTCCAATATCCAGCCAACCATGAACAAGTCTGAAGACAACAGATGGGATGGCTTGGTGTGAGTTGGTTGGGGGCTGTGCTCCAGTAGGCAATAAAGAGCAGAAGAAGAGACAGTAAATGTCGCATCTTGACAGGACTGCATTTATGCTTTTGTTTCTCTTCAGAGGAGAGGCTGGCCGAGTGGCTAGAATGCCAGACTTTCCTTCGGGAGACTCGGGTTCGATCCCTCGGTAAGGTGTGGGATTTTTTTCTGTTGGGGGAAAAAAGAAAATCCTAACCTGCACAGTTCGCGGTGACTGCACTAGCCAGGCGGCCTTAATTCCTCAGGCTCAAAGACCTCTCTGCCATACACCGCAAGGTACTATATTGGCAGTAAATGACAGTTTCTATTCAGAGCCGGCTCCATGGCGAAGGAGTCACAGATACAGTTTATAACCCCCACATGCAGCATTCAAAACACAGTTGCGGGCGATTTGGGAGTAGATTGCCTTGTGTTTTTTTTTTATGAAATGGTATGGGTGCCGGTCGTTCAGAAAGCAATGGCAAACTACTGAATGTATACTTGCCCAGGAATCACAAACAGCCAAAAAATGTTCTTTCCCCCCCCCCCCCCCCCCCCCCTTTCAAATTGTAGTTTTTGTGCTTTGTGGGCATCTGTTGTGATGATATCCTTCAGGATTGAAATAAATAAATAAACGTTTTTCGCTGTAGAGGATTAGAAAAGACTAAATTATGCGAAATCCTGATTGCACACATTAGTAGCTGGACATTTAAAGAACCGTGTCCTTTCACAGGCGAGCGCAAGTTTGTTTGTCAGTGCTGCGATCGAGCATTCAAACAGCAAACACATCTTCAGCAGCACTACAGGATCCACACTGGTAAGGCATCCATCGTTGGTAGGTCCTCAGGTCAATAGAGCATGTTGTGACGCTTCCTTAGTCGGATGTCGCATGCTGTTAGACTGTGTTGTGACGCTTCCTTAGTCGGATGTCGCATGCTGTTAGACTGTGTTGTGACGCTTCCTTAGTCGGATGTCGCATGCTGTTAGACTGTGTTGTGACGCTTCCTTAGTCGGATGTCGCATGCTGTTAGACTGTGTTGTGACGCTTCCTTAGTCGGATGTCGCATGCTGTTAGACTGTGTTGTGAATCTTCTTGTTGCTTGTGGTGTTCCTGGTGGTAGAGTTTATTGTAAAAGTGTCTTAGGTTGTGCCTGAGGTCGATAGAGTATGTCATGCAGCTTCCTTTACTTGTGTCCCAGGCTGATAGAGTATGTCATGCAGCTTCCTTTACTTGTGTCCCAGGCTGATAGAGTATGTCATGCAGCTTCCTTTACTTGTGTCCCAGGCTGATAGAGTATGTCATGCAGCTTCCTTTACTTGTGTCCCAGGCTGATAGAGTATGTCATGCAGCTTCCTTTACTTGTGTCCCACGCTGATAGAGTATGTCATGCAGCTTCCTTTACTTGTGTCCCAGGCTGATAGAGTATGTCATGCAGCTTCCTTTACTTGTGTCCCAGGCTGATAGAGTATGTCATGCAGCTTCCTTTACTTGTGTCCCAGGCTGATAGAGTATGTCATGCAGCTTCCTTTACTTGTGTCCCAGGCTGATAGAGTATGTCATGCAGCTTCCTTTACTTGTGTCCCACGCTGATAGAGTATGTCATGCAGCTTCCTTTACTTGTGTCCCAGGCTGATAGAGTATGTCATGCAGCTTCCTTCACTTGTGTCCCAGGCTGATAGAGTATGTCATGCAGCTTCCTTTACTTGTGTCCCAGGCTGATAGAGTATGTCATGCAGCTTCCTTTACTTGTGTCCCAGGCTGATAGAGTATGTCATGCAGCTTCCTTTACTTGTGTCCCAGGCTGATAGAGTATGTCATGCAGCTTCCTTCACTTGTGTCCCAGGCTGATAGAGTATGTCATGCAGCTTCCTTTACTTGTGTCCCAGGCTGATAGAGTATGTCATGCAGCTTCCTTTACTTGTGTCCCAGGCTGATAGAGTATGTCATGCAGCTTCCTTTACTTGTGTCCCAGGCTGATAGAGTATGTCATGCAGCTTCCTTTACTTGTGTCCCAGGCTGATAGAGTATGTCATGCAGCTTCCTTTACTTGTGTCCCAGGCTGATAGAGTATGTCATGCAGCTTCCTTTACTTGTGTCCCAGGCTGATAGAGTATGTCATGCAGCTTCCTTTACTTGTGTCCCAGGCTGATAGAGTATGTCATGCAGCTTCCTTTACTTGTGTCCCAGGCTGATAGAGTATGTCATGCAGCTTCCTTTACTTGTGTCCCAGGCTGATAGAGTATGTCATGCAGCTTCCTTTACTTGTGTCCCAGGCTGATAGAGTATGTCATGCAGCTTCCTTTACTTGTGTCCCAGGCTGATAGAGTATGTCATGCAGCTTCCTTTACTTGTGTCCCAGGCTGATAGAGTATGTCATGCAGCTTCCTTTACTTGTGTCCCAGGCTGATAGAGTATGTCATGCAGCTTCCTTTACTTGTGTCCCAGGCTGATAGAGTAGCCATAAAGCTTCTTTAACGTGTGCCCCACCCCCTGATAGTGTAGCTGTAATGCTAACTTGGGTTTTGTCTCATTCTGACAGAGAATGGCATGTGCTTCCTTGTGTCCTAGGCTGATAGAGTAGCCATAAAGCTTCTTTAACGTGTGCCCCACCCTGATAGTGTAGCTATAATGCTAACTTGGGTTTTATCTCATTCTGACAGAGAATGGCATGTGCTTCCTTGTGTCCTAGGATGATAGAGTAGCCATAAAGCTTCTTTAACATGTGCCCCAAGCTGATAGTGTAGCTGTAATGCTAACTTGGGTTGTGTCCTGGTCTGATAGAATATATCATCTGCTTCCTTGTGTCATATAATGGGAAGAAGAAAAAAAATGGGGGGGGGGGGAAGGAGATTGGAGCCACATTCTACCAGAGATTGATTTCCCCTTGACCACTAATATGAAAGCAGCTTGCATAGATGCTACTCTTCTATGAATAATGCTATAATTTTACATTGATAAAATAAGAATATAATAATTACACAGATCTCCTTATATAACAAAACATAAGGTGGTTTTGGCTCCAGTATGGGCTTCAGTTCAGTTCCATGTGAATTATCTTCAGGGCACTCCAGATATTCTACCTGCCAACTCGGTGGTCATGTGTTCGCATCCCTCTCAAGGCAGGGACATTTACAAATAAGCCTGGGCTTCAGGTCGACCCATCCTGAAGGGGGTATTATGAAATGTTTCAGTAAGTAATAGCAGCTGGCAGGATGCTGACAGCATCACCCATCAAGTGCCTGTAGATCTATACAAGCATGGGAGTAGAAACAAAGACAAATGGAAGCCATGATAGTACAGTGGCTAGCATGCTTGCCTACCGGCCTGGTAGTCATGTATTTAAATCTCCATTAAGACAAGCATTGGCCCAGCTTGACCCAAGTTAAAATGTGTACCAGGAAATGTTGTGGGAAGTAAGAAAACCCGGTATGATATTAACTACATCGTCCATCGAGTTCCGATTGGTCTCTAAGAATATGAGGATAACACCATATACTCAATACACCTTACGGATGTGAAAGGATCCTTTACTTTGTACTTTACTCCTTTGTACATGCCCGGAGTAAAGTACAAAGTCAAGGATCTGTTTACGTGTCTTAAGGTGTATTGAGCTTATGGTGTTAGCCTCATGTAAAAGGAAGCTTTACTTTGTACTTGACACCTGGCATATCCCAGGGTGCCTAGGTCTTCTCTGTGTTGCATCACCAGCATGACTAAATGTGCCAGTTTAGTGTTGATCGGCGAGCCTACCCATATTTTTAGTTTGCTGCTCTCTTCTGACTGCTCCGATTTTCAGTTCAGATATTTGCATTTTAACTATTATTATTTTGGCATGTATGTTTTTTAAACTTCTTCTTCTTCGTTCCTCTTTCGAGGGGAGTGTGTGACACCTGGTTATGCACCTTTCAGGCCAGTGTGTCTGACATCAGCACTCTTTTGTGTCAGGTTTGCTCCTCTAGACAGATTCCATCCAAGATAACAGGCTTCGTCTACCTTTGGGTAGATTGTTTCCTAAACATTTTGCCAAGGCAAAAAATGTTTTCATTAATTCACTAGGTTTTTCCAGTATTTTAGATAGTGCATCTTTTTGGAGCTGTTCCCCTGGTTAGGTTATGCAGTCAACTTCTGTGCTGCGAGTCACATGTTTATAAATATTTAGTATGTGGTCTAGCTGTTTGTAGCAAGACTCCCTGGTGTTGTAGTGAGCATTTTTGTTTATGAATAATTTGTATGTGTTGTAGCTATTTGTAGCACTGGTGTTTTTTCTGCATGTTGATTTAGTGTCGTAGTTCTGTGGTGAAGGGGTTACGAATGCAATTTGTAATCCTGCAAACCACTTTCAAAACACAATTGTGGGTGATTTGGAAGCAGGCCGCCTTACTTTGGTTTCCGTACAATGGTATGAGTGCCAGTCGTTCAGAAAGCAATGGAAAACTACTTGCTCAGGAATAACAAACATCCTGTGAAGGATATGCAACTAACTTTTTATTTAGTGTAGTAGCTCTAGAGCATTTACCAACTGCAAGCAAAATCCAGCATCAGGCTTCACAAATGAGATATCGTGTGAAGGTGGTCAGATGTGATAGGATGAGGAATCATACTGACCAAGACTTCCTTTAATCTGTCCCATGGTACATCTTGGAAACAGTGGCTAGCCTGTCTAACAGAGAGATGTTTGTTGTTTGTTTGTTTTGGTTTAAATATTGAGCCATGTAGTTAAGTACCACTATTTAATTTCATTCAGTTTGCTTATTGGTAATTTCACATGGCTGCATATTATTATGCCTTAATATAGTTACTTTAGTGTTATTTGTTTCATCTTTGTTTTGTGTTAATGCAATCTGTTTCTTGTTGTTGTTTACTGATGAATGTTACTGGCTGCAATATCCTCTCTTTTTGTAGAGCTGACCTACACTTTCTGTTTTACTATTGTTTACATTTTCCAATCTTGCATTGTCTTTTTACTTTGTCTAATTAATTAGTAAAATTTTGTAAATATTTTCAGGACTCAAATATATAATCAGGAGAAATAAATTTGCAGGTATTCGTCGCCACTCATAGAAACAAAGGAAAGACGTGGAGATAAGGATATCACATTAGGCAGCATACAAATTCAAAGCTGTAGGCACACCGGGATTTGAACCTGACACCTGCAAGTGACTACAGTGAAGAGACGAGTGCACTTTGAGTCAAGCCAACAAGACACCCTGAAAGTTATATAACTGCAGTTTTTTCTGGCTCATTGTGTTGATTTAAAAATTGATTAAAGATGATATATTTGCATGTGTCATGCATGTGTTGTTTTTATTTAGTATGACAGATGTATGTACGTCTTATGAGTTTGTTGAATTTCTTAAATTGTTTTCTGTATTAATTTTATTTTTGCGCTCGCTCGCTCGCTCGCTTTGAATTTAAGCGTAGTCCACACACAACTTCTAGTAGTGCTGGACTGAATTTTGTGTGTGGATTGGCTTTCCCTGTTACCAGTGGCCCTCGCCATCAGGCGAACCCACTCCGACTTCAGAGGTACTTGTAATTAACATCCCCAAGTCAAGGACAATAGATCAACATTTTAGTCCAACTTGCTTGGTGTAGGGGTTGGACCTCTTACCTCGGGATCAGCACACCGGATGTGTAAGAGCACGGGTTCTTATCCATTCGGCCAGGCTGACCTACTTTTCTGTAATATAATCAGTTTTTATGACTGCATCTTTGATTAGAGCAGAACTGTTGTTGATCTGGTTCTTTTCATGTAGCGTATGGTTATAAGCCGGTCTCTGTGGCGATAGGTTAAGAACGCGGTTTGTGATTCCCATGTACCCGCGTTCGAAACACAGTTGCGCGTGGTTTGGCAGCAGGCCACATTACACTGGTTTTTTACATAAATGGTATGGGTGCTGGTCTTAGAAAGCAATGGCAAACTACTGAACGTAAATTTGCCAAGACATCAACAACAACAAAAATGCTGGTGTTGACTGCAAATGTCCTGTAAAAGGACATGCAACTAAATTTTTGTGGTTATAAGCATATATGTGATGCCGCTAGCCATAAGCCTGCCAATGCCTGTTTCAAGAATAACTGCACTATGTTTTGCACTTTATTGCAGGTAATTTTGTCTGAGAAGTAATAAGTCTGTAAAAGCATGTGCCCCGATTGATCTGTAGATCCGTTAAAACCAGTTGTATAACTTAATTAAGTGGCCTGAAATTTAAGAGACTTCAGACTCCCAGGTATTTCATGCAATCTAGGAGGTCTCCGTTGTGAAGTGGTCAGGCTGTTTGCTTCATGCCCTAAAAGGTGTGGGTTCGTTTTCAGACTGTGTTCAAACCATCAGTGCAGTGTTTCTGGAGATTCCTAGGTGTTATCGCTGGAGCTGTGGAATTCATACTTTGTGTGATGCTTTCAGCATGCAGCTTGCCACACTGCAGAGAGAGACTGAGCTAGAGGGTGTAAAATACAGTGCCCTGATGTTTATCTTCTCGCCTTTAATCCCTTTATTTCATACTGGGTCTGTGTGCGAGTTTTGTTTTTTATATTATAGAATTTTTTATAGCCACTGTTGATATTTTTTAACGATTAGGAAATAACTATAGAATGTCTGGGTTAAAGTTCATGTGGAAAGATTTATTTTGTCTGTGAGATGGTTGGGTCTTCTAAAGTAGCTTGTAGATACTGCAAGTAGCAAGTAAACACTGATGACTACATAATGTCTGGATTGCCTGATTCATTTTGTAGGGAAACACTAATGTCTGTAGAATGTCTGGGTTGCCAGATTCATTTTGGAGGGAAACACTGTCTGTAGAATGTCTGGGTGCCTGATTCATTTTGGAGGAAGACACTAATGTCTGTAGAATGTCTGGGTTGCATGATTTATTTTGGAGTGAGACACTAATGTCTGTAGAATGTCTGGGTTGCATGATTTATTTTGGAGTGAGACACTAATGTCTGTAGAATGTCTGGGTTGCATGATTCATTTTGGAGGGAAACACTAATGTCTGTAGAATATCTGGATTGCCTGATTCATTTTGGAGGGAAACACTAATGTCTGTAGAATGTATGGGTGCCTGATTCATTTTGGAGGAAGACACTAATGTCTATAGACTATCTGGGTTGCTTGAGAAAGTTTGGATGGAGACACTAATGTCTGTAGAATGTCTAGCTTGCTTGAAGAAGTTTGAAAAGGAGACAATATTGTCTGCAGAGTGTATGGGTTACATAAGGTATTTTAGAGGAAAACACTCATGTTTGTAGAACATCTGGGTTTTATATGTTCGTTTGGAAGGAGACACTAATGTCTGTAGAATGTCTGGGTTGCACAAGGCAAGTTTTAAAGGAGGGAAATAATGTTTGGACTGCCTGTGATAGCTATGTTGCCATCATTATCTGCAACAGAAGGCATATTTATTCTACATTAATGGATTTACTTGTGTCTCATAAGACATTAGAATGTTTATTCTTTTTTATGTCTCTTTCATTTGTTTCATCCTTGTTTTCTTTAATGTTTATTTTATTTTCTGCGACTCATTATGTGTGTGTGTTATTTTTATGTTTCTGTTTGATTATTCATTGTTTCATTCTGTAAATAATTCTCCCTACATTCTTTCATTGTTTCTGGTTTTGTTTGTTTGTTTGTTTGTTTATTTACTTTTGTAGCATTTCATTATTAATTGTGTGTATTGTTTCTGAACTCCTAATTATTTCTGTCATTGTCTGTGTGTCAATGGTTGAATTTTCTTCTTTCTTTCTGCCAGTTTTTACCTTGCTCATCCTGTTCATATTTTACAGATATTTAGCAACACATGCTGGCTTGTTAACAGCCCTGACAGACATATGTCTCTCTCTTTCTCTTCCTCCCTCCTTCCCTCCCTCTCCTCTCTCTCTCTCTCTCTCTCTCTCTCTCTCTCCCCCTCCCCCCTCTCGTTCTCCCTCCATCCCTCCCTCTCTCTCTCTCCCCCCCTCTTTCTCAGTCTCCCTGTCCTCCTCCCCCTCACTGTCTCCCTCACTCGTTCTCCCTCTCTCTCCCAGTCCTTCTCCCCCTCATTCTCTTAGTGAACTAATTCTCCCTCTCCTTCACTCTCTCCCTTGCTCTCTCTCTGTCTGTCTCCCTCCCTCTCTCTGTTACCCATTCCCTCCATCCCTCTCTCTCTCACTCTTCCTCCTTCCCTATCCCTCCCTCCCTGTCTTTCTCTCCTCCCTGTCTTTATCTTCTCTCTCTCACTCACACTCTCCCTACTTCCTTCTCTCTCCATTTCCCTCCCTATCACCCCCTCACTCTCTCTCTCTTACTTGCTCTCTATCTCTCCCTCGCTTTCCCTCCCCCCCCCCCCCCTCTCTCTCTCTCTCTCTCTCTCTCTCTCTCTCTCTCTCTCTCTCTCTCTCTCTCTCTCTCTCTCTCTCTCTCTCTCTCTCTCTCTCATATATATATGTTATGTCAAGTTATTAAATCCAGAGACTTATGAAGTTTTGTGAACATGTCACCCCCACCATAAATCCGACACCCACAACTGTTAACTTCTATGGGAGTGACTGATCACTTGTCTCAAGTACAGTGTGGTAGAATATTCATCATACATCCAGACTTGTAATTATACATGGGTTCTTCTTCTCCACTTCTCTTTCTTCTCCATTTCTTCTTCTTCATCATCATTGTTGTCACCGCCACCAGACTCCTCCTCCTTCCACGAGGAAGCATAGTCCCTCAGCAGCTCACACTAGAGAGAGAGAGAGAGAGAGAGAGAGATTGGTATAGAGAGTGAGAGAGAGAGAGAGAGAGAGAGAGATTGGTATAGAGAGTGAGAGAGAGAGAGAGAGAGAGAGAGAGAGAGATTGGTATAGAGAGTGAGAGAGAGAGAGAGAGAGAGAGAGAGAGAGAGATTGGTATAGAGAGTGAGAGAGAGAGAGAGAGAGAGAGATTGGTATAGAGAGAGAGAGATTGGTATAGAGAGTGAGAGAGAGAGAGAGAGAGAGATTGGTATAGAGAGAGAGAGAGAGATTGGTTATAGAGAGAGAGAGAGAGAGATTGGTATAGAGAGGAGAGAGAGAGAGATTGGTATAGAGAGTGAGAGAGAGAGAGAGAGAGAGAGAGAGATTGGTATAGAGAGAGGAGAGAGAGAAGAGAGAGAGAGAGAGAGATTGGTATAGAGAGTGAGAGAGAGAGAGAGAGAGATTGGTATAGAGAGTGAGAGAGAGAGAGAGAGAGATTGGTATAGAGAGAGAGAGAGAGATTGGTATAGAGAGTGAGAGAGAGAGATTGGAGCTAGTTTCTACCCGGGCTTGGTATCCCAAGACCACTAACATGGAAGCAGAGTGTATTAGATACTACTCTTCTATGCTGTAAATACATGATACAAAAAAATATAATAAAACACTATTTTAAAATGGTACTTAGCTGTAAAGCGTGAATCCTCTAAAGAAGCCATGTGGGTCTTGCTTAAAATCGAGCACGAAAAACAGACTTACGTTTCTGTTTCCTGTGGCAGGCAATATGTAGGTACCTAGTGAACCATCTTGTATAACTGGCTACAGATTTGGTATTTTGGTGTGTTACCGATTCTCATAAAAAGCCAACTACTTTGTCAGCATCATTCATCATCATCTCTTTGTTATTGTTATCATCGTGGATATCTGTATCATCATTTTCATCAAGCTTGACACTACCAACATAATTAATTAGTGATTGAGTTATGAAATTTATTTACGACACATCTTGTCTGCCATTTCATGAAGAAATGGGTTTTCTTTATGTGTATGCCTTTCTGTAACAGCAGTTGTGATTTCAAATACTTCTATCTCAAACAGTTCTTAAATAAGGGTTAAAATAGTAACATTATGGGACAGAAGGAGTTAAAGTGATAAATGCATGGATATGGAGGGGTTACAATAGTAACATTATGAAACAGAAAGAGTGAAAGTAATGACAAGGATAGAGTGAGTTAATTTAAATAGGACAGTAGGTCACATTTGGGGCCAAATCATAATATGCACTTCATCTCTGACTTGTAAATTATATACTGCATATAAACAAACATTGAGATCTGCTGTAAAATCTCCAGAACAAAATTTTTTTTGTTGGGTGTATATAATGATAAGGTTATACGCTAAATCTGATCATTCTCCTTCAGTTGGTTACTGAGTTACGGATTTTTATATGAGGGCAAACATTTGTGAACGCACTATAACTTCATGGCTTCATTGGAACCCTGCTATGGTGCTTGTTGGCATAAAACAGGTACCAGAGATTTATTTTTGCAGATGGAAAGGTATTGAAGAAGGTAGTTACCAGACATGGTAATGCCATGATTTTGTACATGTGAAGATTTATTGCTCAGAGGTATTATATCTTTCTCTACCTCTAAAAGATCAGGTACAGGTTACAATGAGAACTTTTACGTGGTAGGGCATTCAAGGATAGTATACTTCCTCTGAACTAGGGTAGTGCTAGGATGCATAGTCTTCTCTAATAAGGTAGAAAAATAAGAGGACCCATGTGCACTATAAAATGTCCTTGGCAATTAGAAATCAAATTGATTTATTTGGTTTTTTCCGGGATTTGAGATGGGTGACGTGATACTCTAGTGTAATAATTTGGTTGCGTCTAGCGTGTGCCGCGTGGTTTAGTGGTTACACACCCACATCACACACCAGTGATCTGGGTTTGATCCCAGGTCCAGTCAAAGATATGCACTACTGACGAGCTCAAACGAGAGCGAAACTCGAGTCAAGTGCTTCCAAATTGACGTGGACAAGGCCTTAGGTTTGTACCAGAATACGATCAGTGTTGCCTATAGTGGGTTGTGCCACAGCTGTGGCAAATTTAAATTTGAAAATCTGTGTACAGAATTTATATTGGTGGCTTACAGGGTTCTGATATCCACACATGTGGATCCACGCCAATGCTAAAGAGGTTAGGGGATGTGCTGAAAGTCCACTTGTGTGGGGAGAAGACTGAAGCTTTTGTGTTTCCTGTGATGATCCTTTAGCAGCTAACTAAAGCAAAGGGTTCGTTATGCTGCCACCAGCTGTGGCTTGCTGGATGCTGAAGGTTAAACCATTAGAAAATGGAAAATATTGAAAGTTACTAGCCATCCAAAGCAAAGTGTCCATTATGTTGCCACAAGCTGTGGCTTGCTGGACACAGAAGGTTAAACCATATATGATTCTAGAAAATGAAAAATATGGAAGGCTGCCCATTTTTGAGCCCTAATGTATGGAGTAAACTTGTTTTTTTCTTCCCAGGTGAAAAGCCATACAGGTGTAAATTTGAGAACTGCGAGCGGGCTTTTGCACAGCTGTCCAATCTGCAGCATCATATGAGGAACCATGACGACCAGGTCAAGAAGGAGGCCACCCGTATTCACAAGTGCCAGATTTGTCACAGGTGCTACACCAATGAGAGCAGCCTGAAATCTCATACCCTTAAGGTGAGTTCAGAGGAGATGTTTGTGTTGTTACATGAGCTATACTCTAAAGGTGAGATCATAGGAGACATTTGTGTTGTTACATGAGCTATACTCTAAAGGTGAGATCATAGGAGACATTTGTGTTGTTACATGAGGTTGGTCTCATACTATTAAGGTGAGTTCATAGGAGACATTTGTGTTGTTACATGAGGTAGGTCTCATACTCTTAAGGTGAGTTCATAGGAGACATTTGTGTTGTTACATGAGGTAGGTCTCATACTCTTAAGGTGAGTTCATAGATGTTTGTGTTGTTACATGAGCTTGGTCTCATACTTTAAATCCCTAACCATATATTAATATTCAGAGATGCGGATATCACAGACCCTAACCATCCTGATATCGTTGTATAAATGCTCCAAAAGAAATGTACGTATGCATATAAAAATGGTACTGTAATTACACCCTGTCCTGTTCGTAGGAACGGCTAACCTCTTCCTCCAACGGCACAGCTATCCTTCTAACAATCCGGCAACACTGCCATACCTCCTTATTAAGAATTTCACCATGAAATCTAAATGTCATGCGATCTGAGCAGGCTTTTCGTTTAGCACAACTGATGTTTACCCACCGTTACCATCGTCACATATGTCCTGAGTTATCCTCCACCGAGAATATCATGCTGTCGTTAAACGTAGACAATGATGTATTGTTAATACTTGGATTCCGTTCATATCCCGGACGATCCCCCATATTACCAAGGGGTTACTCAGCTGACCCTCCTCTAAGTACTCTATTTATTAGCACTACACTTCTCATACATGTATTGGGTCCTCTCTTCATTTGGCTTGGTTCTGAGTCGACTATCATGGCATCTTAAATAATATCAACAACACTTTTTTGAACAATAAGTATGTTACTGTTCATTGACGCTGTGCACAATAGATAACATGAACTCATCTATGTTCCAGTCAAACCTAATGTTTATTGCTGAACCGCCCTACCACATTAGCCCTACACTAGGCCGGCTATCTGCCATGTCCGCCTTCCCATGTATGTTGCTGATGTCTGGTAGAGTTCAAAACATTTCCAGTGGATATCACAGACCCAAACCATATATGAAAACCCAATGACAGTGGATATCACAGACCCAATCCCATATATGAAAACCCAATGACAGTGGATATCACAGACCCAAACCATATATAATAACCCAATGACAATGGGTATCACAGACCCAAACCATATATGAAAACTGAATGACAGTGGGTATCACAGACCCAAACCTTATATGAAAACCCAATGACAGTGGATATCACAGACCCAAACCATATATAATAACCCAATGACAATGGATATCACAGACCCAAACCATATATGAAAACCCAATGACAATGGATATCACAGAACCAAACCATATATAAAAACCCAATGACAGTGGATATCACAGACCCAAACCATATATGAATATTCAAGAGAGTGGATATCACAGACTCAAACCATATATGAATATTCAAAGACAGTGGATATCACATACTCTAACCATATATGAAAACCCAATGACAGTGGATATCAGAGACCCAAACCATATATGAAAACCAAATGACAGTGGATATCACAGACTCTAACCATATATGAAAACCCAATGACAGTGGATATCACAGACTCAAACCATATATAAAAACCCAATGACAGTGGATATCACAGTCTCTAACCATATATGAAAACCCAATGACAGTGGATATCACAGAACCAACCATATATAACAACCAAATGACAGTGGGTATCACAGACCCAAACCATACATAAAAACCCAATGACAATGGATATGACAGACTATAACCATATATGAAAACCCAATGACAGTGGATATCACAGAACCAACCATATATGAAAACCCAATAATAGTGGATATCACAGAACCAACCATATATAACAACCCAATGACAGTGGGTATCACAGACCCAAACCATATATAAAAACCCAATGACAGTGGATATCACATACTCTAACCATATATGAAAACCCAATGACAGTGGGTATCACAGGCCCAAACCATATATAAAAACTGAATGACAGTGGATACCACAGACCCAAACCTTATATGAAAACCCAATTACAGTGGATATCACTGACCCAAACCAAACATAAAAACCCAATGTCAGTGGATATCACAGACCCAAACCATACATACAAACCCAATGACAGTGGGTATCACAGACCCAAACCATATATGAAAACCCAATGACAGTGGGTATCACAAACCCAAACCATATATAAAAACCCAATGACAGTGGATATCACAGACCCAAACCATATATGAAAACCCAATGATAGTGGGTATCACAGACCCAAACCATATATAAAAACCCAATGACAGTGGATATCACAGACCCAAGCCTTATATAAAAACAGAATGACAGTGGTTACCACAGACCCAAACCATATATGAAAACCCAATGACAGTGGATATCACAGACCCAAACCATATATAAAAACCCAATGACTGTCAGAGTCTAATGTATTGCCAGCAGAGATGCAGAGACATCGTTACACCCGCCAGGCGAATAGTCCCTAGTGGGGATGCTGTAACATCGTTACGCCCGCCAGGCGAGTATTAGTTACCTGCCTGCGAGGTTGCCGGCTGACGAGACAGCCAGCGGTCAGGCAAGGACAAAGCAGGACGCACGCAGGCCTCGTGAAGCCACTTCAGGTGGGCAGGCGCGTTGCGAGAAATAGCCAGACAGCTCTGGGACGCGGACTCGACTGGACGTATGATGGGAGAAAGGCTTGTGTTGTTTCTGTGGCCCGAAAGTCGAGTGTCTGTACATCTTGTGAGACTGATTGTAAGCTGTGGGTTGCCTGTAAGTGTATTGTTATAACTTATGTATTGTGATGATCATCTCTAGATCGTGATCTGTAAATAAATCTATCGAAACTTAGTGTTGTTGAGTCTCAAGTCAAATCACGTTGTATTTGTACTGTTTCACATGTGTTAGGTTAACGAGCCAGGTTTAAGACCCTGACATGTGTGGACGTGGTGGCATTCGTCCGGCTTTAAAATGAACGTGGTTTAAGTAATTAACTTGTAAAACCTAGATTTGTGAACTTAGAAATTTTTGTTCAACTCTAGAGTACATTTAAATGTGATTGTGAAGGCCCATTTTGATATATATTATTACATTGTTTGAACATGGAGACTAAATGTAAACGTACAGTGCATACATATTGTTTGATCTCGTAAAAGTTGTAAAACATTTGTGATTGTGGAACTTGTCACCGTTTTGACCTTGTCGACATTGTGATCTTGTCGACATTGTGACCTTGTCGCCATCTTGTAAACTTGATGTCTATGTCCTTACTGAATGTCATCTTGATGTAAGTGATGTGTCATCAATGTTGTAAAGTGTTGAGATATAGTTAGATTGTCTTCGTAAAGTGAGTTGTGTAAAGCAGAAAGTTTCGGAAAGAAAGTGACTTGTGATTTTGAAAAAAAAATTGTTGACGGACAACATTACGACCTACAATTATACTCAACGCCATACAAAC
Organism: Cepaea nemoralis; assembly: GCA_014155875.1. Lineage (NCBI taxonomy): Eukaryota > Metazoa > Mollusca > Gastropoda > Stylommatophora > Helicidae > Cepaea > Cepaea nemoralis. Next base: position 616,058 of record JACEFZ010011456.1, read on the forward strand.
CTAATCAAAACTTAGTGACAAGCATATACACCACATCAAACAGACGCTAATTTATTTCCTCCAAAAACAAAGCAGGTTTTCTGTGCCATCTGAAACCCTTGAAGTAGAGGTCATTTGTGTTCTGAAGTAGCGACCCTACAGTTCCTAGTCCGTATTTCAACCGTTCTTCACCGCATCCAGGACACTTGAGTATATTTTTCTTTCTATATACTTTCGGATGCAAATTTAGGCACATATTGTCAATAGAACGCAATTGTAAATTGTTCACGTTACTAACAACTTGTAACAAATTGTGTGTCTGATATTTCATTTGCATTTTCCATCATGTCGTCATTAAATGATTTCATCGATATGGGGTTGAAGTTAAAGTTAACAGGTGATGAGTTAACGAAGTGGAGTGAAAGGAAATACTCTGAATACCTCCTAGTACAGGAAAAAGCTAATGAACGCGATGAAAGAGCAGCTGAAAGAGCGGCCAAGCAAGCAGAGGCAGCAACCGCGGCAAAACAAGCTGAGTTAGATATTGAACTGAAAAAGGCAGAGATTGAAAAAGAAACAGAATTAAAGAAGGCAGAGATAGCAGCTCAAAGTAAACGGGAAGAGCTGGAAGTGCAATTAAAAATCAAACAACTTGATACTGAGACTGCCATTAACAAAGAGTCTAAGAAATCTGAGAGACTGGAGAAAGAAAACCAGTACAAGAAATATCAAGGTATTGTACGTAATTATACCTCAGGTGACTGCATTGCAGCCTTTACCCAAAATTTTGAGACTTTAATGGACCATTACCAGGTCCCATTGTCTGAATGGAATATTATTTATATGAGAAGTTTATCAGGGGAGCCTCTGAAAGTCATAGAGACTATCCCCAAAGACCTCAGAAAAGATTACCATTATCTAAAATCAAAGATTATGGCACATTTTATGTTAGATGAGGCAGGTTACAGAGAACAATTCAGCAAGTTGAGCCCCAAACCGACTCAAACGTTCTCTGACTACCTCTGCTTAGTCCGAGATATATTTTCCAAATGGACTTCAGCAGCTAAAATTGATAAGAACTATCAAAAGTTAGAAGATCTTATCATCAGAGATAAAATCATTTCATCTATTCCATCAGCATTTGCAAAGTTTTTGCAAGAGAATGAATGTACGAGTGTAGAGCAGATTGAGAGGCGTGGTTCGGCTTATTACACAGCCAACAAGCATTGTTTTGCCAGTGAAGCTACTGAAACCAATTTTGTAGCATCGGCTAACTATGACAAACCCTATAGTAGGCACAAACCTTATAAGCCTATATCTGAGAAGTACAACCATTGTAACTATTGTAGAATTTCACATCATCAAGGTGAGATGTGCGACAAAAACCCCGCATATCTTACGTATTTACAGAACATCGTAAACAGACAAGATAAGGAGCGTAAATCCTTTAGAAATTTGCGTAAATGTTTTCTCTGTAAGGCGTATGGACATTATCGCCATGACTGTAAAGGTAGGCAAATGACCAAGAAAGCCAATGCCGCCTTATTTGATAGTTCATCATCAGATGAAGAACAATCAGAGATACACCCTGTGAACTCAGCACAGGCTTTTGATATGTTTAACTCAAATAAATGTACTGTTTGTAATACCTTTTATGAAGATGGTATTTTAACATGCGGCCACTCCATTCCTATTGCCAATGAAGAAGCTAATTTGGTAATAGACTCCAAAGGCAGAATAAACATCCATCAGGGATACGTGAATGGCAAGTCTGCTACAGTCCTTCGGGACACGGGAAGTTCATTGATTGGACTGAAGAGAACGTTCATAATGCCTACAGACTATACAGGCAGGCACGTAACACGCAGAACATTCTCCGGCAATATTGAAAAATACCCACTAGCATGGGCATATATTCAAACACCTTTCCTCACTGGGAAAGTAAAATGCGCAGCATTAACAAACCCGGTGTGTGATATTATAATTGGAAATTTACCAGAGGTAAATGATATGCCTCATGACATAACATCTCTTTGCATTAATGAGATCACAACATCACCATCAAATGTCATCATTGATAATGTTGTACCACCTAATGAATGTATGATAGCTAACGCAGCACTAGTATCTCATGACATCATTGATAACACTGTTTCATCACCATCTGATATCATTGAATGTGTGAACGCAGTAACCAGATCTACTGCTAGAATGCAAGATGAAATTGATCAAACTGAGGCTATAGAAATGCTTAGCCCAGTATTACTACCTCCTAAAACCATGAAGGAGACTTTTGTAACAGCCCAAAAGGCTGACCCTTCATTGTCAAAATATTTTAATCTGATCGGCCAAAAGCCAAAGTTAACCAAAAATGCAAGATGGCATTTTGCTTTGAAAAATTGTATCCTCACCAGGTATTATACCAGAGGTGACACCACAACAGAGCAAACGGTTTTGCCAATTGAGTATCGTAAGCAAGCCTTACATCTTGCCCATGATATACCTCTTGCAGGGCATATGGCATACGCTAAGATCAGATCAAGATTATTATTACAGTTTTATTGGCCCAAATTCTGCAGTGACATTAAGCAATATTGCAGGAGTTGTGACATCTGCCAAAAACTTGTAAAGAAAGGAAAAAACCCACAGGCAAAGTTACAAATTACTGACTTAGCCAGTCGACCTTTTGAGAAAATATCTGTCGACATAGTGGGCCCTCTTAATCAGATAACAACCAGAGGGAATAAGTATATATTAACTGTTATTGATCAATGTAGCCGCTGGCCTGAAGCGATTCTGCTAAAGAACATAACTGCCAATGACATAATGGAAGTTTTCTTCCATATATTTTCACGGATAGGTTTTCCAGACACTATCCAATCAGATAGGGGAAGTTAGTTCATTGCCGCATCTAATCAAGCTTTCACCAAAATGTTAGGGGTGAAGCAATGTTTCAATTCCCCATACCATCCTCACTCGAGCGGAATTATAGAAAAATTTAACGGTGATTTAAAGCATATGCTTGCTAAAGTCACGCAAGAGCACCCCAATAACTGGGACGTATATTTACCTGCTATTCTCTTTGCTTATCGCGAGGTGCCACATGCTAGTACAGGTTTCTCTCCTTTTGAACTTATCTATGGTGCCAAACCACGTGGCCCATTAAGCATCTATCATCAAATGTTAACTGAATCCACTCCTTTACTCAAACCCATATCATCATACGTAAATGTTACATCATTGCGTGAAAGAATCATCAAATCTTGTATAATTGCAAAGGATGCACTAAAATTATCTGGTGCTACATATAGACAATATGCTGACAAAGGTAACAGGACAATAACGTTGACACCTGGACAGGACGTTCTTCTTCTTCTACCTAGTGACAGACACTTATTGACTGATTCTTGGCAAGGACCATTTAAAGTGACGAGACAGATTTCACCTTTAGACTATGAGATCCAAATAAAAGACAAACACAAAATATTCCACGTCAATATGCTAAGACCATATTACAACAGAGACAACGAACAAGACGACACAACAGCATGTACAGTGATAATAGACCATGAAGATGATGAGGCTAGTGACGAAATTCCAACACCTGCATTAGACACGACGAACGGCTTGAAGGAAATTAAAATCAATCCAAATTTAACTCAAGCAGAAACAGACAGTTGCAAACAGCTCATACAACAGTACAACACCATTTTCTCCAACAACCCAGGACAAACAGAATTAGTACAACATCACATCACACTCACGTCAAATACACCTATAAAATGCAGACCATACACCATTCCATTACATTACAAAGAACACTTACATCAAGAGATCATCAGCTTAGAGAAAAACAACATCATTAGACGATCCCAATCAAATTTCTCATCTCCAATGGTCATAGTACGCAAAAAGGACAACACAATAAGACTCTGTGTCGACTATAGAAAATTAAATAAGATAACTCTTTTAGATTTAGAGCCAATGGCAAACTCTGAAGATCTATTGACAGAACTGACAGACGCTAGGTTCTTTACGAAGGTAGACATGACGAAAGGTTACTGGCAAATAGCAGTAGACGAACAGAGCAGACATCTGACAGCTTTTGCCACACCTTGGGGACTGTACGAATGGTGCAAACTTCCATTTGGGCTTGTCAATGCCCCAGCAACATTCGTACGTATGACACGACTTCTACTAGTAGACATTCCGAATATTATCTGTTATATAGACGACATTTGTGTTCACACAAAGACGATGACAGAGCACATAAAGACATTAGAACAGACATTTGAACGCATTAGACAGCATGGACTGACGGTAAAGCCTGCAAAAGTAGACATAGCCTATCAGGAAATATCCTTCTTGGGGTACAAAATATCTAATGGCTTTGTCACGACAGACGATAACATTGTGTCCAAGATACTAAAACTCTCACTTCCGACTACGAAAAAGCAAGTCAGAAGTTTGTTGGGACTTATAAATTATTATAGGCAGTTCATACCAGATTTTGCTGAACTGACCGAAGTATGTACTAACTTACTAACAAAAGATCAACCCGAGAAAATTGTAAGCAATGAATGCCTAAAATTTGCATTCCAGAAAGTATTATCTTGTTTTTCTGATAATAGCTTACACAATCCCATTCTGAAATTGCCCAATCTTCAATTATCTTTCAGAGTATGCACAGATGCGAGCTCCGTGGCGATTGGAGCAGCCTTGCTACAAGAGCACAATAACATCCTACATCCCGTATATTACTTCTCGAGAAAATTAAAACCTAGAGAATGCTTTTGGTCGACACCGCAGTTGGAAGCCCTTGCTCTAGTTGAGGGTATAACTAAATTTTCCAGATTCCTCCTGGGACGTCATTTTATTGTGGAGTCTGACAGTAGTCCATTGAGATTTATCAATTCAGGTGTACCTTCCAACCAAATGATAGCTCTCTGGTCTCTTAAGCTTCAAGATTACAGCTTTGAAGTTCGACACATCGTGGGCAGAACCAACACGATTGCCGATCTTTTGTCCCGTTGTCCGACCGACCCAGTAAGCACCAATGTCTGAGTGCAGTGTGTAAAATACACTCAGACCAACACAGCCATGCATCAGTGAAGTTTTTTTTTCCACGAAAGCTGTGTATGTCTATATGATGTGATAGGGTTAATTCCCAATATATATAGTTTTCTTATTTTATTATTAACGTAGTGATTGTCGTGAATAATTGTGTAGTGTGTGGTAGAAAGAGAACTTTATTAATTGTATATATTACGAAACAAGAACAGTGCCACATTCGCTCTGAACTTACCGCAAGCGAACTGTCAAATTTATCCGTGGTATCTGCAGTTGGAACTTATCCAGGGATATTTTAACTCCGTGTGTGAAAGTGTGACCTGAACAGTGACATCTACACCAATGCAGTCAATCGAAATCCAGAAGTTTTTCCAGTGAAACAACCAACACATGAACGATTAGAACATTCCGTTTTACTACATCAGACCGGAACAAGTGTGTTCTACAAATTTCAACATCGTGTTCGTGTGTACTTCCGGATGAGTTAGAAATTTAGTTAAAAGTAGCAGACGACAAACAAAAGCTTAAAAAGTTATAACACTTCTAAACTATTTACGATTCAATAATTTCGAATACACGAATTGTGTATTAAGATTTTTCATTTAGTGTAATCTTAGAATCATATCTTGATTAATTTATTCATACTACCGACTTTTTTTCGCTAGTATGGAGAAACATCAAGCTATGACGCTGAGAAATAGAATAATTATTGTAAAATATTATATTTCTTAATTTTTGAAGTTATGTCCCTTTCATTTAATTGTTATTACATTATTACACCAAGGGCGTTAATTGAAATGTATACGATGATGTATTGTGTATAAATAGCCATGTTGTTGCCAGATTGTTAACACGCCAAGAAGCCATCTACTGGGCATGGTAGAGTGTTACCGACATTGCAGACCGACACAAGAACTCCTGGCCAAATGAGGTCAGAGTTTGAGCGTTGAATGCGACTTATATAAAGCCGTATTACGGTCTTGCCAGATGTTTTTTGTCTCAAAAAGCATATTATTACTTTTTTTGAAAGGCTGCGAGGTAGTTGCTTGGGAAGCTGTTACTACCGATCTGACTGGGTCAATAATGCAATTAAGGTAATCAGCCATCGAGAGGATGAAGCTTGACGAGTGTTAAAGGTTGAACACCACATGTCTTTAGATACAATGTCCATTTCTTATGTGTTTCTATGCCAAGATGTGTGTTTTTGTATTTCTACACCAAAGTAAATGTACATAACAGAAAGGTTGACTCTGACAGGTTAAAAATATTAACCCAGTATTGTATATAGAGTGTACATGAAAGATAACATCTTTCATGAAGAAGCCCTCGAGGGAGCGTGTCAGAGTCTAATGTATTGCCAGCAGAGATGCAGAGACATCGCTACGCCCGCCAGGCGAATAGTCCCTAGTGGGGATGCTGTAACATCGTTACGCCCGCCAAGCGAGTATTAGTTACCTGCCTGCGAGGTTGCCGGCTGACGAGACAGCCAGCGGTCAGGCAAGGACAAAGCAGGACGCACGCAGGCCTCGTGAAGCCACTTCAGGTGGGCAGGCGCGTTGCGAGAAATAGCCAGACAGCTCTGGGACGCGGACTCGACTGGACGTATGATGGGAGAAAGGCTTGTGTTGTTTCTGTGGCCTGAAAGTCGAGTGTCTGTACATCTTGTGAGACTGATTGTAAGCTGTGGGTTGCCTGTAAGTGTATTGTTATAACTTATGTATTGTGATGATCATCTCTAGATCGTGATCTGTAAATAAATCTATCGAAACTTAGTGTTGTTGAGTCTCAAGTCAAATCACGTTGTATTTGTACTGTTTCACATGTGTTAGGTTAACGAGCCAGGTTTAAGACCCTGACAATGACAGTGGATATCACAGACCCAAACCATATATGAAAACCCAATGACAGTGGATATCACAGACCCAAACCATATATAAATACCCAATGACAGTGGGTATCACAGACCCAAACCATATATGAAAACCCAATGACAGTGGGTATCACAGACCCAAACCATATATAAAAACCCAATGACAGTGGATATCACAGACCCAAACCATATATGAAAACCCAATGACAGTGGATATCACAGACCCAAACCATATATAAAAACCCAATGACAGTGGGTATCACAGACCCAAACCATATATGAAAACCCAATGACAGTGGATATCACAGACCCAAACCATATATGAAAACCCAATGACAGTGGGTATTACAGACCCAAACCATATATGAGAACCCAATGACAGTGGATATCACAGACCCAAACCATATATAAAAACCCAATGACAGTGGGTATCACAGACCCAAACCATATATGAAAACCCAATGACAGTGGATATCACAGACCCAAACCATATATGAAAACCCAATGACAGTGGATATCACAGACCCAAGCCATATATGAAAACCCAATGACAGTGGATATCACAGACCCAAACCATATATGAAAACCCAATGACAGTGGATATCACAGACCCAAACCATATATGAAAACCCAATGACAGTGGGTATGACAGACCCAAACCATATATGAAAACCCCATGACAGTGGGTATGACAGACCCAAACCATATATGAAAACCCCATGACAGTGGGTATCACAGACCCAAACCATATATGAAAACCCAATGACAGTGGATATCACAGACCCAAACCATATATAAAAACCCAATGACAGTGGGTATCACAGACCCAAACCATATATGAAAACCCAATGACAGTGGATATCACAGACCCAAACCATATATGAAAACCCAATGACAGTGGGTATCACAGACCCAAACCATATATGAAAACCCAATGACAGTGGGTATCACAGACCCAAACCATATATGACAACCCAATGACAGTGGATATCACAGACCCAAACCATATATGAAAACCCAATGACAGTGGATATCACAGACCCAAACCATATATAAAAACCCAATGACAGTGGGTATCACAGACCCAATCCCATATATGAAAACCCAATGACAGTGGATATCACAGACCCAAACCATATATGAAAACCCAATGACAGTGGATATCACAGACCCAAACCATATAGGAAAACCCAATGACAGTGGGTATCACAGACCCAAACCATATATAAAAACCCAATGACAGTGGGTATCACAGACCCAAACCATATATGAAAACCCAATGACAGTGGATATCACAGACCCAAACCATATATGAAAACCCAAATGACAGTGGATATCACAGACCCAAACCATATATGAAAACCCAATGACAGTGGGTATCACAGACCCAAACCATATATGAAAACCCAATGACAGTGGGTATCACAGACCCAAACCATATATGAAAACCCAATGACAGTGGATATCACAGACCCAAACCTTATATGAAAACCCAATGACAGTGGATATCACAGACCCAAACCATATATGAAAACCCAATGACAGTGGATATCACAGTCCCAAACCATGTATGAAAACCCAATGACAGTGGGTATCACAGACCCAAACCATGTATGAAAACCCAATGACAGTGGGTATCACAGACCCAAACCATATATGAAAACCCAATGACAGTGGGTATCACAGACCCAAACCATATATGAAAACCCAATGACAGTGGGTATCACAGACCCAAACCATATATGAAAACCCAATGACAGTGGATATCACAGACCCAAACCATATATGAAAACCCAATGACAGTGGGTATCACAGATCCAAACCATATATGAAAACCCAATGACAGTGGGTATCACAGATCCAAACCATATAGGAAAACCCAATGACAGTGGATATCACAGACCCAAACCATATATGAAAACCCAATGACAGTGGGTATCACAGACCCAAACCATATATGAAAACCCAATGACAGTGGGTATCACAGACCCAAACCATATATGAAAACCCAATGACAGTGGATATCACAGACCCAAACCATATATGAAAACCCAATGACAGTGGGTATCACAGACCCAAACCATATATGAAAACCCAATGACAGTGGGTATCACAGACCCAAACCATATATGAAAACCCAATGACAGTGGATATCACAGACCCAAACCTTATATGAAAACCCAATGACAGTGGATATCACAGACCCAAACCATATATGAAAACCCAATGACAGTGGATATCACAGTCCCAAACCATGTATGAAAACCCAATGACAGTGGGTATCACAGACCCAAACCATGTATGAAAACCCAATGACAGTGGGTATCACAGACCCAAACCATATATGAAAACCCAATGACAGTGGGTATCACAGACCCAAACCATATATGAAAACCCAATGACAGTGGGTATCACAGACCCAAACCATATATGAAAACCCAATGACAGTGGATATCACAGACCCAAACCATATATGAAAACCCAATGACAGTGGGTATCACAGATCCAAACCATATATGAAAACCCAATGACAGTGGGTATCACAGATCCAAACCATATAGGAAAACCCAATGACAGTGGATATCACAGACCCAAACCATATATGAAAACCCAATGACAGTGGGTATCACAGACCCAAACCATATATGAAAACCCAATGACAGTGGGTATCACAGACCCAAACCATATATGAAAACCCAATGACAGTGGATATCACAGACCCAAACCATATATGAAAACCCAATGACAGTGGGTATCACAGACCCAAACCATATATGAAAACCCAACGACAGTGGATATCACAGACCCAAACCATATATGAAAACCCAATGACATTGGATATCACAGACCCAAACCATATATGAAAACCCAATGACAGTGGATATCACAGACCCAAACCATATAGGAAAACCCAATGACAGTGGGTATCACAGTCAAGAAAGTATTTTTCACATGCCTTAAGGCACATTAGGCACATATTCCTCTTCTCAAGTTTTCAATGACAGAAAAAGAGAACAGAAAATTTACAATGAAAATGAGATTCCTGAGAAGGACTAAAGTGGAGATAATAGCAGCAAAAGACACAAAGACAACTTATCACAAACATCAGAAAAAAATTAGTTGTCATGTTTTTTAAACATTATGAGAAGAGAATCTGCCTGTTATCTGTTGGGGTATCATCTTTGCACTCTGGGTAAGTCCATAGCTGCTCAGATCCTCCCCCTTGAAACATATACATCAGCGCCCAGTGGCTAATAGTCCCAGTTCTGTGTTGGTTGATGAGAAGAGAAAAACTGGAACATTGTGACAAAAAAAAAATTGTGAAAAAAACAAGTGACAAAAACGGAAAGTTGTGACAAAAGCAAAGATTTATGGAAAAGGAGACAGAGGAAAACAATGAGAGAATATTCTTGACAGCCTTTTGTCATGGCATGGAAAGGTGTCTGTGCATGAACTCATTCGTGATGTTGGAGATTGCAAGATATGAAAGAAGCATTTTTGCCCACGGAAGTTGACATGGTATTTAATTATGTTAGTTATGTTGTTGGTATGATGTTATGTTGTCCTTGTACACCAAAGGCTGAGATCTGTGGAGAGACACGTTGATGATGACTGTTGTTGTGGTGTATTGTTGATAGATGCATATTCATAATCTGTTGTTACATCATTGACTAACATGAATGTTACATCGTTGACACTGTTCTTGTGGTGTATTGTTGACAGATGCACATTCCCACCCTGTTGTTACATCATTGACACTGTTCTTGTGGTGTATTGTTGACAGATGCACATTCCCATCCTGTTGTTACATCATTGACACTGTTCTTATGGTGTATTGTTAACATATGCACATTCACATCCTGTTGTTACATCATTGACACTGTTCTTATGGTGTATTGTTGACAGATGCACATTCCCGTCCTGTTGTTACATCATTGACACTGTTCTTATGGTGTATTGTTAACATATGCACATTCACATCCTGTTGTTACATCATTGACACTGTTCTTGTGTTGTATTCGTTGACAGATTCACATTCACTCACATCCTGTTGTTACATCATTGACACTGTTCCTGTGTTGTATTGTTGACAGATGCACACTCCCACCCTGTTGTTACATCATTGACACTGTTCTTGTGGTGTATTGTTGACAGATGCACATTCCCATCCTGTTGTTACATCATTGACACTGTTCTTGTGGTGTATTGTTGACAGATGCACATTCACATCCTGTTGTTGCATCATTGACACTGTTCTTGTGGTGTATTGTGGACAGATGCACATTCCCATCCTATTGTTGCATCATTGACACTGTTCTTGTGGTGTATTGTTGACAGATGCACATTCCCATCCTGTTGTTACATCATTGACACTGTTCTTGTGGTGTATTGTTGACAGATGCACATTCCCATCCTGTTGTTGCATCATTGACACTGTTCTTGTGGTGTATTGTTGACAGATGCACATTCCCATCCTGTTGTTACATCATTGACACTGTTCTTGTTGTGTATTGTTGACAGATGCACATTCCCATCCTGTTGTTACATCATTGACACTGTTCTTGTGGTGTATTGTTGACAGATGCACATTCCCATCCTGTTGTTACATCATTGACACTGTTCTTGTAGTGTATTGTTGACAGATGCACATTCCCATCTTGTTACATCATTGACACTGTTCTTGTGGTGTATTGTTGACAGATGCACATTCACATCCTGTTGTTACATCATTGACACTGTCTTGTGGTGTATTGTTGACAGATGCACATTCACATCCTGTTGTTGCATCATTGACACTGTTCTTGTGGTGTATTGTTGACAGATGCACATTCACATCCTGTTGTTACATCATTGACACTGTTCTTGTGGTGTATTGTTGACAGATGCACATTCACATCCTGTTGTTACATCATTGACACTGTTCTTGTGGTGTATTGTTGACCGATGCACATTCCCATCCTGTTGTTACATCATTGACACTGTTCCTGTGTTGTATTGTTGACAGATGCACATTCCCACCCTGTTGTTAAATCATTGACACTGTTCTTATAGTGTATTGTTGACCGATGCACATTCCCATCCTGTTGTTACATCATTGACACTGTTCTTGTGGTGTATTGTTGACAGATTCACATTCCCATCCTGTTGTTACATCATTGACACTGTTCTTGTAGTGTATTGTTGACAGATGCACATTCCCATCTTGTTACATCATTGACACTGTTCTTGTGGTGTATTGTTGACAGATGCACATTCACATCCTGTTGTTACATCATTGACACTGTCTTGTGGTGTATTGTTGACAGATGCACATTCACATCCTGTTGTTGCATCATTGACACTGTTCTTGTGGTGTATTGTTGACAGATGCACATTCACATCCTGTTGTTACATCATTGACACTGTTCTTGTGGTGTATTGTTGACAGATGCACATTCACATCCTGTTGTTACATCATTGACACTGTTCTTGTGGTGTATTGTTGACCGATGCACATTCCCATCCTGTTGTTACATCATTGACACTGTTCCTGTGTTGTATTGTTGACAGATGCACATTCCCACCCTGTTGTTAAATCATTGACACTGTTCTTATAGTGTATTGTTGACCGATGCACATTCCCATCCTGTTGTTACATCATTGACACTGTTCTTGTGGTGTATTGTTGACAGATGCACATTCCCATCCTGTTGTTACATCATTGACACTGTTCCTGTGTCGTATTGTTGACAGATGCACATTCCCACCCTGTTGTTACATCATTGACACTGTCTTGTGGTGTATTGTTGACAGATGCACATTCCCATCCTGTTAATATATCATTAACACTGTTCTTGTGATGTATCTTTGACAGATGCACATTCACATCAAGCCCATAGATCAGCACGCTGCTCCGCCTGTCAAGAAGAGGAAAAAGCGCAAGAACAGGGACCTCTATGGCAATGCTCCGACGATGGTCCCTGTTTCATCTTCTTCAGATGGGTCATATCCCGGGGCCTATGCCAGGAATGAAGACTAGTGACTCGCGACCTCACAGCCCCACATCATCATCAGACGATAATGATGAAATTATATTTGTCGGTGAACAGGTTGGTCCACCGCGATTGGATAACTTTGGTGGGCTCGTTGGAAGTTTGGGCGGCCAGGGTCAGATGTTGCAAGGTGTTAGTGAGCGTGGCATAGATATGGGTCACCAGATCCCATTCTCAGGGATGGGAAATTTCTCTCGTGGAACAGATCCTTTGGCACTGCTGGCTTCAGCTAATCGGTTTACTCTTCAAGAGAACATGATGGCAGGATTTGGTGGCACACTAAACTCTTTCTCTGAGCAATTTTCCTTTCGAGATGCTGCTCTTCTGAACAGCCGCTTTGGGGATCTTAGAGGTCCTTCCCAAGGAACAAGTTTTGATGACCGGTTCTCCGCTGGTAACTGCAATCAACAGCAGCTTCAGAGAGATCATGATGGCTTTGGCAGCCATGTTGACTTAAATAACCGTGGAAACGGAGGAGCCAGTAGCAACACTGCTGATGGGAATAGTGGGGATGGTGGTGATGATAACATGCATGTCCACAATGATAACTCCAGCAAGATCCGCAATCAGATTTCAGCTCACAACCAGAAGCTTTCTCCGGAGCGCTGGCATAAGCGGGCTGGGCTCTGGAGTAGGAGCAATGATGCAAGGGGGCCTCTTAAAGCAGATTAAACAAGAGCCCTTGGAATACTTTTCAACCTCCTGCCACGGAGGTGAGCAGTTTGGAGGTATGGGAGTTGGAGCTGCCCGAGGGTTCCTCTCCCCACAGCACATAATCAGTTCCCATCTACGCGGTCAGCTGCCTTCCCTCAATGTGCCCCTTCTTCGGGACCACTTCCCTCACAACCAGATGCTGCCACAGCCTTCCTCATCAGCCTCATCCGGTACCTCCTCCACACCTGTCTCCAGTATAGCCAGTTCCTCCTCTCCTATGCCTTTGGCCTCCACTACATCGTCAACCTTAGTATCGCTACCACTTCCTCTTTCTCATATGGGCCTTTATCACCAGTCACAGTTCCCCACCCCACAGAGGATGGGTGGCCTGCACCCGTCGCCAGCATCCACCCCCTCGTCAAGCCAGATGTCACAAGGTGGCAGCCATCAAGCAGTCTCAGTTCACGGAGATGAAGAGCCCCACTAGAGCCCCAGGATTTGAACCCGTTCTCTCCCTATTCTGGCTGACAGTGACTTCAGCATGCTTTAAGCATATTCAACACACAAGGACATATCTGCCAATACTAGCACATATGGCAGAACAGTTACCTACTGCACAACATACTAAATCGTTACGTGACATTGGTTAACAACATATATTATGTAATATCCGTTGTTCAGTTGGAGTGTGCCCATGACTACACCTCCGTGATCTGCTGCTGGGTGTCTTCATCTTCTTGTTTAAGGTCTACAACTTTGTTTAACGAACCCTCCGTTTCTAGTGAAACAGCCATATGTTAGCTGGCTTCACAAAACAGTTGCATTTTAGTTGCATCTCACAAAGAATAGTTGTGTTTTAGTTGCAATGTACAAAACAGTTCAGCTTTAATCGCCACTCATGAAGGGTTGTGTTTCATTGATTATATTTCTCAAGCGATGGATGTGGATGGAGGTGGCTTCGAATTACTGAAATGTGTTTATCTTCACTTGATATGTACATTTGTTTTTGTATGTTTTAATGCATTGCATTTATGCTGTAGCGTGCACAGTGGAAGTGCCATAGTGGCGCAGTTGGTAGCACACAAGCCTGCTGCGACGATGGTCATGGGTTTGAATTTGCTTCGAGGTGATTTAAAGAAAAAAATCAACCTGGGCTACTTAAAAAGTCTTAAAAGTCGAGAGGATTGACTTCATTGCACTTCGTTCTATCCCATATGGCTTGGTTTATCTCCTCAGAGTGGCCTGCCAAAAGCATTGCACAAAGCACAAACTCCGTATCTCCAGCAATGACCCCCAGGTTGACCCAGTCTAAAAATGAGTACCATGAAAAGTGTTGGGAACTAAAGGTAGTTGGTGGGATGTTGACCTCATTGCCACCTAGAGTACCGATTGGTCTGTACATTGCCACCTAGAGTACCGATTGGTCTATACATTGCCACCTAGAGTACTGATTGGTCTATACATTGCCACCTAGAGTACTGATTGGTCTATACAGATATGGGGCTGGTTCTATTTGCCGGAAGCTTTAAGCATTGCCCAGAACCTCCACTCACTCTCTTTTGAGTCGGTCTCTCCCGATATGGGTACTCGCCACTTGGTCCCAGAGAGGCTTCATCTGATCACCTATATCATAAAGCAGCTCTCCACCGAGAGGGACAGCAGCAGCCACTCCATCAGCCTGTTCATTACCCTGCACACCTGCATGTCCTGGGCAAAACATCTATGCTTTGCTCGCAGCCTCCGTACTGTTCGAGCAGAAGAAGATGTTCTTGTAATATTTCTTTGGAAAGGAAAGCCTAACATAGTTGCCATATATTGAATTGAAAAATATAGTCAGTAGAACAATGCAGACAGCTTAGTTTCAAGTCTGTGACGTCAATTGATAAAATAAATTATGTTATTATGGAACATAAATATTTCATGACAGTGTTTTTTGTAAAATAATGAGTGTTAATTTATCGCAAAAAAAAAGGCTACTGTTTAGCAAGCTTTTATAGCACAAATTATGTTCTTTGTTAACAGAAAATGTTATTTTATAGCATAGTTTGTATGTTGTTTTATAAAATATTGATCATGTTATTCTGTAGCATTGCGCTAATGAAAGAGAAATTGTATTGTTTCTGACAACCAATTTGTATAGGCACAGAAATATATTATTGTTGATGGAATTGGACAATCTTTTTTTCCTCATGATATGTATAAATGCTGTATCAGCTTATTGAGATGGAATATGCATATATGGGTTGACATTGTCAAATACCAATAGTTCTTGGAAAAGGGATTGAACTGGGTACTTTCAGATCCTGAGGTGGACACCTTAACTATATATTCTGTTTCTTTTAATCTGGTTTTACATTGTCTTTCCATATATTGTTTCTTTAAATCTCGTCTTACATTTTCTTTCTATATACTCTGTTTCTTCAGATCTGGTTTTATGTTCTCCTGTCATATACTCTTTTTCTTCAGATCTCATTTGACGTTGTCCTTTCATATACTCTGTTTCTTCAGATCTGGTTTTACGTTGTCTTTCCATATACTTTGTTTTTTCAGATCTGGTTTTATGTTGTCTTTCCATAAACTTTGTTTCTTCAGATCTGGTTTTATATTGTCCTTCCATATATTGTTTCTTCAGATCTGGTTTTATATTGTGCTTCCATATATTGTTTCTTCAGATCTGGTTTTATATTGTCCTTCCATATATTGTTTCTTCAGATCTGGTTTTATATTGTGCTTCCATATATTGTTTCTTCAGATCTGGTTTTATATTGTCCTTCCATATATTGTTTCTTCAGGTCTGGTTTTACATTGTCCTTCTATATACTCTTTTTCTTTAGTTCTGGTTTTACGTTGTCTTTCCATATACTCTTTTTCTTCAGATCTGGTTTTACATTGTCCTTCCATCCTCTTCTTGGGTTCCCTTTTGGTCTTGTACTCTGGATTTGTGTTTTCACGGAAGGATGTTGAAATTAAAAAGAACAGCTATACTGAAAACACCATGGATATTGAAATTGAAAATACCATGGATAGTTAAACATAATACTCCATAGACAGCCAAACTAAAGACACCATGGACAGCAAAGCTGAAAACACCATTAACATCAAAGCTGAAGACACCATGAACAGCGAAACTGAAGATACCATGGACAGGCAAACTTAAAACACCATGGACAGCCAAACTGAATACACTATGGACAGGCAAGCTGAATACACCATGGACAGCAAAACTGAAAACACCATGGACAGCAAAACTGAAGACACCATGGACAGCCAAACTGAAGACACCACGAAAAGCCAAACTGAAAACACCATGGACACCAAACTGAAAACACAATTGGACACCAAACTGAAGACACTATGGACAGCCAATCTGAATACATTATGGACAGCCAAATTGAATATGCCATGTATAACCAAACTTAATACAACATGGACAGCCAAACTGAAAACACCATGGACAGCCAAACTGAAAACACCATGGACAACTAAACTGAAAACACCATGGACAACCAAACTGAAAACACCATGGACAGCCAAACTGAAGTTTAGTTTTCAGGTGCGACAGTTTTCTGCAGACACTGTCTTGAGTTACCAGTACTGATGGCAACCCCTCAGACTTCCATGGCAGAAAGTAAGACTGCTACTGCTGTGCCACACATACACAAATCATCATCATCAACATCTCACCCAGTGCCTTGCCAACTGGCATGGGCGATCATGCCTCTCCACAAACTATGATCTTCAACGACATGGATCATTTCAAGTGTTGACTCACTTCCGTGCCATGACACAAAACTGTCAGGAATTTTCTAATGTAATCTTCCTCTATCTCTCTTTCCACAAATCTGTCCAGTTGTCACAACACGTTTCAGTTTTTGTCATCTCATAATGTGGCCAAAAAATGACTGCTTCTGTCTGATGATTGTGATATGTTGTCTTTGCGACTCAGCTTCACACACACATATTAAATGTAATTAATGTTTATCAGCGTAGATGCCATCCAATGATGGAACATCACTCATCTTATATGGAGTAAATCCTTACATGTTTTTAGTAGAGGATGTAGATAGATGTTGGACTCTGAAAGTAACAAAACCTCAGCTTCAACTACATTTTGAAAGATAAGAATTCAGAATTTACATTATGAATTCACGTTTGTAATAATAGCGCTGCCAGCGACCTGCACAAAAACATCACAGGTTTCTATACTATATTGGAAAATATAAGGTGAAGAAATCTAAAGTTTGTATAAGATGTTTATATTGAAAATATGTTACAAAGAAATTCAAGTGTGTATGAGATGTATGTATTGAAAATATGTAACAAAGTAATTCAAATGTGTATGAAATGTTTGTATTGAAAATAGTAACAAAGAAATCAAAGTTTGTATGAGATGAGATGTTTGTATTGAAAATATATAAAAAGATATCTAAGTTTATGTAAAATGTAGATTTAATTCAGTTGGATATATTTTAGTTGTAATAAAGTAATAAAGAAAAGTAGGAAATGATGCAAAATCAACCCTTGAGCACTCCAGTCCGGAATATTGCCAGTACTGTAGACAGCCTGAACTAATGGACACTAAGGTCACCAAACAGTGGAATACCATCTCAGTGTGGAGTGTCAGGAAGTGAGAGAGCTGATCAACCAGCTAAGGAAGGTGTATCAGAGCAGCAACTGAATGTACCAATCACATACCACCAAAGGAAAAGAATTACCAAGTCAATCAGAAAATCACCAACACCAGCACAAACAATTACTATCTTATGGATGTACCAGAATAAATAATTATTCTACACCTCAGAACAGGACACAGTTAAATATGCAGTCACATGTGTACATAATTTATGATTGGTAAGTCAGCCATGTGTACATTTGATCACATACGCCAAGACCTGATTTTAATACCTATATCTGTTCCCCCATCTTGGAGAATTTCTTTCTGCGGTACCACATTTCATATATATTTTAATATCTCTATCTGTTCCCCCATCTTGGAGAATTTCTTTCTGCTTAACCACATTTCGTATTCTAATATTAATACCTCTATCTGTTCTCCCATCTTGGAGAATTTCTTTCTGCTTAACCACACTTCATATTCTAATTTTAATACCGCTATCTGCTCCACCATCTTGG
Source organism: Cepaea nemoralis (assembly GCA_014155875.1). Classification (NCBI taxonomy): domain Eukaryota; kingdom Metazoa; phylum Mollusca; class Gastropoda; order Stylommatophora; family Helicidae; genus Cepaea; species Cepaea nemoralis. The sequence goes on from JACEFZ010011456.1 coordinate 634,796, forward strand.
AGAATTTCTGTTTGCTTCACCACATTTCGTATGCAAATTTTAATACCTCTCTATTCCCCCATCTTGGAGAATTTCTTTCTGCTTAACCACATTTCGTATTCTAATTTTAATACCTCTCTGTTCCACCATCTTGGAGAATTTTGTTTTGCTTCACCACATTTCATATTCTAATTTTAATATCTCTGTCTGCTCCCCCATCTTGGAAAATTTCTTTCACATCACCCACTGAGTGCCGATTAGTGTATACAAATCTAACACCATATACCTGCTGCACTTCAAGGTCTGTAAAAGGATTGTGTATTTTACTAACTACCGAGACAGAACCTGAATGGGGGTGACTGTTGCTGAGCAAAGATATTTCATTTCGCATACCTTCCGTTTTTACTTTGCCATTATTTTTTAATTACCTGTGGATATTTTGGTTGTGAGATAAATATTTTAATTATTTTTGTGTTTCATTTTGGTTTTCTTTTTAAAAAAAATAAGATGGTCAAAACATGAGATTTTTGGGTAGGTTTGTCAAGCCCTCTAGTCCCAGGTTGACCTGGCTTTGAGAAGGGTACCAGGAAATGTCTTAGGAAATAAAGGCGGCCGTGTGGTACTGACCACATCGCCCGTTGTGAGCTCATTGGTCTATGGAAATAATGGGGCAAGTACCATATATCCTATATGCAAGCCCTCAAACATGTGAAAGAGCCCTTTATTTGATTGACTAGTCACACTTTACCTTCATTCGTTACCAATAAAGGCATGTCACATTGTGTTGTCATGCTGGGGGTGTGGCCTAGGAGACTAGGGGTGTGGCCTAGGAGACTAGGGGTGTGGCCTAGGAGACTAGGGGTGTGGCCTAGGAGACTAGGGGTGTGGCCTAGGAGACTAGGGGTGTGGCCTAGGAGACTAGGGGTGTGGCTGGGGGTTTGAACCCGATCCACTGTTGAGCAGGCAAGAACACTGCATGTGTTGTAGATGAGGATGGAGAACGTGCTGTGATGCCAGTTCTTGGCTCAACTCCACCACAAATGTTGAGTAGACAATTAAAAAATAATAGACACATGTCATATCCTTAGGAGTACATTGTTCATACAATAGAAAGCACACCTTTGAAAACAGTGAAATCACCTCACCCCTGGTAACTGCTCTCTTAATAAGATAGAAGTCAAAGGTTTTACAATATGAGTGTTCAAGGTGTAAAGGAATGGATAAGGAAGAAGAAAAATTTATTACAATACGCATGTTGAATATGAGAAGGAATAGATCAGAAAGAAGACAAATGTTTTACAAGTATTTAATATATAAAGCAGTGGATAAGATAGAAGTCAAATATTTTACAATACAAATGTTTAATGTGTAAAGGAGTGATTAAGGTAGAAGACAGATGTATTACTATACAAGTGTTGAATGTGTAAAAAAAATGGATAAGATAGAAAACAAATGTATTACTATATAAGTGTTGAATGTGTAAAGGAACATATATAAGATAGAAGACAAATATTTTATTATATAACCGTTTAACGTGTAAAGGAATTAATAAGATACATAAGAAAATGGCTGCATGGTTATATTTTGGCATATGAATTTTATAACAAAGTATTCCCTTAGTGAAGTTAATCACAGAAACTACAAACAATATATTGCATGATTTATTGCCTGGCATGTCTCGTTGCATCTCGTCAGGCGCAGAGTTTATATTATATGAATTAAATAAACAAATAATACACTGGCTGACATACTGAAAACATTGTCATTGATGTTGTTCAAATGTGCCGTATGTTATCCCCAGGGTAATCTAAGATTCAAAAGGAAGTCCTTCTATTTTCATAGAAATGACTGAAATCGCTTAATTGATAATGCCTTAATATATTTGAGCAATCTATTATTGTTCATGAAATACAGTATACAAAATGCCTGATCTTTGTTGTTAACTCTATGATTACTAATAAGCAATGAGTTTTATATGGAAAGTTTTGGATAGGACACCTATCTTGGGTTAAAGTTCACTCTCATCTCCCTCCTTGTCATAAAACATACCTTGGTTTGATCTGGGAAAATAGTAAGGAAAGGAGATGGCCACATCATTTCATGAAATCAATATGGGGCATGAATATAACATCCCTGGTATTATATACCCAAATAGTGCATCTGCTATATAGAAGACAAATACAGGGTATATTTTTAATGACTGCAGTGTTTGAAAATATTGCCAGTCCAAGTTTTGTATGTATCTATTATGTTGCATGAACTTTACAGAGGGTGAATACAAAACTTGGACTGGCAATATTTTCAAACACTGCACAGTCATTAAAAATACACCCTATATTTAAAGATGATTTCCTGACAGATATTGCCATAGGGTAAGGAGTGTTAAACTGGCACATATATTAGATCACTGTATGGATGGAATGACCAACTCTCTCCCTCACTGCCTTTCATCCTAAGGAAGTATCCACAAAATGCGTATAGCTTTCTAGTATCCATGTAATAAGTTTGGATTGACCCTAGATCCCTGCAGGGATATCATATTCTACTGTGAAGGAGATTTGAACCCACGGTCATTGGGGTGACAAGGAAATGCCTTGCCACTGAGCTACCACAGGTGCAACAGCTGTGCTGGCCAGAGAAAACCTGCTGCTGACAAGGATTGAACTCATGGCACTGTGTTGGCAAGGTTTGTTCACTAAACACATTGCCACCAAGACTGTCATGTGACAATTACTTTGTTATACAGTCTTAGGGAGCCGCAGTGGCCAGCATACTTGGCTGCCTGCCTGGTGGTCATCTGTTCAAATCCCTTTCTAGGCAGGGGATATTTTTTTTATTGATCTCGGCTTCCAGATCAACCACAGCTTAAAGTAAGCACCAGAATATTACCTGGGATGCAAAGGCAACTGGCATAAAATTGTGACAGCATCGACCATAGTCTGCTGGCTGGCATGGTATTGTGACAGCATTACCCCATAGTCTGCTGGCTGGCATGATATTGTGACAGCATCACCCGATTGTCTGCTGGCTGGTCTATAAATATGGAGCTACCACCACATACCCAACTGCTTCACAGCTGATGAAGCAGGTTAGACGAGGCCAAATTTGGAATATTTGTTTTTGAAAATTGGAATTGGACATACCCAACATACTTCAGAAGCTGGAAAGGGGTCCCTTCCTTAGCTGCTGTCTGGGTTGATTTTCATTTAATCTAAATCTTCCCAGCCTTTTAGCAAACACTTTTCTTTTTGCTCTCGTTTGCTTTGAACTCAAGTGTAGTCCATACACACTTCTTCTAGTAGTGCTGGACTGAATTTTGTGTGTGGATGAGCTTTTACCTACTAACACTGTCCCTTGCCATCAGGCAAACCCACTCCAACTTCAGGGGTATTTGTAATTTACTTCCCCAAGTCAAGGACGACAGGTTAAAATTTTAGTCCAGCTGTCCGGTGTAGGGGTTGAACCCCTTACCTCGGCATCAGCATACCGGATGTTTAAGAACATCCGTTCTTATTCATTCTGCTATGCTGACCTTTAGCAAAGACTTGTTTACTGAATTCATGTTTTTAAGACAATTGACAAGAGCAATCTCTATCAAAGTGTGCCATGGAAATTCATTTCTTCTGTTGTTGTTTTCTATGCTGCATGTGCTATATTGGTTGTTATTGGTAAATTATATGTGTTTTTTATCCTGAAGTGTTTATATTTTACTTACCACAATACAACTGAACTGTGCTGTATATATTTGCATTCTTTTTTCTGGCAAACACACAAATTAAAATTATTTTGTTGATATGTGTTTGCAATGCAGATTTTGTACATTTGTTTTTTTTTTTTTAATGAGCATTACTGTAAAGGTTCTTGCAGTTATTTCATGGGATTTGTATGAAATGTCAGCAATTTAAAAATGATTGCCATGTTTCATGCTGGTTTACAGCATATTATGGTGAAACCATGTCATAATGTACATTGAGAAAGATTTTTTCCCCCCAACCCCGCGCTGTTGAATTTTTTCAAGTATGCATTCTTCTTATAATTTGTTATTGGAAACTGCATTTTTTTACTGCGTAATTTTCCATTTTGTGATTCACGTTTATGTATTGGTTTTTTTTTAAAAATGATATAGTTGTTTATAATTTTGATTTCTGTTATTTTCATTTGTGTTATTATTGAGTACTTCACAGCTGTCTCATGATGTCCTTCCAAATATCACTTCTGTGACCTTGCCACTGTCTTATATCGGACTAATAGAATTTCCATCACCCCCATCTCCCACTCCTTGTCTGTGTGGGGGTTTCTCCTGACTGAGGTGACAGGAGAGAGAGAGGTGGAGGGAGGGAGGGCGGAAGAGAGAGGAAGGAGTTCACACAGAGAGGATGTCTGTGGGGGTTGGTAAGAGGCAATGCTAACTCTAAGCTGTAACGTGCTCTAAGGAACAGTGCAACCTCTAAACTGTGGGATTAGTTAGTTAGTTAGTCAACAGATTACCTTCACTGCATATCAAACCATTCAAGGGTCCATAAGTGCTCTGATCCCCTCCTCAGTGTCTCCCTGTAGCATGTGGTGGCTGATGACACCATTTCTGTGTTGGTTGACTGTTCTTCTTTGGCCTCCTACATAGCACTCTTGTCTGGCTTCACCCTTTTGACTTGATGTCCTTGAAGTCTGATCAAGGTTGCAGATTCTCAGCCATCACTTGGTTCATCATTTCTTCTTCTTCTGCGTTCATCCGGAGTTTCGTTTTTTTCGTACGTGACTGCGTTGTGCCTGTTTACAGCAGAGCTGTGTTCTTGCACCGTTAGGCCGACACATCCGACTTATGCGGGCATTTGTTGACCGGGTTAACCTTCCCAGGGACTTGGTTCATTTAATCACCCTCATCTTCCTGGTCCCCAACATGGCGTATAGGCATTTGAACCGTTAAGCCTCTAGAGTGTTTATGCTTCTGGCTATGGTTTGCAGTCACATTTTCCTCATGTTGGACTGGTAGTGCATGGTTCTGTCGCCCTGCTACTGAGTTTAGTGCGTGGCGCGACACTGTGAGCTGTGAATTTTGTTTGGAATGTTTTTACATCTGTCCATGGTTGTTGTAGTGTGAACTGCATGTTCGGAATGATGGCGGTCGGCCTGTCGCTTGGAATTGACTGGATTGCCTCTTCGGTTCACAAGTGCATTTCCTCAGAGACTTCTGGGGGTCGTCGCTGGAGCTGCGGTGTTCGTGCTTTGTGCGATGCTTTCAGCGGGCCGCCCTGCCAAAATTTGACCGAGCCATATAAGATCATGGCCGAGGGGTTAGCAGCTTTCTCCGCTAACCCTGAATACTCTCGTCACGTGACGCGACGAGAATTAGCAGTGGTTCGAATCGCAAAAGTGACTTATGAGAGTATGGAGCCGGTCACTCAGAAAGTCGTGGCGTGCTGATGAGCGTAATCTAGCCTAGGAATCAACATACAGCTGAAAGATGCTGGTGTTGACCGCAATATCCTGAAACAGGATGGAAACGCAGGGGGAAAAAAAAATATATAAGATAAATCACGGGGCAATGAAGTCAACCCCCTTGACTTTTAATGCAGTAATGTGTGGCTGCTGGTTTTCTAGTGACTGCCACTTCCATTGATGATGAACTATAATTTCCATGGAGTACTTTTGTGTTGGCATTCTGACGGTGGGATTATGCACAGTGTACCTGTGCGGGCTGTTGGCTTGTCGAGACTCCTATCTCTTCCACTTTTCACATAGGGCAGTGAGGAGCATTTCGTGTAATATTCACTGGCACAGGAATGGAGCCTAATGAGGACGACCCACCGCCGTGAAGCTGGAACTGCCACTAACTAACTAACTGTTTAATCACCCGGCCTCTCTGGGGGCAATCTGTGTATCAGTCCAGTTCATTGCTTGTCCATTTTTCACAGTATCCCGGCCCGCGAATCTGTCAGGTTGTTTATTTTCTCTCACACCCGCACGGCCTGGCATCAAAATGAGGCTGATGTCTTGTCAGCCTTGACCTTCTCATAAACTCCACTCACTGTCAAAGCTGTTAGAAACAGTGCTACTTCTTGAGCTCCTGGCTTCTAAGGGAGCCTACATTTGGTTATATTTGCTCTTACTGTAAAGTAAAAAGTACAAGTATGTGCACTAGGGGCTAAAAACGTCTGCACTGGCACATGGAAGTACAGCTTAGAGGAAGTATTGGTGGGTGAGGGGCTGTGTATGCTTGGGGGTCCATGAGTGGGTGAGGGTTTATGTATGTGTGGGGGTCCATGTATGTGTGTGGGGGTCCATGTGTGGGTGAGGGTCCATGCATGTGTGGGGGTCCATGTGGGTGAGGGTCCATATGTGGATGAGAGTCCATGTGTGGATGAAGGTCTATGTGTGGGTGAAGGTCTATGTGTGGGTGAGGGTTCATGCGTGGGTGGGGGTTCCATGTATGGCAAGCTGTACACACTAAACACTATGGCAATCAGATGACATCCATGTATAGGTGAGGGTCTATGTATAGGTGGGGGTATTTGTGTGTGGTGGGTGGGTGAGGGCCTGTGTTTGTAAGTATTAGTCCATGTTTATGTAGATGGGTTGTGAGTGAGTAGGTGAGGGTTCATATATGAGTGAGGATATGTGTTGTGAGTGGGTGAGGGTTCATATATGTGTCTGTGTGGGTGAGCAAGTGAATTGATAAAGGTTTGGGTTTCTAGGTGGGTGAGGGTACATATGTGTGTCTCTGGGTGGGCAAGTGAGTGGATGAGGGTCCATAATTGTGTCTGGATATCATGATATGGCTTCTCTGTGTGGTTTATATGAAAAATGCAAGGTTCTTTCCCTCTGTGTGTCCAGGAGTAGAAGACGATAAACAAAGACAGGAATTAACATTGTATATGATTAGTTAGTTGCCAGTAGACTGAATTGTAATGCCTGTATGTTTGGTTAATCTTATTGACGGTGGGTTCAGATCTAGGTGAAACATAGTTTCAGTTAACAAGAGTGTTGAGCAGAGTGGGATCAGTCTGGGCATGGTGGTAGTGATTATCTTACAGCCTTGTATAGTTAGTCAGGAAGTGTTACCAGTCTGGGCATGGTGGTAGTGGTTATCTTACAGCCTTGTATAGTTAGTCAGGAAGTGTTACCAGTCTGGGCATGGTGGTAGTGGTTATCTTACAGCCTTGTATAGTTAGTCAGGAAGTGTTACCAGTCTGGGCATGGTGGTAGTGGTTATCTTACAGCCTTGTAGTTAGTCAGGATGTGTTACCAGTCTGGGCATGGTGGTAGTGGTTATCTTACAGCCTTGTAGTTAGTCAGGATGTGTTACCAGTCTGGGCATGGTGGTAGTGGTTATCTTACAGCCTTGTAAAGTTAGTCAGGATGTGCTACCAGTCTGAGCATGGTGGTAGTGGTTATCTTACAGCCTTGTATAGTTAGTCAGGAAGTGTTACCAGTCTGAGCATGGTGGTAGTGGTTATCTTACAGCCTTGTAAAGTTAGTCAGGATGTGTTACCAGTCTGAGCATGGTGGTAGTGGTTATCTTACAGCCTTGTAAAGTTAGTCAGGATGTGTTACCAGTCTGAGCATGGTGGTAGTGGTTATCTTACAGCCTTGTAAAGTTAGTCAGGATGTGTTACCAGTCTGAGCATGGTGGTAGTGGTTATCTTACAGCCTTGTATAGTTAGTCAGGAAGTGTTACCAGTCTGGGCATGGTGGTAGTGGTTATCTTACAGCCTTGTATAGTTAGTCAGGATGTGTTACCAGACATTGTTTGTGTATACATAGGTTGAGTTATCAGATGTATGTGGAATGTGTTATCAACCACATATAGTAACATAGAATCTCTGGCGAGTACTGGCTGCTCTGGGAGACTGAGAGTTGTAACTCGTCCTATACTGCATCGTCTGAGTCCTGAAAAGTTGAAAGAGGTCGGTGTAGGCTTCCATCCCATCAAGATACCAAAGTACTGTCTTTATGTTGATTGTGCTGCAGGGCTGTCGTTATTGTGCTGCAGGGCTGTCATTCCCCTCTCCATGCCCAGAAACCAGCAGGGCGTGCAAGGCAGGTACTGGGACTTTACACCTGCAGAGAGAGGCATGTCAGTACATGGAATGTAGGCCAGGCTGGGGAAGCGGTCTGTAATGGCTCCATGCTGCCATTGAGGCATAGATTGCTGAGGTGTTGAAGAAGACAATCGAGCGTAATCAAAATCTATGTCGCATGTTTAGACCAGGATTGTTGTGGTTGTGGGCCCTGCTGTGTTGAGTTGTTTGCTCGTGTATAAACTGATGGGTGAATGTTCACTCTTGTACAGACTGACATGGGTGAATGTTCACTCTTGTACAGACAGGTGAATGTTCACTCTTGTACAGGCTGACAGGTGAATGTTCACTCTTGTACAGGCTGACAGGTGAATGTTCACTCTTGTACAGACTGACATGGGTGAATGTTCACTCTTGTACAGGCTGACAGGTTAATGTTCACTCTTGTACAGACAGGTGAATGTTCACTCTTGTACAGACAGGTGAATGTTCACTCTTGTACAGGCTGACAGGTGAATGTTCACTCTTGTACAGGCTGACAGGTTAATGTTCACTCTTGTACAGACAGGTGAATGTTCACTCTTGTACAGGCTGACAGGTGAATGTTCACTCTTGTACAGACAGGTGAATGTTCACTCTTGTACAGACAGGTGAATGTTCACTCTTGTACAGACAGGTGAATGTTCACTCTTGTACAGACAGGTGAATGTTCACTCTTGTACAGGCTGACAGGTTAATGTTCACTCTTGTACAGACAGGTGAATGTTCACTCTTGTACAGACAGGTGAATGTTCACTCTTGTACAGGCTGACAGGTGAATGTTCACTCTTGTACAGGCTGACAGGTGAATGTTCACTCTTGTACAGACAGGTGAATGTTCACTCTTGTACAGGCTGACAGGTGAATGTTCACTCTTGTACAGACTGACATGGGTGAATGTTCACTCTTGTACAGGCTGACAGGTTAATGTTCACTCTTGTACAGACAGGTGAATGTTCACTCTTGTACAGGCTGACAGGTGAATGTTCACTCTTGTACAGGCTGACAGGTTAATGTTCACTCTTGTACAGACAGGTGAATGTTCACTCTTGTACAGACAGGTGAATGTTCACTCTTGTACAGGCTGACAGGTGAATGTTCACTCTTGTACAGGCTGACAGGTTAATGCTCACTCTTGTACAGGCTGACAGGTGAATGTTCACTCTTGTACAGGCTGACAGGTTAATGTTCACTCTTGTACAGACAGGTGAATGTTCACTCTTGTACAGACAGGTGAATGTTCACTCTTGTACAGACAGGTGAATGTTCACTCTTGTACAGGCTGACAGGTGAATGTTCACTCTTGTACAGACTGACATGGGTGAATGTTCACTCTTGTACAGGCTGACAGGTTAATGTTCACTCTTGTACAGACAGGTGAATGTTCACTCTTGTACAGACAGGTGAATGTTCACTCTTGTACAGGCTGACAGGTGAATGTTCACTCTTGTACAGGCTGACAGGTTAATGTTCACTCTTGTACAGGCTGACAGGTGAATGTTCACTCTTGTACAGGCTGACAGGTTAATGTTCACTCTTGTACAGACAGGTGAATGTTCACTCTTGTACAGGCTGACAGGTGAATGTTCACTCTTGTACAGGCTGACAGGTGAATGTTCACTCTTGTACAGACTGACATGGGTGAATGTTCACTCTTGTACAGGCTGACAGGTGAATGTTCACTCTTGTACAGACTGACATGGGTGAATGTTCACTCTTGTACAGACAGGTGAATGTTCACTCTTGTACAGGCTGACAGGTGAATGTTCACTCTTGTACAGGCTGACAGGTGAATGTTCACTCTTGTACAGACTGACATGGGTGAATGTTCACTCTTGTACAGACAGGTGAATGTTCACTCTTGTACAGGCTGACAGGTGAATGTTCACTCTTGTACAGGCTGACAGGTGAATGTTCACTCTTGTACAGACTGACATGGGTGAATGTTCACTCTTGTACAGACAGGTGAATGTTCACTCTTGTACAGGCTGACAGGTGAATGTTCACTCTTGTACAGGCTGACAGGTGAATGTTCACTCTTGTACAGACTGACATGGGTGAATGTTCACTCTTGTACAGACAGGTGAATGTTCACTCTTGTACAGACTTACAGGTGAATGTTCACTCTTGTACAGACAGGTGAATGTTCACTCTTGTACAGGCTGACAGGTGAATGTTTGCTCTTGTACAGACTGACAGGTGAAAGTTCACTCTTGTACAGACAGGTGAATGTTCACTCTTGTACAGACTGACAGGTGAATGTTCACTCTTGTACAGACTGACAGGTGAATGTTCACTCTTGTACAGACTGACAGGTGAATGTTTGCTCTTGTACAGACTGACAGGTGAAAGTTCACTCTTGTACAGACTGACAGGTGAATGTTTGCTCTTGTACAGACTGACAGGTGAAAGTTCACTCTTGTACAGACTGACAGGTGAATGTTCACTCTTGTAAAGACAGGTGAATGTTCACTCTTGTACAGACTGACAGGTGAATGTTCACTCTTGTACAGGCTGACAGGTGAATGTTCACTCTTGTACAGGCTGACAGGTGAATGTTCACTCTTGTACAGGCTGACAGGTGAATGTTCACCCTTGTACAGACTGACATGGGTGAATGTTCACTCTTGTACAGGCTGACAGGTGAATGTTCACTCTTGTACAGACTGACAGGTGAATGTTCACTCTTGTACAGACTGACATGGGTGAATGTTCACTCTTGTACAGACTGACAGGTGAATGTTCACTCTTGTACAGGCTGACAGGTGAATGTTCACTCTTGTACAGACTGACAGGTGAATGTTCACTCTTGTACAGGCTGACAGGTGAATGTTCACTCTTGTACAGACTGACATGGGTGAATGTTCACTCTTGTACAGGCTGACAGGTGAATGTTCACTCTTGTACAGGCTGACAGGTGAATGTTCACTCTTGTACAGGCTGACAGGTGAATGTTCACCCTTGTACAGACTGACAGGTTAATTCATGTATGAACTCAAGCGTAGTCTACACACATCACACTCACTATTACTTGCAACTACTAGTGAGTGCACTGGACTGATTTTGTGTGAAGGCTAGCTTTCCCCAATATCAGTGTCCTATTACCGCCATCAGGCAAACCCTTCTCCGATTTCAGAGGCACTTGTGATTTACATCTCCAGGTTAAGGATGACAAGTTAATATTTAAACATGATTGCCAATTCCCATCACATCTTGTCCCATCTATTCCTTCCATCGTTTGTGTGGGAGCGGGTGGTGTGGGGTGGTTGAATCCCTCAGTGAATACTCCCATGACAACCATGGTATCTGTGTCAGAGTGGTTACGGGTTAGTGACACAGTTCCCTTTATGTACCTGGCCTGCAGGTTCTAAATCAGCTGCTGGTGGTTTGGGAATAGCTCGCTGTGCATTGATTTGAATATGAGAGTTGGTTGTTCAGACAGTCTCGGCAAACTACAAGTTAGTTGCGTGTCCTCAACATGACGTGGCAGTCAACCCCAGGATTTATTGCCTGTTTGTGATTTACCAGATAATATTAGTTCACTAGTTTGGCACTGCTTCCTGAATGGCCAACGCCTTATACCGTCGAAATCAGTGTAAAGCGATCTGCTTCTAAATCTCCCACGACTGAATTTTAACTCTCAATTAAGTTTTTCGGGGAATTATGAGACTTCACATCTCAGTGTCTCCAATGCTGGTTGATGGCAAACTACTGAACATAAAACTTGCCTATTAAATCACAAACAGTCAATAAATGATGGGGTGGATTGCAATGTCCTTTAAAATGACATGCAACTATTTGTTTCATCATTTAGTAGCTGGTGGTGACAAACACTGTTGCTGACTTTTGTTATAACAGGAGACAGAGCTTTTACTTCACATTTGGCGTTAACTCTTACATTACAAGATGTCAGTCTTGGTATACATTATTTCTCAACACTCCTGATGGGACGCCAGTATTTGTGATTGGTCACTTTTGCCAAACTGTTTTTTTGACCTGGTTGTATTTTTTAAAACATGTTGCTCTTAGTCGAATAACAGCTTGCACACATCTATCTGACTTTTATTAAATTGTAGCACTGTGTGACAGCTAGGAGAGAGAGAAAGTGAGAGAGAGAAAGAGAGAGTCTTCATGTTCTTCCTTTTAGAGAGAAGAAAAACTTTCACCTATAGCCATTAAAAGAGGTAATTTTATATCTCCCTTTAAGAAATGGAATAGATTCACCTTTGACAGTAAGGGAGACAATTCCCATTAAATTATGAAGCAATTTCACTAATGGCGTTAACGGAAATAATTACTTACTCGCTACCCCAATGAATGGCAGTCATTTTAAGATTAATATCCGAAATGTGATTGATCCGGTCACAGGCTGGGATGGGTCCTAATTATAATTTCCCTTCTGAGTTGGAATGGAATAGGGGTAATGAAGAAATGAAAGGATAGTAGTTATTAACACACACACACACCCCCCCCCCCCCCATGCCCAAATTAAATTGTGAAATACTTTCATTAATGCCATTAAGGAAGATAATTACTTACTTACCTTCTATAAAATTGTACAACACTGTCATTAATGGGTTAATTAAGATACTCACCTGTCTGTGCCATAAACAGAAGACACTGCCACTCATGGCATTAAGACAAAACCACATTGAACTATAGCAAGATGGAAGTTAGACACTTTAGTCGTTACCGTGAAACATGAGAAAGAAGAATACTTACTTTTGCCATGTACATAACATGTTGTTATGAAGCGACTTAATCTGCTTTGTGTTACAGAGAGAAGAAACCTTGATATCAGAGTTTTAATATCGGCTCTGATTTTGTTACTTTACACCTGTTGATATCAACTGTCTGTATTTTTTTAAAGTTTTGTGTGTGTAAATATTGATTTGTTTACTTTATCTTATCTTTGCTTTCATAGATATCTGTTTTCCATTAAAATGACTTCAGTATTTGTTCACACTATACCAGGCAGAGCAACATACGTTAACCTGTGCAGTTGAAACACTCCTGTTTTCTTGACTCACTCTAAACCAATGCAAATGATCATATGTTAATCATGTACTCTCTGCATGATCAAGGCACTAACTGCCCATACGTCCATCAGTTAATTCTAACATGATCAAGGCACTAACTGCCTATACATCCATCCAGTTAATTCTAACATGAACAAGACACTAACTGCCCATACGTCCGTCAGTTAATTCTAACATGAACAAGACACTAACTGCCTGTACATCCTCCAGTTAATTCTAACATGAACAAGACACTAACTGCCCATACGTCCATCAGTTAATTCTAACATGAACAAGACACTAACTGCCCATACATCATCCAGTTAATTCTAACATGAACAAGACACTAACTGCCCATAAATCATCCAGTTAATTCTAACATGAACAAGACACTAAGTGCCTGTACATCCTCCAGTTAATTCTAACATGAACAAGACACTAAGTGCCTGTACATCCTCCAGTTAATTCTAACATGAACAAGACACTAACTGCCTGTACATCCTCCAGTTAATTCTAACATGAACAAGACACTAACTGCCCATACATCCTCCAGTTAATTCTAACATGAACAAGACACTAACTGCCCATACATCCTCCGGTTAATTCTAACATGAACAAGACACTAACTGCCTATACATCCTCCGGTTAATTCTAACTTGAACAAGACACTAACTGCCTATACATCCTCCGGTTAATTCTAACATGAACAAGACACTAACTGCCTATACATCCTCCGGTTAATTCTAACATGAACAAGACACTAACTGCCTATACATCCTCCAGTTAATTCTAACATGAACAAGACACTAACTGCCCATACATCCTCCAGTTAATTCTAACATGAACAAGACACTAACTGCCCATACATCCTCCAGTTAATTCTAACATGAACAAGACACTAACTGCCTATACATCCTCCGGTTAATTCTAACATGAACAAGACACTAACTGCCTATACATCCTCCGGTTAATTCTAACATGAACAAGACACTAACTGCCTATACATCCTCCAGTTAATTCTAACATGAACAAGACACTAACTGCCTATACATCCTCCAGTTAATTCTAACATGAACAAGACACTAACTGCCCATTCATCCTCCAGTTAATTCTAACATGAACAAGACACTAACTGCCTATACATCCTCCAGTTATTTCTAACATGAACAACACACTAACTGCCCATACATCCTCCAGTTAATTCTAACATGAACAAGACACTAACTGCCTATACATCCTCCAGTTAATTCTAACATGAACAAGACACTAACTGCCTATACATCCTCCAGTTAATTCTAACATGAACAAGACACTAACTGCCTATACATCCTCCAGTTAATTCTAACATGAACAAGACACTAACTGCCCATACATCCTCCAGTTAATTCTAACATGAACAAGACACTAACTGCCTATACATCCTCCAGTTAATTCTAACATGAACAAGACACTAACTGCCTATACATCCTCCAGTTAATTCTAACATGAACAAGACACTAACTGCCTGTACATCCTCCAGTTAATTCTAACACGAAGAAGACACTTGCAGGTTTCTTAACTAATTCTTTGCTGTATACATCACCATATGCTGTTAGGCTACTCCCTGTATTATCAAGACTCCTTGTTCTCTACCAGATGCTTGTACATTGATTAGTCCATCACCATTATCAAGTTCTATGCGGATCAGTGTTGGCAGTCATGGTTCATACAATCACTGCACTGCTGGATCAGCTCTGTATCCTTGTCTCAGTTATGTCATGTGGCTAGGCCAACCAGATATTTATCTCTTTGTCTTCCCTTTGCTCTTTTCCCCATCATGTTTGCCAGTTGTCATAAATTAATTTCTCCCCTTAACAATCCCAAAACTCTTGATTGTCTATGCCTAATTTCTGTAATCAGTTTACAGTGTTCATTTGTTTCTTGGACTGTTTCATGTGTATTTCTGTCCATCCAAGGTAACATTTGCATTTTTCTGAGAATCCACATTTCCTCTGCCATTAGATGTTTCTCAGCGTGTCTACTTATTGTCCATGATTGACATGCATACAACAATATAGGTTCTGTATAACTTTTAACACCTTCCTTTGCAATTTTAAGTGACATTTAATGTGGCCAAAATACTTTATAATTGTATCTTTGCAATTAAAATACTCAGTTTTCTTGGTTCATTCTCAGCCAAGCAATTTACTGTATACTCAGTTTTCTAGGTTATTTCTTGACCATGGAAATTGCAATATACTCAGTTCTCTTGGTCCATTCTATGCCAAGCAAACTGCCACGTAATGATCAGTCACTGCCTGTATGATCAAATCACTGCCAGTTGTTGCAACTTATTCTAAATCCTCCAGCATTGATAGGTTAGTCGGTGAATCTTCTGTAAAACTGATCTGTAGCTCTTGAATCACTGCATTTGAGTTCAGGTCTTTTGATCATTGTAAAGGGATGGAGCTGGGTGTTAGGTGTCTGGTTCACTACTTAAACAAGCAATCAAGCTATGGTTGTGCAACAGCAATGATCTAATTTCCTGTCTTTGATCACTCTCTACACGACACGACATTGTAGGAATAGAGTAGGTCAAGAAACCGACAGGTGGTCAAGTTGGGGGTATGTTGTGTTGTCTGATGTGGTGGAACTGTTGAGATTAGTTCACCTACTAACTTGTGACAGAATTTGGTTGTGTACATAAAGAAATGAACCAGTTACAATAATTCAGAGCTT
Organism: Cepaea nemoralis; assembly: GCA_014155875.1. Taxonomy (NCBI): domain Eukaryota; kingdom Metazoa; phylum Mollusca; class Gastropoda; order Stylommatophora; family Helicidae; genus Cepaea; species Cepaea nemoralis. Next base: position 650,568 of record JACEFZ010011456.1, read on the forward strand.
GGTGTGCCGTACTGCTTCTTGGGTTACAATCTTTGTGCATTTGTTAGTCATAGTCGATGATTAAAAGACATGTCTTTAAAATATCTCTGTTGTTGATGTTGTTATTTCTTGTTGTGACATTTGTTAGTGGTCTCTGTGGCAAAAGGGGTAACCTGCCTGCCTCGCTCCTCAAAGGTGACGAGTTTGTTTCTAGACGTAATCATTCCGTTCATATTGTATAATTTTTTCGGAGACTCCTGGGGGGGGGGGGGGGGGGGGGGGGGGTCATCGCTGGAACTATGGAGTTCAAGCCTTGTGTGACGTTTTGGCAGACAGCTTTGCAGAAAGAGACTAAAGGTATAGGATTAAGCCTATTGCAGTGAAGTTGATTTTCACGATGGCGATGATGTTGGTCATGTCTTTGTAGTATTTGTGGCAAACTGATATGAGAAATTGATGTATTTGGTTTTTTCCGTGATTTGAGATTTAAACATTGAGCACAACCCACTACTGGCAACGCTGAAATTATTACGGTACGAAGCTAAGGCCTCGCCCACGTCAAACTGGAAGCACTCGAATTTCGCTCTTCTTTGAGCTCGTCAGTTGTGCATATCCCTGACGACTGGGCCCGGGATCGAACTCCTGATCACTGGCGGGTGTGTAACCACTAAATCATGCGACACACGCTGATATAGTAAAGACAAGCATAATTAGAATGCGCCAAAACATGATAATCTAATCTCTCTTGGTGAAATCTCACTCCAAGAGACGGAATCATTCACCTGTTTAGATAGCAATGTAGACAAAGGGATGGTTAAAGTTAGTTGCATATCCTTTACAGGACATAGCAGTCAACCCCGGCATATTTTGGCTGTTCGTAATTCCTGGGCAAGTTTGCGTTCAGTAGTTTGCCAGTGATGAAAGCAGAGGTATGGAACAGGTACACATATCAGAATAAGACCTCTTTGGGCAACAATAACCTTCAAATTAATATCCTATTTGTGGCTGGCTCGGTCTCAGGGTTATTAATCTGAGCCAGGGATGGACCCTAACGTAAGTTCTATTCTGGAGATGAACGGGGTAGAAGTAATGGTATAATGGGGAAAACAAAAATACTGAAGCCAAGAGGAGTCACCTGAAATAAACTTAGCACGAAACTTGGAATATTAAATTCTAACATAAAATCAGTAGTACTGGAAACTTAGAAAATGGCAGAAATGATTGCAGATAACTGCAAACATGCATAACTTATGCCTGACTGAGCAGATGAGCACTGAAAATGTCTGATAGAATCCCAGTTGTATAGCGCATGCAGTTAATTAATTAAACAAATATCAGGTAGTCAAGAGGTGAAAGAAACAAATAAAACGATGGCTCTGGATAGGATATACATTAAGGAAACCTGAGACTAGTTAACTGTAAAGGCTTTTATCTGAAATCCACAAGGCAAAGGAAGTAGAGGAAGACCCAGCAACACATGGAGAAGAGAAGGAGGGCCAGAAATTAATTCTTCTTCTTCTTCTTCTTCTTCTTCTTCTTCTTCTTCTTCTTCTTCTTCTTCTTCTTCTTCTCCTGCGTTCATCCGGGGTCTTTTTCGGACGTGATTGCATTGTGCCTGTTTACAGCAGAGCTGCGATACTTGCGTCTTTGGGCCGACTTTTGCGGGCATTTATTGGCGGGGTTAACCTTAATTATATGGGAAGAACATTAATTATATGGGAAGGACATTATTTATATGTCAAGGACATGGACGAAGCTGCATGAAATAGGATAGCGCGACAAGGAGTTGGAGTCGGTTGGTTGAGGACCGATTCCCCATTGGGGGATAAAAGGCGAAAGAAGACAACGAAATGGGCCATGGGTAGTGCCACAAAGTGAAACAAATAATTGAACAGAGGTCAGGGTTATTGTAGAAAGACTAAGTTATCACTAGCACATCCTGAGCACTGTTTAACTGATTAAGTGGCGAAGAATAATATATCGCCAAAATGTGACTTCCCATTTAGACAGAAGGATGATATAGGCATATCGCCATTCTAGTATCATCATATTATGTGTTTTATTTCGTGGCATCTTACGCAATTTCAATGCGCAGTGAGCGGAAATGTTCATGATAAACTTGTTCATTTGAGATTGTGTACCATGTTTGGGTCCAAAGTAATTTTATCTTCTTCTTCTTTCGTTCGCTTGAAACATGTCTACAACTGCAATGTCGTCTCTTGTATGAATCTAACAGTCTTTTTTAGTTCATTCAGCGGTCCATAGAGTTTATCTTCCACTGTTGTCTCTCTAGGCCAGAAGGTTCGCCTGGATATGTTGTAGTTTGGGCAATCCTGGAGTATGTGCTCTGCTGTCTGCGACTAATTTTATGTTTAGCTCTGAGTCAGTTAATACAGTATCACTATCTATATCTGCTCCGTGGCGATGGCGTTACGTACGCAGTTCGTAATTCCGCTTACCCGCGTTCGAGACAGCTGCAGACGATTTGGCAGCAAACTGTCTTGCGTTAGATTTTTTTAACGAAATGGTATGGGTGCCGGTCGTTCAGAAAGCAATGGCAAACTACTGAACGTAAACTTGCCAAGAGATCACAACAGGTAAAATTTAAAAAAATACTGGTGTTGACTGCGACGTCCTTTAAAGGATATGCAACTAGCTTTTTAAAACTATCAATATGTTAAGATCAATGTCAGACATGGATACTAACAAGTAAGAAAAACAAAACAGTTGAAACAAGAACAGTGTGTCGTTTACTGTGAATTGTAAATGTAAATAATAAGAGAGAAGATTGGAAACAATCATATCAGAAAGCTTGGAGGTCAGCGTTGGCGAATGGATAAGAACGATTGCTCCTAAACTTCCAGCCAAGGTAGCGGGTCCGACTTCTACACCGGACAGCTGGACTAAAATGTTGATTTCTCGTCCTTGACTTGGGGACGTAAATTACAAGTCACTACAAAGTCGGAGTAGATTTCCCTGATGACGAGGGACACTGGTTATAGAGAAAGCTAATCCACACGCAAAAATCAGTGCAGCGCACTAGAGGTAATAGCACGTATATGAACTACACTTGCGGTCAAAGCGAGTGAACGCAAAACAGAAATCTCACCAGAACAGTACTTTCTTCCCAGAAGAATGCCTCCAAAGTATGCCAAAACAAGGGAATGTAATCTCCGTACATTTCAATGTTGTCTCAACTATGCATGAATTACTTCCCTTATAGTTGAAACCGATGTATTCCCATGATTTACGTTTCCATAAGTGGGTATGCCTAGTTAGTCATGCGTCGAATTACACTTGTTCCTGCAGCGAGGCGCTGTCGCCATTTGGAGGTGACAAGTTCGAATCCCGGTCGGTAACTATAGCTTTCAAATTGTATGTTGTCTAGTGCCTCCTCTAGTTTCTACTTCTTTCTTTCTTTCTTCTTCTTCTTCTTCTTCTTCTTCTTCTTCTTCTTCTTCTTCTTCTTCTTCTTCTTCTTCTTCTTCTTCTTCTTCTTCTGTGAGCGCCAAAAAATACAACGTGTGTTTAGTTATGTAACTGTTTCACTGGCCTCAGCTGGTTCCCAAATTGATTTCCTGTGTGTAATAATGTTTTCCATTAGTGAATTTAAAACACAGACGCTACAACCAATATGTTGCACGATTTATGGCCTGGAATACTTCGCTGCATCTCGTCAGGTGTCAGCTGCAGAATTATCAGCATCATCATCATCCAGTGCCTTGCCGGCTGGTGTGGGCGATCATGCCTCTCCACGAATTACGATCTCCGACGTCATGGATCAATAAATTCGTATGTTGACTCCCTTCCGTGCCATGATATAAGACTGTCTATAATCTTTTCACGTTGTCTTCCTCTATCTCTTTCCGCAAATCTTTCTGGTTGTCGCAAAATGTTCCAGTTTTTGTCTTCTCATTTTTTGGTTTTATGTTGCATATCCATTACAGGACGTTGCAGTCAACACCACTATTTTTCAGCAGCTGCTGATGTACTAGGCAAGTTTTACGTTCAGTAGTTTGCCATTGCTTTCTGAACGACCGGCTCCCATACCAACAAGTTATAACACAACGCGACACGGTCTGCTGCACAAATCGGTCGCGTCTGCGTTTCGAACGCCTGGTAAGCGGCTCACGAACCGCGTTCGCAAGCCTTAGGCCACAGAGACCGGCTTCTCATAACTTCTTCTCATAACATGGCTTAAAAAAAAAAAAAAACGAGGACTACCTCTTTCTGGTGTTTGTAATAAGTTGTCTTTGCGACTCAGCTTCCCTTAAAACATCCTGCTTGCTCTTTTTGGTTGCCCAATTAATTTTCAGCATTCTTCTATAAAACCACATCTCCAAGTCTTCCAGGCATTTTTTCACCTGTTTACTAATTGTCCAGGACTCGCAGCCGTAAGTTAAAACTGGTTCTATGTAACATGCAAGAACTCTTTTCCTGACTTTCAAGGACAGTGACTTATTACACAAAACTTCTTCCTGTGAATTATATATCATATAAATAATAGTATTTTGGCTGAAATAAATAACACTTGTAGTTCTGATACTACTCAAATATAGACCACTTGTTATCCCCACAGTAATCAGAGGTCACAGAAGTTCTTGAACTGAACTTCTGCGCCGCCTTCCTAACAACGAAGGATTTGTGTTTTAATATTTTTAAATTTTCTAATGTCATGCTTTTCTTTAGATCTGTTTGTGTTGTTCCGTTCCTGGTGAAGATTATTATAATTGAAATAACGTTTGTTGTATCGTAACATCATCATCATCATCATCATCATCATCATCATCATCATCATCATCATCATCATCATCATCATCAACAACATCATCATCATTATCATCACCACCACCACCACCACCACCACCATCATCATCAAGTGCCATGCCGGCTGGCGTAGGCGTTCATGACTTTCAACAGATCTCGGTCTTTGGTTTTCTAGATCAACTCTGCTGATGATATTCGTCCTTGCCACCGTCCCAATCCATCCAGCATTGTTTCTCTTTGTCGGCCTCTGCCTCTCTTCCCTTCTATCTTTCCATTTCTTACGATGTTCTCCAACGCCTCTCTTCTCATCACATGACCCAAAAAAAACAAAAACAAAAAAACCTGTTTATCTCTTTCTGATTGTGGTATATTATGTTCTAATTTCATTTAAAAAGTCGACAGGGTTGACTTCATTGCACCGGGTTTTATCCCATATGACTCGGTCTCTTTCCGCAGCGCGGAAAGCGTCGCACAAAGCACGAACTCCGTAGCTTTAGTGACGACCCACAGGAGTCTTCGAAAAATTTCACTCGTGAACCGAAGGACGCGGCCCGGAATCGAACCTACAACCTTTGGAGCCCGAGTCAAACGGCTTGACCACTTCGCTACGGAGATTCCAATCTCTTCCTAGCGCTAGAACTAGCTCGTGGTCGTGCTAGTTTCATTAAACTCTTTCAGACAATAGTTGTTAGTTACTTGGGCAGTCCAAGGAATTCGCAAAATTCGTCTTAGGAACCACATCTTTGTTGGTTCCAATCTCCTCCTAATGCAGTGGTTCTCAACCGGTGGGGAATTCCCCCCCCCCCGGGGAATTTTAGGGTTTCCAGTGGGGGGGGGGGGGGGGGGGAATGAAGATAATTTCAAGATCGCGTTAATACGAGAACCGATTACTTTATATTGCTTTTCCCTTCATAATTTACTGTTATGCACGTCTCATCCTTCTAAAATTCATTTTATAAAGTAAGTAGACCCACAAATCACGTTTTATGCGGATGTCTAGACCTGTTTTAACATATTTACATTCCATTTTTACGTATACTGTGTAGGGGTGGGTGGATTTTTAGGTAGGAAATATGAAAGGGGGGGGGGGGGGAATGACGTTCTTAAAATATGGTGAAGGGGGGCATGGGCCAAAAAAGTTTGAGAACCACTGTCCTAATGTGTTCATTTACATTCCAAGATTCACTACCATACAGCAATACAGGTCCTATATAGCACTTCAGCACTTTCTTTCTTACGTTCAATGATAGTGACTTAATGCATAGGATATTCTTCATTTTCCGAAATGCAGCCTTTTCTTGCCCTATTCTTTTATTAATCTATGTTGTGCATCTTCCATCTGATGTTATAAATGCCCCTGGGTATTTAAAACTATGCACTTGGTTAAGAATGTCCTCTTCTATTTCTATTTTACATTTAGATGTCAGCTTTTTCTTTTACATCAGCATTGTTACTGTTTTCTTGATATTCAAAGAGTCCATTCTTTGCACTCTCTGTTACTACAATATCCAACAATTGTTGTACATCTGTTGCATTATCTGCAACCAATACTCTGTTATGTGCATTGCGTATATTGTTTATATTATAACCTCCGATTTAGTATTCCCGGCTTCCCTTTGATCGCTCTCATTATTACTTCGCTACAGAGGGAGAAGAGATCCGGTGAAAAGATACATCCCTGTCGTAGTATATTTATTTTTATTATTTTATTTTATTGTTTTTAACCCCCCCCCCCCCTACTGTAATGTATGATCACCATTGTTGATTTCGTTGTAAGGTATTACACTGTGTCCGTGTGTAGTATCTCTCACTTTTTCGCTGGAGTTACATCTACCTAACCGGTTTTATTTCCTATTGTTATATCCTGCTGCATCCGTTGCTTCTCCTACCCGCGGGTAGTAGAGCCAGGTACCTTGGATGGAATATGTCTAGAGGAAGCAAATCTGACAAAATTTAGAGTGTCCTAGACGTTGGTTCAGCCACTTCTGACACCAAATGGGTCCTGCCTGTCAACAACCTACTTGTGACAGGTTATTCAGGACTCCCTACTTTTGCACAACACGAATCAATAACTCGTGTGGTTTGCAAAAGGATACATTTTTATTTAGAGCTTAATGCAGGATAGAAGAGATAGCAGAGCCCAGCAACAAGCAGAAAAATTTAGAAGATTGACAGACCACCCTATGTATAAAAGGTTTAGTGGTTTTGGAAAGGGACGACTGAAGCGTAGCAACTTTGTAGAAACTGCAAAACGAAAGATTAGGGCAGATCCCATACTTAACATATCAACAGTCAAACCTATTTACAATGCAGACAAGTTCCCAGCTTGGAGACAGCAGCAACTGCCTGAGATGATAGAAAACATTCCTGGTATTGAGAAAAAGAACACTCAGCATGAAACCGAAAGAAGAGATATAACCCTAAACTACATAAAAGAACAATACCCAAGCAGCAATTGGACCCATGCATATACAGATGGATCAGCCAAAAATTCAATAGAGAATGGAGGAGGAGGAATTCTCCTAAATTTAAAAATGGAGTGAAAAAAACACATTCAGTGGCACCTGGAAAGTTTTCAAGTAACTTCAAAGCGGAGGTAGAGGCTCTGAAAACTGCAGCAGAAATGCTCTTGATGGAGGAAAATAAAGAGACGCAAATAGCTATCTTCACAGATGCAAAGTCAGCTGTCTCAATACTGAAGAGCAATAACAGCACAGAAATAGCTGACCTAAGAGCAGCACTCCATGGTCTATGCCAGAAATCCAAAAAAGTTGTAATACAGTGGATCCCATCACATTGCAGTATACCTGGAAATGAAGAGGCTGACAGACTGGCAAAAGAGGGCGGACGACTACCACAGCCTGACATAGACATAACCTATAATGAGGCAAAGAGGTTGATAAAAAGCACCTATAGAACCAAATGGGAATCAGAGCATCCAGGCCACCAGAAGGATGATGCATATTACAAACTCGACAGAAGAGAACAAGTAGCAATCTTCAGACTCCGCACAGGACATAACAGGCTGAAATACCACTTGTTCAATAAACTAAAGATAGGAGATACCGATGAATGTAATTGTCGAACTGGAAAAATGACAGCAAAACATTTGCTTCAGGATTGCCCAATATATGCAGAACAGAGAAAAATATTTTGGCCCACACCTGCTTCATTAGAGGACAAGCTCTATGGAGATATCAACAAGCTCAAGTTGACCGTAGCTTACTTTAACTACATACAGGTTGACATTTAAAGGTGTATGAAGAAGTATTCAGACTGCCACACTTCCATACCACAGGTATGTCGGTTACAAAAGCCTCCCAGAGGCATGAAATGGAATATTGCTGGATAGGAGATCCATTACGTGGAAAGTCCGAATCAAAAGCTCACTGTGTGGGCTTTCAAAAAAGGTGGAAAAAGTGTCCTAGTGGCACGAAATGGAATATTGCTTGGATAGCAAATCCATTATGTGGAAAGTCTGAATCAAAAGCTCACTGTGTGGGCTTTCAAGAAAGGTGGAAAAAGTGTCCTAGTGGCACGAAATGGAATATTGCTCGGATAGCAAATCCATTGTGCGGAAAGTCCGAATCGAAAGCTCACTGTGTGGATGTCATCTGCACACTGCATTCTTCTGGTTTCCGGAAGAACAGCCTATGGTGAACGGAAGGCCCAATATACGGAAGTGAGGCTAAGCAGCCATGTGCAGGACGTGACGATTCCTTGGGTGAGCCCAGTACCAGAGCGCTGTGTGTTGGCTCTGCAAGTATGGAAGCCTCCTTGGATGGCGGGGAATGCCCATGGTCTGCCCCTGCCTTCCCTTGAGGGCTGACCAGGATGTCGTTGGCTGTTCTATATGGGCCAGCTAGGATGGGAGATAACACCACAACAGTGAGAGTCAAACGTCCTAAGAAACCCCCGGGAAGGTTAACCCGGTCAACAAATGCCCGCAGAAGTCGGATGTGTCGGCCTAACGGCGCAAGAACGCAGCTCTGCTGTAAACAGGCACAACGCAATCACATCCGAAAAAAAACTCCGGATGAACGAAGAAGAAGAAGAAGATTTAGAGCTTATGACACACAAGCTCGTCGAGCGGATTACTTCATGGATAACCAACAACATGTTATGTTTCACAGATGCAATGAAGAGGTGGAAATAATGATACTATTCACTAATTGGAATCTAAGGTCTAGCTAACACTATTGTCTATAAACTACATAGGGTTCCTAGCGAACACGTCTATTCTCTCTCAGTCCTTGTCCCCTGTCTGAGGCACGCTTCTAGTTGCGCGTTCAACTTCGGACATTCGTCCTGCGTGTGCTCGCAAGTTTGCGTGCGTAGAGTCCTAGCACGCTTGGTCTGTTAACTGATTTAACTGGTATTCCCCAGTTACTCGTTGCGAGGCGATTTTCCTATACTCTCGCTCATACGCACTCAAAGACACAAGGGTGTCCTGTTGTCAAGCTAAATATAGCGCCTGTGTCTCTCCTGTCTAGTATTATCTGTAAGCTCCGTCTTAACTCTCTACATCCCTGTGTAGGTCTTTGACAGTCATAAAAAATACAAGGGAAACAATCATGCAACTTAGTGTTTAATTTTCCAATTAATATCAGTTGGTTCCCTTAGACTAGATAATTATTTGTCCACAATCCCGCAGTCCACAAATTGTTCGTTTCGGTTCAGATTATCAGTGAGGGCAGCTGGCAGACTTGTATAAGAGTGCTCCCTCTTTAACTTCTGGTGCGCTGATGCAGAGGTATCGGGTTAAATCCCTATACCGGTCAGATGTACTAAAATTGTGACTTTACGTCCTTGACTTGGGGATGTAAATTACAAGTATCATTGAAATCGGAGATGTCGAGGGACAATGGTAATGTGAAAGGCTAATCCTACATGCAAAAAAATCAGCCCAGCGGACTAGAAATAGCAGCACTTGTGTGGATTACGCTTAAGTTCAAAGCGAACGAAGGTTTAAAACATCATTGCTCTCCGGACACCGCCAAAGGTCGTGGCGGTCTACTCTGAAGTAAACAGATGAGCGGACAGCGACTAACTGTGTCTGACCCATGATGACTGGTGAACGAGCTCGTGTAGTTTGTGTGCTATACTTTCTTAACCAACCCATGTGGAGTGGCTGAGATGTTGCGGTGTCCGCCTCTGTCTAATGTAGACATGGCTCGAAACACACAGTGAATTGTTTGCGTTTTTATAAAATGAGAAAAGGATAGTATGCTGACTCCAAGGTAGTGAACTGGGAGTCTATACACATGTGTACACTCGTGTACACACTATCGAATTCTCGCCGGTTCCGCGGAGTTAGTGCACTGTACTGAGATTATCTATCTGTGATCTGTGGGGTGGGGGGACTTAACCACTCGTGGAGATACTCGCGTGTACTGAGAGTGATTTTCTACCAAAACCCAACTGATTGGTCTTCAGTCCAAACACGTGTATTCTGGCTGTTGATGACGAGACATTCAGTGTAAACTCGTCGTCTCATCCCGACCTAACATGGCGATTATCGCTTCCGCGAGGAGCGGCTGGACGAATGGTTAGAACACCGGGTTGTGACTGTCTACGTCTAATGTCTCTAATCAGGTTACGGTTTTTATTTCTTGTAGGACTTGCTCATTGGTTTCTCTATCTGTCCATGGTATTCTTTGCATATTCCACAGAAACCACATTTCCACAGCCGTTAAATGTTTTTTTTTTCAAGCCAGTTTCTCAATGTCCACGCTTCACATCCATACAAAAGTACAGGTTCTATGTAGCACTTCAACACTCTTTTTCTCGTTGCAATTGACATGTCCTTTTATGGGTCAGTATGTTTTTCTTCTTGCAAAAAAGCTACCTTTTCCTTGGCGATTCTTGTTCTAATCTCTTCAAGGCACCTCCCATCAGATGTTATGATGTTCCGAGATGTGGTATTTCCTTCTTCCAAGTAACGACCAAGGGGAAGACCAAGAAGTAAATACCTGGATAGCTTGGCCACGTGGTATGAACGAGACAGGAACACGGAGCTGATCCACGACTCTGGTGATCGAGAGAGCTGGCAAAACATGACCGCCCACGTTTATCGGCATGGCACATGATGGATGGGTGGAGTAACAACCATAGTCTGTGTCTTCTTACAATGTAATTCTAACCCAGGTTGTTCACAAGGAGGTAGTACGTAAGTGAAGGATCCTTTCACACGCCTTAAGATCCACTGGGAATATGGTGATAGAACCGTATGTTTATGGACCGACCATAAGGCGCTCGGTGGCGATGTGGACATAACCACAAATTTCATGATACCAAGTTTAGGCTGGATTGACTTGGAAGCCCTGATTGGGTTGACGTGGAAGCCCTGGCTGGGCCTGATCTATTTAAACATTCAAACCCTCCCCCAAAGCGAATCGAACTCATGACCACCAGGCTGAGTGTCTAGTCGCAATGCTGTCTCATCTCCCTGTACATGAGAAGTACGTCCCTGTACACGAGACTGCGTGTGTGTGTCTAGATCCGGTAGCAGGAACCTGGCGTGGGTAAACGAAGTGTCATCTAGATCATAGTTTTGCAGGTCGGAGTGCACGGGGAATTGGTGGTCAGTCTCTCCCTCCCGTAGCGAGCAACGAACACTTGGAGAACACTTATTCGACCCCGCTGCCGCCATTGCTAGCGCAGCCTCTTAACCGTTGTTAGGTCACGTGCATGAAAGGTGAGGGTCAGTTTGGGTTCCCACCATATATTGCCAAGACGCTGTTCCATATTCCCAGCGACTTCGTCTACGTTGTATCTGTCAAGATGCTAGCGACGTCATGGGGACAGCCCATGACATGTTTGACGTTTCCCGCAGGCGGGCGTGCCCAAAGCACATTCTGTCTACAGCTTTGCATCGTTTAACAACAGGTGTCGCCACAAATGTATTTCTCCTAACCGTTACAACAACGCGCCCGATATTAGAAGGCATAACAGTAATTTACAGATACTTGTCACTCCGTGTAGGGCCGCTGTGGCGCAGCGGTTAGAACCCTGGCCCGTCGGATCTGTGGTCATGGGTTCGAATTCGTATCGAGGCGGATCTATTGCTGATTAATTGCCATGGGATGATTAATCGTCTTAAGTGACATCCCGTATACTGCCACCGGCTTATATATCGCCTGAAATATTGTCATTGTGAAATGTATCAGTTAAAATGTCAATACAGTCGTTTCCCCCTAAGCAACCTGCTTTAACCAATTAAATGCCATGAAATGATACATTGTCTTATTCAAACTTTCCGTAACTGCCATGGGCTTATAAATCAATCTACAGTTAAATATTCAATACAGTATGGTTCCCTATACAACCCCCTTTAATTTGATATATAATACAACATGTCAGCTACCATATTAGCGACTTTTAAGTCATTACTGTGACACATCCCTACTTCCCATTTTCTGCCATCCATTTTTGTTTGGTCCAAACCTTCCTTATGTTTGGCATGCAATCTATTTTTTTAAAAAAATGGACTGGAAGGTGGATCCACTAGCATTTGGGGGTGGGGGTAGGAGATCAAGGAGAAGTATAACTGGCAAACTTAACTGGAACAGCAATCAACAGTCACAAAATGGACGATGTGACTAAAGCCTTCAGCAGCACACAAACAACAAACTTACGCTGATACAACTATGTAACAAATCTACATAGAATTATATATGAAGGTTACTGAGCTGAAGTTAACGGCCATGTGTGTCTTCAACGCTGTCTAGCGTATAGATGGCTGAGATCATGCTAGTACAGGGAATAATGCTGTACTGATTTGCCACTTTGGTTTTATAAAATAGAGCTGACGAATATGATAAAAATTTCACCGGAACATTGTATGTTCTTTCTGCAAACTGTGTGTTTATTACATTGTAATTAAACAGTGCCAACCTCTTTTATACTATATTTTTAAAAACATCCACACAAAGTAAATCTTCCTCTTCTTCGTCCCTCTTTTACCTCACACAAAGTTATGCTCCTCAATGGTTCGAAGACAAGATTCCACCCATGGTAACGGGCTGTATCTACCCTGTGGTTTGGTTTCTTTCCTAACAATATTTGCCAGATCAGAGACATTACGGCCTACCCTTTGCAATTTCTAACGTTCGTGAGATTTGTTACGTGTACAACTTGTTCACGGTACCTTCTGTTTTTTCGCCCTTATCCGGGACAGCTAGGCCACCGATCTAACTAGTCAAGAGATCAGAGGGTCGTGTTATCTCATTAGATACCCATGGTTCTTGGGAAAATTCACAGCCCTGTGGTGAGATCACACCCCGCACATTCTGGACCTGATGCGAACAATGTAACCTTTCAGCAACGGCTACCCCTCCCCCTTTAGCCAATCAGTCCATTTTGGCCATTATCCAATAGAAAATATATCCCTTTGTTCTCAAGATTCAAAACGCGTTACAATACATGGTAGGCGAATTCTTCAAACGAACTGCACTTTTAAACAATCATCAAATTAGCACATCCATTTTATCAGCAAAATCATCTTTATGGTCATCCCAGCAATCAAAATCATCATTTTCTAACCCCCGGGGCTTAGGTCAAGCGAGCGGTGCCAAGCCGGCTATTGATTTAACCGACATTTTTATTGGTCACAGGTAGAAGCAATCATCGATGAAAGGAGACAAACGATTGGCTCATTCAGCAGATGTGCGCACAGGCACAAGATTAGATCATAAATCCCAGGCGGTAGATTCTTGCAGACGAGTTCGTCCTTTGTCTCCGCCACCAGCTAAAATCTGCCCTTTTGCACGGCATCTAGGAATAAATACTCCATCGCTGACAGCTTTACTGCAGCTTTCTGCCGTTCCTGGGAAGAGGGAACCGACTCGTCAATAGCTTATCTGCATCTTGAAGATTGTCGATTGGGGTAATAGACATTTTGTACCTGTCTCGCTCTGTGATTTATGCTGGATCACGCTTCGTTACCGAATTAATCTCAAAGATTCACTATGTCTTTTTAGTGCATTGCGACATCTGAAGAATTCTGTGATTGACTGGTTATTCTTCTTTTATTTTTCCGGACGTGTTCTTCGTCTGTTTCTTGTTTTCTTCCCCCCCGCCCCTCCCCTTTCCCCCGAAGCTCTTGTGTTCATTGAGCACATAAGTCTCTGTACCGTGGTGGGACTGAAATATTGATGAGGCATTGTTTGTGTTAAGTTAGATGCATATCCTATACGGGACGTCGCAGTCAACCCCAACATTGTTTTGTTGGTTGTGATACCTAGGAAAGCTTTACGTTCGGTAGTTTGCCATTGCTGTCTGAACGATCGACACCCATATCATTTTATAAAAACAAATGCAAAGTGGTTTGCTGCCAAATCGCCCGCAACTGTGGTTTGAATATAGTGCGGGATGGATTATGAACTGCGCCCGTAACTCCTTCCCCAAGGAACCGGTTTGTATCGGCACCTGAAATATTTACACATGCATGTGACATGTACTTTGCAGGACGTTGCGGTCAGCCCAAACCCCAGGTTGAATTTTAGGCGATTGTACGTTCAGTAGGTTGCCATTGCTTTATGAGGGAGAAGCCCAACTGACCGGTTTAGGGACTGGTCCCGCTACCGAGCCCTCAGCAGACCGGAAGTTTAAGAATTTAGAGCACTGTTGTCTGTTCTGCCACGTCGTCTAGTTTTCTGAAATCAATCATTCAATCATGTGCCATGCCGGAAAGCGTGGGCGGTCATAACTCGCCATTTCACTCGATCACCAGCGTCGTGGATCAGCTCAGTGTTCCTGTCTCGTCCATGCCATGTGGCCAAGTCATCCAGGATATTTTCCTCTCGGTCTTCCTCTTGGTCTGTTCCCTTCGATCTTGCCAGTTGTCACTAAGTTCTCCAATCCATTTCTTCTCATAACATGTCCAAAAATTTTGACTGTCTACGTCTAATTTCTCTAATCAATTTACGATTTTCATTTGTCTCCTGTAGTACTTGGTCATTGGTTTTTCTGTCTGTCCATGGTATTCTTTGCATTTTCCTCAGAAACCACATTTCTGCAGCCATCAGATGTTTTTCAGCTTGACTGCACATTGTCCAAGTTTCACATCCATACAAAAGAACAGGCTCTATGTATCCCCTCATAACTCTTTTTCTCGTTTCAGTTGACATCTTTTTATTGGTCAGAATGTTTTTCATCTTGCTAAAGGCTACTTTCGCCATGGCGATTCTTGTTCTAATCTCTGAAATATAAACAAGAATAATGTACCCCAGGGTAGAACAGACAGATTAACCATGGCGGTATGGTACTGCGACATTCCACGGTGGAACATAGTTGTAGTGTTGTTGTTTCTAGAAGAAGAATCTGTAACTTGTTGCTTGATTGCTTGCTTGCATGTGTTCGCTGGCTGTGAACTCCAGCGTGAAGTCCTGTATGTCGGATGAAGACGTCCTGTTGTCCAACATCAGTGTGATGTCATACAGGACCTGAGGTTTGCGGGGGATCCGTTGTCCCATGTCTGGCTTATCGGTGTGCAGACTGGTGGTTCCTCGCCGTGCAGGCAGATACTCTCCGACTTCGGAAGAATCAGCGATCCTACTACGTTAGCCAGGACCCCGAAGGGACCTGTTGCCCAGGACGCTCGGCTAGGACGTGTTAGTAGGTCTTGGCCTCTGTAGAACCTGGTCCCTGATGCCTTGGAAACACCTTTGCTTCCCAGAAGCTGTAGCGTTTTCGCTTCTAGCCTAAGTAGCTGAGCGTTTTCGCTTCTAGCCTAAAGTAGGTGTAGAGTTTTCGCTTCTAGCCTAAAGTAGTTGTAGAGTTTTTGCTTCTAGCATAATGTAGTTGTCGAGTTTTCGCTTCTAGCAGAAAGTAGTTGTAGCGTTTTTGCTTCTAGCAGAAAGTGACATGTAGGGATTGTGGATTCTAGTAATAGCTGTAAAGTTTACGCTTCTAGTAGGATAAGTTGAAGGGTTTTTTCATTTCTAGTAGCAGGTGTGGAGGTTTTTCATTTCTAGTAGCAGGTGTGAGGTTTTTTCATTTCTAGTAGCAGGTGTGGGGGTTTTTCATTTCTAGTAGCAGTTGTAGATTTTTCGTTTTTACAACAGCAACAACAATAAACAATTACTACTACCACCACCACCACCACCATCATCACCACCACCACCATTACTACTACTACTACCACCACTTACTACTAGCTACTACTACTACTACTACTACTACTACTACTACTACTACTACTACTACCCATACCACCACCACCACCACCACCACACCACCACCACCACACCACCCATACCACTACCACACCACCACCAATACTTCTACTACTACCACCACCACCACCACCACACCACCACCACACCACCACACCACACCAAACTACTACTATACTATACTTCTATACTGTCCGATTACTATACCACCACCACCACCACCACACCACTACTTCTACTACTACTAACCACCACCACCACACCACACCACCACCACCACCACCACCACCACCACCACCACCACAACCACCACCACCACCACCGCTACTACCACTACTACTACTTACGCTACTACTACTATAACTCTACTGCTGTAGCTGTGCTGGCTGCACTACTACTACTACTTCTAGTACGCTCTATTACTACTACTACCAACACCACCACCACCACCACCACTACACACCACCACCACTACTTCTACTACTACTACTACCACCACCACCACCCACCACCACCATCACCACCACCACACCACTTACTTCTACTACCACCACCACCACCACCACCACCACCTACTCACCTACTACTACCACCTACTACCTACCTACCACCTACTACTTACTACTATTACTACCACCACCACCACCACCACCACCACAAGAATACGGGCAACAACAACCAACCATACGGGGGAATACACTCACAGATTTATTATAAAATTATGGAATTTCGCAGTTTAATTTCCTCTCTCTCATTTCCCATCACGTGTCGACGACACATTCATAAATCGGAGAGCCTTTCGTGGCCTGTCACCGCACGTGACAGCCGCCATTCTGCGCGCGGGACATTTCCAGTCTAAAGAACCGTAAAACATGGCGTCCTCCAATACCTTGCCAATCTACCCTTATCTTTCCTTCTCCGTCTTTTCTTCTTCCTCGTCTTCTTTCATTTGTGTCTTTTCCGCCATATGCGCTGCATTCTACGTGTAATGTTAGTTGCTTGTCAGAATTCTGGCTGCGTTGTTTCTTACTACTCGGGTATATTTTCCCTGCTTACTCGCACGCCCAGCGCATGCCTCTCTTGTCATTAAAATCATCTTTAAGGGCGTCGCCGGCAGGTGGGGGAAAAAAAATAAAAGACTTTCTTAGAAGCTCGATGATTACCTGAAACTGACGCATGCGCAGTCAATGTCTGCCTCTTTTCATCGTTTACTGAAGAAGATGGATGATTCTAGAATGGGATTTTAAAAAAAAAATGAAGGAAAAATAAAAGAAGTGCGCATCAGATTTGATTGGCTTAGATCTAGCATCACTCTACCACAATGCTATAAAAATTCGCCTTTTGTAATCCACTGTTTTAATGGCGGGGTTTAATAGGGTTTTTGTCCGCGCGTTCTGCCAGTCCTGCGCCATAGCTTCGCGCCGGTTCCGGTTCCTGCGGGTGCTAGCTTCCGGTGCTATCTCCCCCACGCCAGTGAATCATGGATTCTGGGAGACAATAGACCACGACTACCGGTGTGTCTAGGAGACGTGCGCAGAGCGTTGCAGGTCTGGGGTCCCAGGTATTGAAGTAACGTTCGGCTGAGTGCCAGATTATGATATTGGCCGGCTGAAAGAAAGTAGGGCAATTGGGAGGTCATGAGAAAAAACAGACCCGTATACGACCACTTTGTGACTGAGAATCACGTGTAAGGGAATATAAGAAACAGTTTTTCAAATGACATAATTACTGTTTTTATGTAAATACAGAATATGATTCGCCAAACTGAGAAGAGAAGTTAGCTACATATTTCAAATACTGCTATGTGTATGAGTGTAAAAATATAAATACAACACCCGCCTAAGTTATTGTGTGAGTAGAGTTGCATGTCCCACTTTGGGTTACTATTACGGCCCTGCCGAATGGATGTGATCTCTGTGACACCTTAATGAGAATCAAGCGGCGTGTGCAGCCTTCAATTTAAGCCTTAAGACTTCAAAGATGAATCGTACCTGAAAACGCCATTAGGTGGGATGGCCCGCAGACAATAGCTTGTGTATTGCCCGTTATAGTGGATTCTGATCGTGGGCCGGTGATTAACTTAATCAAGGTAACGCTTGATTGATAATCTTGTCATAGGCGGCATTCATCTTTGGCCTGTTTGGCTGGAGATCGTGGGACTCGTTGAAGACTTCTCTAATTGAAAATCGATGGGGACCCTATTGGAAGAACTGTGCAAGCCACTTAACTTTGAAAGGCTATTGACGCACTTCGGGATTTCATCAGTCGATATTGGGCTCGGAATTAAACCTGGGGATTTCAATACACGTGAAAAGAATGGAGATGAGGTCCGTTGGCAGCCAGGAGCGTTAGGAGAATAGAAAGTCTTATTTTTTTTCTGTATTAGATAGACTTTATTATCATGGCGATGTGCGGCGTGAGATTGAGTCTTATATCGGATATTATAATATTAGGAATATTCTAGATTCACGTTTTCATTGTGTCTTTAATTGCTATTTTCTTTCGGTGTAATCATTACGGAGCCATGTGTCTGATGCTGGGGGGATTTATGTTTCAGCTATGTATCCTTGCGTCTGTCTGTCTGTCTGTCTGTCTGTCTGTCTGTCTGTCTGTCTGTATATCTGTCTGTCGGTCGGTCGGTCGGTCGGTCCGTCCGTCCTTCCGTCAGTCTGTGCTCTTTATGTCTGTTCGTATGTTTCTCTGTTTGTCTGCCTGCCTGTCTGCCTGCCTGCCTGCCTGCCTGCCTGCCTGCCTTCCTGTCTGTATTCCAGATAATCAGTCTGTCAGAATCAACCAGACAGTCTATCTGTATTTCTTATTGTCTGTCTGTGCGTCTCTCCATACATCTGTGGATTCGGAAGTCCGGTATATCAGTGAACTTAATAAGCAGGGAACGACCACAGACATCGGGTTAGCCAGCCCGTAGATCTGGCGTGAAGTCGCCTGACCACAACAATGGCACACATCCTCAACAGTTATTCTTAATCTATGCCTAAACCCCCAATCCCAATGACCTTGCATACCTGTGTCACACAAATGTTTCTCGGATGTCCTTTCTAAAACATGTTCCCCTGCTCGGGAATTTGCCTTCTATTATTTACATTAGGGTAAGCAAGGTAAAAGGGTCGAAACATTCGGCGAGGAGGGGGTGGGGAGGGACGGTGGTGGTTTAGGGTGATCGGAAGACTCCTTTTGTTATTTACATTAATAGAATCCCGAGTCTCAAATGGTCAAGCCTAAACAATATATCTAACGTGGTCATGCCAAGACAATCTATCTCACGTGGTCAAGACACTCTATCTCACGTGGTCAAGACACTCTATCTCACGTGGTCAAGACACTCTATCTCACGTGGTCAAGACACTCTATCTCACGTGGTCAAGACACTCTATCTCACGTGGTCAAGACACTCTATCTCACGTGGTCAAGACACTCTATCTCACGTGGTCAAGACACTCTATCTCACGTGGTCAAGATACTCTATCTCACGTGTTCAAGACACTCTATCTCACGTGCTTATGCCAAAACACTCTATCTTCACGTGGTCAAGACACTCTATCTCACGTGGTCAAGATACTCTATTTCACGTGGTCAAGATACTCTATCTCACGTGGCCATGCCTAGACACAATATCTTACGTGGTCATGTCAAAACAATCTATCGATCGTGGTTATGCCAAGACAATCTATCTATTAGTTAGTTAGTTAGTTAGTTAGTTAGTTAGTTAGTTAGTTAGTTAGTTAGTTAGTTAGTTAGTTAGTTAGTTAGTTAGTCGACTAGATCATCATCATTGCACATCGAACCATTCAGTCCATAAGTGCTCAGATCCCCTGCTCAGCAAATCCCGCATCATATAGCGGCTAACGACGCCAGTTCTGTGTTGGTTTATCAATCTGCTTTGGCTTCCTGCGTAGTGTTCTTGTTTGGCCACCCCTCTTTTGATTTGCTGTTCACTCAGTCTGACCATGGTTGTAGATTCACAGTATCCACTTGGTTCTCGCACAAGTCTCACTTCTCGAAGAGCATTCAGAATGCCAGCCTGGTCCATGGCGCGTCCGCCCTCCACCTTAGCCTTATCTGCGAGCTTGTCAGCCCGCTCATTTCCTTGTACTCCCGTATGCCCTGGCACGAAGATGAAACTAATCATCACCGTCTAACGAATTCTCGAAAATCAAAGCTTGTACTTCCGCCTCCACAGCAACCTGATTTATTTGTCTGTATTTTCTGTCTAGTTGGATGCAAACTGACAAGGACGTACAGAAATCTGTTGGCACTTGTACCCATTCCGCTCACGCATTGAGTATGCCCTGGCCATTCTCACTGTCAGCCCTACACAGATTGGAAGACTTGAAAAGGTACAAAACGAAGCCATGCGCATCATTTTGGGCTGCACGAGAGACACCAGCTGTGTAGCAATGAGATACCTCCTTGACTTCCCGACAATGGAACACAGGATCAAGATCTGGAGAGCTCGTGCATACTTAAAAATAAGTGCAGATGAGCAGCACCCTCTGCATGACGCTATATTCAGAGAAAAGGGTGACAGACTAAAGAGGGGCAAATCATGGATGGGTCGGGCGGAAGATGTCGTCAGACAGGTCTGCAGTCTTACCAGTATCAACCCCGGCAAGGAATGGGTGCCGGTGCATCCAGCTTTTAAGTGCACTTTCTCCTGCATTATCACACTCGACAGACGGTGCAGAGAGCAGAACCCTGCCGCTGTCAATGCAGAGGTTAACGCGCTCATCTATGAACACTCAGATAGCCCCGAAGTGCTCATCTATACAGATGGATCTGTTGTAAAGCAGCAGAGAAGTGCGTGGGCATTTACAGCCCGTTCAGCGGGCCGAACCGTTCAAGAATCCAGTGGTGCCCACTCTATGACCACGAGCAGCATGACGATGGAGGTGATGGCAGTTACACAGGCTTTCATATGGCTGGAATCACAGCATTATACCAACGTGTGTGTACTAAGTGATTCAATGAGCATGATTCAGAAGGTCGAAGCTGGATCTGTACGTAGACAGTGGACTGAATCGCTGCGGAAGTCTGTTGTCCGTAAAGTCACCTTCATCTTCGTCCCGGGACATGCGGGAGTCGAGGGAAATGAACGAGCTGACAAACTGGCTGGCTCTGCACCCCCTGTAGATGGCCAGCCCATGGATCGTGCCGATGTTATTAACGTCCTTAAAGATATGGCGAGAACAGAGGACTTTGACGTCAGTGATTCCACATCGCTGTCCAGGATGAAAGACCTGGGAGTAAGAATCGGCACAGCCAGACGCGAGAGGTACATCGGGAAAACAAAGCGCCTCGTCAACCAACACAGAACTGGCACTATTAGCCACCGGACGCTGATGAATATGCTGGGGGGAGGATCTGAGCACCTATGGACATGTCCGGAGTGCAACGAAGATACCCCAACTGATAACTGATAACTGACCCATTCCTCGCCAGGTTCTAAGTCCTCTAGTGAACACACCTGTTGAAGAATGTCTTCGGCTTGACCCATCCACGACCTTCCTCTTTTTAACCTGCTGCCCTTCACCTTTCTAATTGCACTATGCGGTGGATGTTGTGTGTTTGCGTTAATTCTGAGGTAGGCAGCGTGCTCTGCAAATGTGTAGTCTGTCTTCAATGGTTGGAAAATCAAGAAAGTAGCGCATCGCCCTGCATGCTGTATCTCTTGTACATCCAAGAATAATGCGCATAGCTTCGTTTTGTATCCTTTCCATCCTTTCTATCTGCTTACGGCTGAGAGTCAGGATTGCCATCGCATACTCAAAAACAGACATGACCAGCCCCTCATATAGGAGGCATAGATGGCGCTGCTCATAGTTTGCTGCCGCCATCATCCGCATCGCAGCCAAACCCCGCTTGGCCTTTGTTATCACCTGGTCTATGCGCTCATTATAAGCAAGGCTTCGATCAAAACGTATCCCCAGGTAATTCATTGCCTGCGTTCTTTCCACCGTCTCTGAACACAGATTGACAGTTGGTGTTGGAGTGTTGACAATATGATTATTCAAATAGAAGCATGTCACTGTTGCCTTTGTTGGGTTGACCATTGCCCCAGCTTCAGCACACCAAGTACTTATGCGATTGAGTTCGGTTTGCAGTTCCACAGCAACCTGATCTCTATCCTTACCCTGACGATACACTATATCCACTATGTCCACCCCGGTCCAGTGATCTGCTCGCTGATGATTCCCACTGTATAGGCGTTGAACAGAACCTGAGATAATGGTGATCCTTGTGGTAGGCCAGGATATATTGTTGTTGGTTCCGAAGTCCAACTGCCACATCTAAAAACTACTTTCCGTTGGAAGAGGGCTGCAGCGATCCAACTAAGGAGGAATGGACTTAACTTTGAGTTCAAGAAGCTGAAGCATTAAAAAATCCAATGGTACTCTGTTGTACGCGTCCTCAAGATCAATCGCTGCAGCAAAGGTTTCAATGCCTGAGTGGAAACCTTCATAGACATCATGGGCAAAAACTGCTGCATTGGTACAGGTTTCTCTTTTGGGACGGTACCCACCCAGGGTAGGTGGGAAAACACCTTGCCTCTCTAGCTGGCTTGATATTTTCCTGGCAATTAACTTCTCCAGCAGCTTGCCTATTGTATTCTGTATGGTGATTACTCGATATCCCTGAATATTTTGTGTGGTTTTTGCCAGGCTTCGGCAAGGGAATCAGATAGCACTCCCTATACTGTTGTTTTACATGTCTGCTAGTTTCTCTAGCTCGTTGTCGGTACACCTATTGATGTCGTCATATCTTATGCCATCTGACCCTGGAGCGCTGTTTTTTGATCGTCGAAGCACAGCCTTGATGTCTTTCACTGTCACTGTGTCTTCATCCGAAATGTTCTGGGCCTTGCATCTGTCTGAGGTGACCTCCTTGGCAAGATTTCGGCCTCTCATGTCTGTCTGGTTGCTCTGCTCTAGATATCGTTCGAAGAGGGCTTGCCCTTGTCCTCGTCAGTCCTCTGCCAGATGAGGTCAGCACATTGGAAGCCATAAATTCTCTTATTCTTGACTACCCCGCTCATGCTTTTATGTAGTCGCCAGAACAATTTCAGTGACTTGTCTGTGCTTACTCTTTGACATTCCTCTGCCCGTTTTTCACCTTTAACCACCTTTACCAGTGTTTTGCTTGCTCGCTTGCTTGTGTTCGTTGGCTTGAGCTCCAACGCGAAGTCCTGTATGTCGGATGAAGGCATCCTGTTGTCCAACATCAGTATGATGTCATACAGGACCTGAGGTTTTCGTGAGTATCCGTTGTCCCATGTTTGGCTTATTGGTGTGCAGACTGGTGGTTTCTCGCCGTACAGGCAGACACTATCCGACGTCAGATTTAGTCAGGACCCCGAAGGGACCTGTTGCCCAGGACGCTCGACGAGGATGCGTCAATAGGTCTTGGCCAGTATATAACCCGGCCCTAGTGCCTTGGAAACACCTCTGCGTCCCAGCCAGTTTTTTGAAATAGCTTACTTTTGTGTGCATCTCTCTTTCTAAGTGCATGCAGGGACCAGGATGGGCAACTCTATTCTTCTTGGCGTTTTGCCATTTCCTTACAGCACTACGCTTATCCATCCAGGCCTTCTCCACCTCAAAATTCCACCAAGGTGGCTGCTCCGAGCTGTTTTTCCTGCCTTGAAACTTTCTGCGCTTGTCGCGCATTACTTTACTCACCACATCTTGCCCTGTACTGTCATACTGGATGGTCTTGATCGTTGACTTGTGCTGCCTGGTTCTCCACTATATCTCATGTGACCATGCAAGACACTCTATCACCCCTGGTCATGCCAAGACACTCTATCTCACGTGGTCATGCCAAAACAAACTATCTCACGTGGTCATGCCAAGACAATATATCTCACGAGATACAGACAGACAGACAGGCAGACAGACAGACCGACAGACAGACAGACAGACAGACAGACAGACAGATAGATAGATAGATAGATAGATAGATAGATAGATAGATAGATAAATAGATAGATAGTCAGAGAGACAGACAGGCAGGCAGGCAGGCAGACAGGCAGGCAGGCAGGCAGATAGATAGATAGATAGATAGGTAGGTAGGTAGATAGATGGATGGATGGATGTATGGATAGATAGATAGATAGATAGATAGATAGATAGATAGATAATTAAGTAATTGGTTAAGTAGGTAGATAGTTAGGTAGGTTGGTAGATACTTAGTTCGCAAGAACGTCAGAAGAAATAGTTATCACAGTTAAATAAACTACTACACGAGAAAAAAGTTATACAAAATATTTGTAAAAATATATTTTAAGAACGGCTATAAATGACGTCAGCCACATAGAGAGCCCAACAGGCAGAACAGAGATTGCCAATCAGAAAGCCGCGGCCTTACCAACTCTCGCAGCACAAGAAATAATCGATGTATTGTCTTTTTACCTCGCAGAGCTTTGTTTTTCAGCCAGTTCTCTTCACGGCAAGCCATGTTATATTTCTCTCCCTCGGCAAAGCCCGAACCAATTTACAGCCTCGGCGTCTTATGGCTTTTCAGGTCTGCTTTTCCGCTCCATCGCTGGCCAAATACAAGGTGGATGACACTAGCGGAAGTCGTCATCAATTCAATGGCGGCCAAACATGGACACCGTTTTATCAGGACAACAAAGTGCCGGCAACGCGATCATAAATTTGATGTCCCGAGATAATGATTGTCTGTGCGATGTGCGGGATTATGTGCCGCATGCAGGTTCTGACTGGATGTGATTTAGATAATCGTTCAGGCCTGTTTTTATTAGCCTTCTCACGATCGGTTGATATCTCACCTTTTTTTTTCCTACCATTTCTTACTTCTGATAGTCTGTTCTCTCTCTCTCTCCCTCTCGTCTCTCTTTCGCTGCTCTTTATCTCTCTCAATATATGTGTATGTGTGCTTTATTCAAACTATACCTGCTTTTATTAGCCTTGTCACGATCGATCGTTATCCCGCCTTGTTTTCCCTGTCGTTCTTACTTCTGACAGTCTGTTTTTTCTCTCTCTCTCTCTCTCTCTCTCTCTCTCTCTCTCTCTCTCTCTCTCTCGTCTCTCTCCCCTCTCGTCTCTCTCTCTCTTTCACTGCGCTTTATCTCTCTTTATATATGCGTATGTGTTTCTTCTTCAAACTATACCTGCTTTTACGATTGATTGTTATCGCACATTTTCTCCCTGTTGCTTTTTACTTCTGATAGTCTGCTCTCTCTCCTCTCTCTCTCTCTCTCTCTCTCTCTCTCTCTCTCTGTATGTGTGTGTGTATCTCTCTCTCTCTCTCTCTCCTCTTTCTCTCTCTGTATGTGTGTGTGTATCTCTCTCTCTCTCTCCTCTTTCTCTCTCTGTATGTGTGTGTGTATCTCTCTCTCTCTCTCTCTCTCTCTCTCTGTATGTGTGTGTGTATCTCTCTCTCTCTCTCCTCTTTCTCTCTCGCCTATCTTTCTCTCACTGCTCTTTATCTTTCTCTGTGTATGTGTGTATGTGTCTTCTTCAAACTGACTGACAGACTGGCACCTTGCCGTCTTGACAGGCGATAGTTTGTAACATTGAGTTATACCTCTCCATACCACAAAGCCTGGGCTGAATTTAGAGACAGTGTGTTGCCCATGCAGCATGATCCCTCTCTCGGCCTGTCAAGTTTTATTGGAAAGGTAACACCAATACGTCTGGAACAAGACAAGTTGCAGAAGCTGTCGGGACAGCAAAACAATGCTCCAACTGTCCGCCTGTCGGAACTTTAATCCTAGACCAGTTGCAAACCAAGGCTTAGGGCCTGGTCTGCACTGCCATCACATTTTGTCTTTAGGTTGCATTTTCTCGCACTAGGATACGGCTTGTACCCTCCCAATTGCGCACCTTCCCCCGAAGCCGTTGGCACAATGTGGGGTGACGGGTTTGGTGAGCGCCGCCCAACATTCGGCACTAACAGAAGCAGGTAGTACCGTCTACTGCCATACGGTATCTCAGTCATATCTGCCTGAGACCTGGCATCCCAACATTCGGCGCTAACAGAAAGCAGGTAGTACCGTACCGTATGGCATTACGGTAGCTCATTCATATCTAAGACCTGTTTTTATTAGTCTACTAATACAGCCTGGGCCGCCCTCCACAGTAGCCTCACCTGCGAGTTTATCAGCCCGCTCATTTTCTTGCACTCCCGCATACCCTGGCACGAAGATGAAACTTGTTCTTGTTTCGACCAAACTACATGGCCAACCATCCAGGTATTTACTTCTCTGCCTTCACCTGGTTCTTTTCCCCTCAATCTTGCCAGTTGTCACCAAGTTCTCCAATTTATTTCGTCTCATAGCGTATCCAAAAAAAAATAAAAATAATTCTCACTGCCTACGTCTAATTTTTCTACTCAGATTACGGTTTTCATTTGTTTCTTGTAGGACTTGGTCATTGTTTTTTCTGTCTGTCCATGGTATTCTTTGCATTTTACTTAGAATCCACATTTCCACAGCCATCAGATGGTTTTCAGCTTGTCTGCTCATTGTTCACGCTTCACATCCATACAAAAGTGCAGGTTCTATGCACTACTTCAACACTATTTTTCTCGTTGCAAATGACAACTGTAACAATTACAACATCAAAAATCCCTACACCAGTCATCTGGATTAAGTGACTCAGCCATGTGCACATGTGGTTTGGCGTCACAGACAGCAGAGCACATACTCCAAGACTGCCCAAACTACAACATACCCTGTCATACCTTCTGGCCTGGAGAGACAACAGTGGAAGTTAAACTCTATGGACCGCTGAGCGAACTAAAAAGACTGTTAGATTCATACAAGAGACAACATTGCAGTTATTGATGTATTTCAAACTAATGAAAGAAGACGACATATGGACTAAAATGTTGACTTCTCGTCTTTTACATTTTGGTCCAACTGACCCTTGTAGGGGTTGAACTCGCTATCTCAGCACCAGCACACCGGAAGTTTAAGTCTGCTCTCATCCATTCGACCAAGCAAATGTTAAATTTACACCTGCCTGGGACAGAACGAGTTAAAGACCCTTAGGAGTTAACGGTTGTGATGGCCCGACTCTCCCGAGGAATCTCCGCCGTGAGACAAGCCCAGTCGTGTACATGTCGCTGGGGAAAATAATCTGCTCCGACTTGAGAAGGCTCCCCGGTCTCGTCCGCCGGCCAGGCTGGTTGCTTGAGACACTGCCCTGTCAACGGGTGACACAAATGATGTTTATGTTGCACAGATCCTCTGTCATTCCCAGGGAACGTCTTTCTTTCCAACGGAGAGTCGTCCATGTTTATAAGTCTGTGGTATTTGTCAGTTTATGTGTAGGGTGTTGTTGTTTCTGTCTTTTACGACGGGTCATCGGATCTGCTTTTTTTTTTTTTGGTTTGTTTTCTTCTTGGGCCAGGCGGATGGGTGTGTGTCCGTGGACATGATGGGACTCTTTCGCATGCTCGTGTGTGTGTGTGTGTGTGTGTGTGTGTGTTGTGTGTGCGTGCGCGCGCCCCTTTGTATTTGTGTGTTTTCTTCCTCTTCTTCCTCCTCCTCTTCTGCTTCTCTCCTCCTTTTCTGCTTCTCTTCCTCTCTCTGTTGCTGCCTCATCTCCAAAACTCCATTTCCTTTCTTTTCCTCCTTCTCTTCCTCGTGCTCCTTCCCTACCTTTTCCTCCGTCACCTTCTTCTTCTTCCTCCTCCTCTTCCTCTCTTTCTTCCCTTCCCCTCGCTGCTCCTACCTCACCTTCCCTTCCTCCTTTCTTCTCTTCCTCGTGCTTCTACCCTCCCTTCCTCTCCTCCTTCTCATTCTTCTTCTTCTTGGTCCTCTTTTTCTTCCATTTAGAATCCTAATGGCTTATTGGCCCACAACAACGCATCCTCTATAGGATTAGTTCACGTTTGGTTGGGGTTTTGACTGAGTTCTTTCTTCGGAATATCTTACACATATAATGATATGAGCGCCGGTCGCTCAGAAAGCAATGGCAAACTACTGCCAAAGTAAACATACCAAGAAATAACCAACAGCTAAAAAATGTTGGGGTTGACTGCGACATCCTGTCGAAGGATATGCAACTAACTGTAACATGTCTCACATAAGCCCTCCTTTTCACAGCCCCATATTACACCTGTTGACTAAATCTAATATAACACATAACTACTAACTAGAGACGCAGAGGTGTTTCCAAGGCACCAGGGCCGGGTTATATACTGGCCAAGACCTATTGACGCGTCCTCGTCGAGCGTCCTGGGCAACAGGTCCCTTCGGGGTCCTGGCTAAAGTCAGTAAGATCGCCGATTCCTCCGAAGTCGGAGAGTGTCTGCCTGTACGGCGAGGAACCACCAGTCTGCACACCAATAAGCCAGACATGGGACAACGGATACCTCAGGCCCTGTATGACATCACCCTGATGTTGGACAACAGGATGCCTTCATCCGACATACAGGACTTCGCGTTGGAGCTCAAGCCAACGAACACAAGCAAGCAAGCAAGCAAGCAAGCACATAACTACTAGCCCAGTATGTGCTTAGTTTGCGCACGGCTCGGTGCATGCGTGGTGCGCACCATTTGTGTAAGATAGAGAACAGAAGAAGTGGTTGTGAGCAAGACGGTTAAAGCTTGGGATGGCGATCGGGATGGTTGGGCTTTAGCCACAAGTTACGGGTTTGTTTTTAAAAGGAATTAATACCTAGAAGGGTTAGCAGGTAGTTAGTGATTGGGTGGTTTTTTGATTTAGGGGTGTTGATGTCATGTTTTGTGTAAATAACGTCCATAAGCAATAAACATTAGTTTAATGTGAATACCACGTTATTTCTGTTGATTTCCGTTACAGCTAGTTCGGGTTGGTTGGGGTGTTAGTGCCATTACTTTCTGTCACAAGCCATATGTTTATGACACTCTTAAGTAGCCTTTTAAGGCCTGACCAGACTGCTAGTGTTGTCTAGTTTTCTATAATTCCATGTTCTCTCAATCAATGTTCTCTCATTTCATGTTCTTTCATTCAATGGACTCTCATTCCATGTTCTCCAATTCCATGCATGTCTGCATCAATAGATCTGTCGGTGTATGCCTGTTTATATATAAATATCGATTGAGGAACCCTTTGAAGCCACTAAGGCAGTTAATAAATAAACACACATAGTATTATTTGGCGCTCATAGAAGGAGAAGAAAGAAGAAGAGATTAGATGACGCACTAGACAACAGAAAAATTGAAAGCTATAGTTACCGACCGGGATTCTGGTCAAAAACGCACGCAAAAGTCGGATGTGTGGGGTCTAAGGGTCTAGGCCCAAGGGTGCATAACAATACACAATTACAATTCTTCTTCAGCGTTCCGAGCCATTGAGGTTCTTTGCTGCAGATACAATCCGTCTCCATTCGTCTCTCTGGTGGACCTTCTCTTGCCAGTCGTTGATTCCAAGTGCTTGTAGGTCTGTATATGTATTATCTCTCCACCGCCTTCTTGGTATACCTCGGAGTCTACGGTCATTTATTTCCTGAGTGTAAGCGAGTTTTGTTTCCCTATTATCTTCCATTCTTTCTATATGCCCCAGCCATTGTAGTCTATTAGCCTTCATGATACCAGTGATTAGCGGGGACTTAACCAGATCATAAATGTCTTTGTTACTTCTTCTTTTCCACTCTCCACTTTGTGTATCCCTAATGGGTCCAAAGATGCGTCTTAAAATTTTGTTCTCAAAGGTTTGTAACAAGGCTTCGTCACCTTTCGTTGTACTCCAGGTTTCAGAGCCATACAGCACAACTGGTCTTCTTCTTCTTCTTCGTTCATCCGGAGTTTTTTTTTCGGATGTGATTGCGTTGTGCCTGTTTACAGCAGAGCTGCGTTCTTGCGCCGTTAGGCCGACACATCCGACTTCTGCGGGCATTTGTTGACCGGGTTAACCTTCCCGGGGGTTTCTTAGGACGTTTGACTCTCACTGTTGTGGTGTTATCCCCCATCCCAGCTGGTCCATATAGAACAGCCAAAGATCCTGGTCAGCCCTCAAGGGAAGGCAGGGGCAGACCATGGGCATTCCCCACCATCCAAGGAGGCTTCCATAATTGCAGAGCCGATACATAGCGCTCTGGTACTGGGCTCACCCAAGGAATCGTCACGTCCTGCACATGGCTGCTTAGCCTCACTTCCGTATATTGGGCCTTCCGTTCACCATAGGTTGTTCTTCCGGAAACCAGAAGTATGCAGTCTGCAGATGACATCCACACAGTGAGCTTTCGATTCGGACTTTCCATGTAATGGATTTGCTATCCAAGCAATATTCCATTTCGTGCCACTAGGACACTTTTCCACCTTTTATGAAGTCCACACAGTGGGCTTTAGATACGGACTTTCCACGTAATGGATTTGCTATCCAAGCAATATTCCATTTCATGCCACTAGGACACTTTTCCACCTTTTATGAAGCCCACACAATGGGCTTTTGATTCGGACTTCCACGTAATGGATTTGCTATCCACAAGCATGTAGTATTATGGTCGTGCACTTGCCAATGATTGGAGGGTAAAAACTTGGTAGGGTAATTTGGGTTTATGAAGGAAAATACGGGGGCAAAATTGTCCGACTCGGTGAAATTTTTTTTCGGCGTGCCCGTGGGAACGAATTTTTGGCGCTGCATGGGGGTGTGATGACGGTGTCGAAAAGTAATTAAGGTAAAATGTTCTGGAAAGCGAGGTTGTGAGGATGGAGTGGTAGTACTAAAGAGAGGGCAAGGATGAGGGAGGGTGTTATATATGGTGTGTAGACATAATGTGTATGGTGATAAACAAAGGGTGTGATGTGGTCGTTGTTTCTACTCATGGGTATATGGTGGTGGCTGTAGATATAATGTGCTGCGTAGGATGAACAAGGGTTTGATGGGTCGTGGTTTCTACTCATGGGGTATATGGTGAGTGGTTTAGATATAATGTGTGCGTAGTGATGAACAAGTGTGTGATGGGTAGTGGTTCTACTCATGGGTCTATGGTGGTGGTGTAGATATAATGTGTGCGTAGTGATGAACAAGGGTAGTGATGGGTGTGGTTTCTACTCTATGGTATATGGTGGTGGTGTAGAATAATGTGGTGCTTAGTGATGGAACAAGGGTGTGATGGGTCGGTTTCTATCATGTGTATAGGGTGGTGGTTTGTAGATATAATGTGGCGTGGTGATGAACAAGGGGTGATGGGTCTTTGGTTTCTACTCATGGGTTATGTGGTGGCGTAGACAAATGTGTCAGGGTAGTGATGAACAAGGGTTGGGATGGGTCGTTGGTATAATCGATGAATTAAGAGAGGTTACTATCATCTGAACAGTGGATAGTAGTATGAAGGTAAAGGGGGTAATTCACCGATTACAAAGGAAAGCTTATAAAGTTATAATGGGTGTGGTGGTAAGGGGTATTAGTGATCAAGTAGGAGTGATATAGGGGGGGGGGGGGGGGGGTGGTCATAAATATAATAAGAGGTGCTCGCAATTACACACTGGTCAACCAGTGGTCAAGTGGTCAAGTAAGGGTCAAGTAGTCAAGTAAGGAAATTTTAGGGAAAAGTGATTGTAATGATATGGTGATGATTAAAGAGTGGTAAATTAGTGGTCAATCAGTGGTCAAGGAGTGGTCAAGTGGTCAAGTAAGGAAATTTTAGGGGAAATTGGTCGTAGTGACATGGTAATGTTTAAATTAGTGGTAAATTAGTGGTCAAGTAGTGGTCAAATAGTGGTCAAGCAGTGGTCAAGCGGTGTGTAAGTGAGGAAAATTTTTAGGGAAATTTTAGGGAAAAGTGATTGTAATGAGATGGTGATGATTAAAGAGTGGTAAATTAGTGGTCAAGCAGTGGTCAAGCAGTGGTCAAGTGGTCAAGTAAGGAAAATTTTAGGGAAAAGTGATTGTAATGATATGGTGATGATTAAAGGGTGTTAAATTAGTGATCAAGTAGTGGTCAAGTAAAGGTGGTCAACGCAGGTCAAAGCGGTGTGTAAGTGAGGAAAATTTTAGGGAAAATTTTAGGAAAAGTGATTGTAATGAGATGGTGATGATTAAAGGGTGTTAAATTAGTGTCACAGTAGTGTGGCAACCAGTGGTCAAGTGGTCAAGTGCATACATTTTAGGGGGAAAGTGATTGTAGCGACATGGTGATGCTAAAGGGTGGTTAATTAGGGTCAAAGTAGTGGTCAAGCAGTGGTCAAGTAGTGGTCAAGTGGCGCGAGTGACCACTTAAATTGTAGAGGACGATGTGCCTAAGATTATGGTAGTGATTAAAGTGATCGATGACGTGGTCAAGCAGTGGTCAGCAGTGGTCAAGTAGTAAGTAAGGAAATTGTAGGGGAAAGTACGTATAGTGCATGGTGGGTGGTTAGAGGAGAAGAATCAATAGTAGTGATAATACTACTACCAATATTAGCGACAAGCAGCAAAGACAACCAAGTACATACTTGATACACACAAATACAAAGACAACGAAACACACGTCCACACATACAGAGGACAGAAGTAAAGACAAAACCATACCATTAACTACTGTCACAACAACAGCTATACACCTTACACACCCATAATCAAAACACAAAAGAGGGCACACCCACATATACAAACCACAAAGGCAAACATACACAGAACAACCCATACCATTACTACTGTCAGCACAACTATACACACACGTGTACACACATACAAGCACAAAGCAACACACCCACCCATAAACATCCACTCAAGTACAGACACAGGAAAACAAAGAAGCAAACAAGGACAGACACACTCACCCATAATCAATTACACAAATACACACCTACAAACACAAAGACACACCAACACAGACACATTGGTACATACAGACATACACATAAAGACAGACAACCACAAAGACAAACCATACCATTACTACTGTCACAACAACTATACACATGTGCAGACCATACCATACCATACCATTGGCACCTTGCCGTCTTGACAGACGATAGTTTGTGCTTTAAAAAGGCATAATAACTTTTAACTATGGCGGTAGCGAGTGTGACTGATAAGGCCAATTTGCGCTGTAAATGTCCGTTCACAGTGGGTGCATGTGAACACGTGGTCATTTCCACCATCATGCACCATCTTACGTCTCAAACGCTTGGTGTGTGACTTTTCTGCAATAATTTTCTCCTTTGACTTTATTCCATTTCTGATATTTGCCCTCCATGCAACACGTTCAGCGGCGACTTGCTCCCAATGTGCATTATCAATGCCTGTATCAATCATGTCCCGCTTACACACATCTTTGTATCGTAGTAGAGGCCGACCCTGAGATCTCTTACCCATCTGTAATTCACCAAAAAAGATATCCTTTGGTATTCTACCATCATCCATCCTCCTAAGATGTCCTATCCATCTAAGTCTACGAAGACTGAGCATGGAATAAACTGTCACACAACCTGATCTTTCCAATACTTCAGTATTTGTGATTTTGTCTTGCCACTTAATACCAAGAATTCTTCGCAGACACCGCATATGAAAGCTGTTTAAATTGTTCTCTTGGTGTGAGTAAGTTGTCCAGGTTTCACTGCCATAGAGAAGAGTACTAAGGACACAGGCTTGATAGACAAGGACTTTTGTTTTGGCAGTAAGCTTCCTGTTCTCCCAGACTCTTTTTCTTAACCTGTTCATTGTTGTTGCTGCCTTACCAATCCGGATGTTGATTTCCTGATCTAGGGATAATTTGCTATTTACCACTGATCCTAGATATGTAAAATGGTCTACTATCTCTAGTTCGGCGTCGTCAATAAAGATTGATGGTACCTCCATGTGCACCTTGTGACATAATCTGTGTCTTCTTTTTGCTAATTGTTAAACCAAATTCAGAACAAGCATTGGAGAATGCAGATAGTAGACATTGCAATTCTTCCTCAGAGTGGGTCGTAACTGCAGCATCATCTGCAAAAAGCAACTCTCTGATCAGTACCCTCCTAATTTTGGTCTTAGCCTTCAATCTCTGAGCATTGTAGAGGCCGCCATCTGAGCGTGAGTGAATGTATATACCACCATCCTGATCACGAAATGCATATTTCAGTAGAAGTGAAAAGTATATTCCAAAGAGGGTGGGAGCTAGTACACAACCTTGCTTAACTCCACTCTTGATTTCAAATTCTTCAGAAGTTGCACCATCAAACTTGATTATACCCTTCATGCCTGTGTGGAACGATTCCACAATGGACAGAAGAGTTGGTGGGCAGCCAATCTTCTTTAGTGCCTTGAACAGACCCTCACGACTGACCAAATCAAATGCCTTTGTGAGGTCGATGAAGGCAATAAACAGTGGTTGATTCTGTTCACGGCATTTTTCTTGCATTTGTCGCAATGAGAATATCATATCAGTGGTAGACCGGTTCTGTCGAAAGCCACACTGTGATTCGGGGTAGACTTGATCTCCTAGGACTTGAAGTCTGCGCAGAACAATTCTGGCAAATACTTTTCCAACAATACACAGAAGTGAGATACCCCTATAGTTGTTGCAGTCGCTCCGATCGCCCTTGTTCTTGTACAGTGTTATGATGCTTGAATCTTTGAAATCCTGTGGGACTTGTCCTTCACGCCAGCATAGCTCTATTAGCTGGTGGATCTGTATAGTGAGTGTGTCTTGCCCACTCCTGATAACCTCTATTGGAATCCCATCCTTACCTGGAGCCTTGCCAGATGCAAGTTCATTTATAGCACACTTAACTTCTGTTATGGTGGGAAGTGTGTCCAGGTGGTCAAGAGTTGGTAGAGCCTCTATGGCGTTGAGGGCATCATCCGCTAGTTTGGTCTCACTTGAGTAAAGCTCCAAATAGTGCTCTACCCATCTGTCCATCTGCTGTTTCTTATCAGTGATGACTTCTCCAGTCAAGGTTTTCAATGGTGCACTTCTTTTGATCACTGGACCACAAGCTTTCTTTATTCCTTCATACATGCTTCTTATGTCTCCCTTATCACTTGCGATTTGAATGGACTCACATAACTTGATCCAATAATCATTTGCACACTGCCTGCAGCCTTTGCACATCCTTCCTAGCTTGCCTTAGCTCACTCAGAGTGTTACGCGTTGGTCTTTCCTTGTTTCTTAAGAGAGCTTTCTTCTTCTTATCAATCAGGGGCTGCAGAGTCTCGCTGTGCCGTCTCCATAGCACAAAGCCTGGCTAAAATATAGAGATCATGTGTTGCCCATGCAGCATGATCCCTCTCTCGGCCCGCCTAGTTCACTCCAGAGGAAAGGTAACACCCCTACATCTGGAACAAGACAAGCTGCAGAAGCTGCCGGATCAGCAAAGCAATGCTCTAACTGTCCGCCTGTCGGAGCTTCGATCCTAGACCAGTCGCCAACCAAGGCTTAGGGCCTGGTCTGCCCTGCCATGACAATTTTGTCTTTAGCTTGCATTTCCTCGCACCAGGGTAAGGCTTGTACCCTCCCAATTGCGCTCTTCCGCCCGAAGCCGTTGGCACAATGTGGGGTGTCGGGTTTGGTAAGCGCCGCCCAACGTTCGGCGCTAACAGAGACCAGGTAGTACCGTCTACTGTTATACGGTAGCTCAGTCATATCTGACTAAGACCTGACCAGAATGTGCAGACACACTCACCCATACACAAGAACACTCAAAGACAAACACAAAGACAACCATACACAGACAATCCATACCATTACTACTGTCATCACAACTATACACGCTTGATACACTTGTACATACAGACCTACAAGCACACAAAAACACACCCATACCATTACTACTGTCATCACAACAACCACACACCCATAAACAAATACACAAGAATACACACAGCCATACACACATGAACACAAATAGAACCAGACATATAGATAGACACACAGACAGATAGATGGACACTCAGTCATAGACACCAGTATATCCACATAGGGAAACCCATAAACAAATACACAAGAACACTCAAAGACAAACACAAAGACAACCATACACAGACAACCCATACCATTACTACTGTCACTATCAATAGATATACACACGTGCAGACACCATCACCCCTACACAAGAACACTCAAAGACAAATACAAAGACACAGACACACTTGTACGTACAGATTCAGAAGTACAGACAAGCCATACTATTACTACTGTCATCACAACTATACACACATACAGACACGAGTACACACTCACCCATACTCAAAGAACACACACCCATACCATTACTAATGGTTACCAAACCCATCCACACATACAGACACCTATATACACAAACATAAACAAAACGTTGTTCCCTACAAGAATATCACATACCCCCTTTTGTAAAGAACGCGGATGTCCGAGACAGCCCCTACGTCATCACCGCCATGTGCAAAAGTCATTAAGTGGTAGCATGAGTCATCGGTTTGTGGGAAGCAGGCGGGCGGCGTGAGAATAGCTTGTCTACAAAATTGCTACGTCAGCTAGGTCGTGTGCAGACCCAGTGTATAAAATAGAAGGCGTCTCTTGTGAGCACAGTACCAGTTCACGGGCTGACTTGGGTATCTACAGAGGTGCTTCAGGCTGGTGTGAGCAGTGTAGTAAGCAGATATTGTTCACGTACTGACTTGGCTAGCTACAGCAGTGAAACTTGGTGTGAACCTTATTCGTTTCGTCGGCATCTGATAAAACATTAAAACATTGTATACACCAGAACTTTTTCGCTGTTGTAAAAATCGAAAGTGTGACTTATGACCAGTTTATCAATATGACCACCAGATCGACTTTCACGTGTTCAGTGTGCGACAAAGACTTCCGTGATAACTATAAGCTCACTCGTCACATTCGAACCATTCACGAGGGGAAATCATACTTATGTCATATCTGTGGACAACGTTTCAACAGAAAAGACAATCTACAAAAACACAAACGAATACGTCATCAGCCCCGTATGGATACATCAGAACCAGAGACAACTACCTCTTCACCATCAGAGACAACACCACCAACAACCTCTACGACACCACCAACTGAAACTAATATAACTAACAGTCAGATACAAACAGACGAGAATATTCTTGAACAACTGGTAGAAGATGAAGTGAGCATCTTAGCA
>JACEFZ010011458.1:0-52500 GCA_014155875.1 Cepaea nemoralis
ATAGAGGTTATGCAGTGCCCCGATATAGGGGCAGGGTAGGTGAGAGAATGGGGGACTATTAACTAGTTCTCTCATGAGACACGGAGACGTTGACCAGATAGTCAGCACTCTGGTCACGACAGAATCACGCCTACATAATAGCCACGATTGCAACTCACCAAGAGACAGCTAATGTCAGCGTGCCAAGCATCACGGCACGCAAGGACACGTCAAGGTCCTTCCGCGTGGTGTGTAACCACGCGAGCCAACGAGTCAGACCGGGGACTGACATTGTAGAGAGCAGATCGTTAGATATTGATAGGAGTTTTGTGTAACCAAATAGATAGCGATTAGCAATAGAGTTTAGGAAACTAGTGATAGGCAATTCTGTGGCTTTGTGTGTGGTTTGATAGCGACTTTTATGTACTTGTAAAGAGCCAACGGCAATAAAATGTACCATTCAATTCCTTTCACACGACTTGCAAGTTTCTTGTGTGGTGTGGAAGAAGTAATCCGATGATGCCTGACACATGAGTTGTTGACACAGACAAGTCACTGAAATTGTTCTGGCGACTACATAAAAGCATGAGTAGTGTAGTCAAGAATAAGAGCATTTCTGACTTCCAAGGTGCTGACCTCATCTGGCAGAGGACTGACGAGGACAAGGGCAAAGCCCTCTTTGAACGCTACCTTGAGCAGAGCAACCAGACAGACATGGGAGGCCGAATCTGGCCAAGGAGGTCACCTCAGACAGATGCAAGGCCCAGAACACTTCGGATGTAGACACAGTGACAGTGAAAGAAATCAAGGCTGTGCTTCGACGATCAAAAAACAGTGCTCCAGGTCCTGATGGCATAAGATACGACGACATAAATAGGTGTACCGACAATGAGCTAGAGAAACTAGCAGACATGTACAACAACAGTATAGGGAGTGCTAGCATCAAGGTGGAATGGTTACACAGCTATCTGATTCCCTTGCCGAAGCCTGACAAAGACCACACAAAAATTCAGGGATATCGAATTATAACCATGCAGAATACAATAGGCAAGCTGCTGGAGAAGGTAATTGCCAGGAAAATATCAAGCCAACTAGAGAGGCAAGGTGTTTTCCCACCTACCCTGGGTGGGTACCGTCCAAAAAGAGAAACCTGGACCAATTCAGCAGTCTTTGCCCATGATGTCTATGAAGGTTTCCACTCAGGCACTGAAACCGTTGCTGCAGCGATTGATCTTGAGGACGCATACAACAGAGTACCACTGGATTTTTTAATGTTTCAGCTTCTTGAACTAAACGTAAGTCCATTCCTCCTTAGTTGGATCGCTGCAGCCCTCTTCCAACGGAAAGTAGTTTTTAGATGTGGCAGTTGGACTTCGGAACCAACAACAATATATCCTGGCCTACCACAGGGATCACCATTATCTCCGGTACTGTTCAACGCCTACACAGTGAGAATCACCAGTGAGCAGATCACTGGACCTGGCAGGACATTGTCATATGCCGATGATGTTTTAGTGTATCGTCAGGGTAAGGATAGAGAGGAGGTTGCTGTGGAACTACAAACCGAACTCAATCGCATAAGTACTTGGTGTGATGAAGCTGGGGCAATGGTCAACCCAACAAAGGCAACAGTGACTTGGTTCTCGTTGAATAATCAGATTGTCAACAATCCAACACCAACTGTAATGCTGTGTTCAGAGACGGTGGAAAGAACGCAGGCAATGAATTACCTGGGGATACGGTTTGATCGAAGCCTTGCTTATAATGTGCACATAGACCAGGTGATAACAAAGGCCAAGCGGGGTTTGGCAGCGATGCGGGTGATGGCGGCAGCAAACTGTGAGCAGCGCCATCTATGTCTTCTGTACGAGGGGCTGGTCATGTCTGTTTTGGAGTATGCAATGGCAATCCTGACTGTCAGCCATAAGCAGATAGAAAGGATGGAAAGGATACAGAATGAAGCTATGCGCATTATTCTTGGATGTACAAGAGATACAGCATGCAGGGCGATGCGCTACCTTCTTGATTTTCCAACCATTGAAGAGAGAATGCAAGTTTGCAGGGCACGCGCCTACCTCAGAATTAACGCAAACACACAGCATCCACTGCATAGTGAAATTAGGAAGGTGAAGGGCAGTCAGGTTAAAAAGAGGACGGTCGTGGATGGGTCAAGCCGAAGACATTCTTCAACAGGTGTGTTCACTTGAGGACTTAGAACCTGGCGAGGAGTGGGTGCAAGTGCCAACAGACTTCTGCACATCCTTTTCAGTTTGCATCCAACTAGATAGAAAATGCAGACAAGAAAATCCGGCTGCTGTTGAGGCTGAAGTACAAGCGTTGATTTTCGAGAATTCGCTAGACAGTGACGCGGTCATCTACACAGATGGGTCGGTCGTCCGACATGTGAGAAGCTCATGGGCCTTTACAGCTCGGGCCGGAGGGAGAATTGTGAAGGAGGACTCTGGTGCTTTCACTGAAACCACAAGTAGCCTGACCATGGAAGTCATGGCAGTAAGTAAAGCAATAACATGGCTCGAGACACAGACATTCACTAGGGCTTGTTTCCTTAGCGACTCAATGAACATGATCAAGAGGATAGAGGAGGGGTCGATCCGAAGAGAATGGTTGCTGCCTCTGAAGCGGTCTCGGCTGGCAAAGATTAGTTTCATCTTCGTGCCAGGGCATGCGGGAGTACAAGGAAATGAGCGGGCTGACAAGCTCGCAGGTGAGGCTACTGTGGAGGGCGGATGCGCCATGGACCAGGCTGACATTCTGAATGCTCTACGAGAAGTGAGACTTTTGCAAGAACCAAGTGATGACTGTGAATCTACAACAATGGCCAGACTGCGAGAGAAGCAAATTAATAGATGGGTGGCCAAACAAGAACACTACGCAGGAAGCCAAAGAAGATTGATAAACCAACACAGAACTGGCGTCGTTAGCCGATACACGCTGCGGGATTTGCTGAGGAGGGGATCCGAGCACTTATGGACTGAATGGTCCGATGTGCAACGAGGATGATCTGTCGAATAACTAACTAACTAACTTTCTTCCTAACTCTTTGCATGATAATTCGTAACAAAAACTTTGTTATGTGACTCATTATACTAATTGTTCTATGTTGATCACATTCGAAGGTTCCTGATTTCTTTGGGATTGCAAAAAATAAAGAATTACATAATTCAGAAGGTATGTCTCCAGTATCATATAATGTGTTCAGCAGTCTGGTGACTTGCTCTAGTCCAAATTCTTCTAAAGCTTTAATCATTTCTGTTGTTATGTTATTTGCACTGGAGGCCTTGCCAACTTTCATATGCTTACGAACATTTTGAACCTCCATCTTTAAAATTGGTGGTCCTTCATTATTAAATCTAATGTCATACTGTTCCTCTCTGTTATCATTATAAGGTTTTTCACATAATATGTCCATACATGTAGAATCTGATATTTTTCTATTATGATTTTGCCATCTTTAGTTTTTAGACAGCCTGTTGATGTACTTGTTCTTTTATTAGTAAGTTCCTGAATTCTTTTGTGCACTAATTTGGTATTTTGACTGTTGTGTTGTTTTTCAATTTCTAAGCTCTAACTAACACAGAAGTGTAATATCCCTATAGTTGTTACAGTCACTTCGATCTCCCTTGTTCTTGTACAGTGTTATGATGCTTGAATCTTTGAAATCCTATGGCACTTGTCCTTCTCGCCAGCATAGGTCTATTAGCTGGTGAATCTGTAGAGTGCGTGTGTCTTGCCCACTCCTGATAAGCTCTATTGGAATCTCATCCTTACCTGGAGCCTCGCCAAATGCAAGTTCATTTATAGCACACTTAACTTCTGTTATGGTATTAAGTGTGTCCAGGTGATCAAGAGTTGGCAGGGCCTCTATCGC
Organism: Cepaea nemoralis; assembly: GCA_014155875.1. NCBI lineage: Eukaryota > Metazoa > Mollusca > Gastropoda > Stylommatophora > Helicidae > Cepaea > Cepaea nemoralis. The sequence continues at coordinate 3,869 of JACEFZ010011458.1, forward strand.
GTTGAGGACATCATCCGCTAGTTTGGTCTCACTTGAGTAAAGCTCTAAATAGTGCTCTACCCATCTATTCATCTGCTGTTTCTTATCAGTGATGATTTCTCCAGTCAAGGTTTTCAGTGGTGCACTTCTTTTGATCATCGGACCACAGGCTTTCTTTATCCCTTCATACATGCTTCTGATGTTTCTCTTATCACTTGCGATTTGAATGGACTCACATAACTTGATCCAATAGTCATTTGCACACTGCCTGGCAGCCTTTTGCACTCCCTTCCTAGATTGCTTCAGCTCACTGAGAGTGTTACGTGTTATTCTTTCCTTGTTTCTTAAGAGAGTTATCTTTTTTTTTTAATCAATCAAGGGCTGCAGTGTCTGGCTGTTTGCTGCATACCAGTCCTGCCTCTTATGATTCACAGTGCCTAAACCCCTATGGCAGTTTTATAAAGAGTTTCCTTAAGTTTACCCCACTTTTCACTTACAGTACAATTTTTTTTTTGATGTATCAGTGAAAGCGTCTTCAAGTTGCTGTTGAAACTCAAAGCACTTTCCATGATCATTAGTGTTAATAATATTAATCCTGGGGCTAGATTTATGTTTAGCTTGTAGATTCTCTTTGGTCTCAGTCTAACTCTTGCAACAGCCAAAGATTGATCCGTACCTCAGTCAGCACTGTGGTAACTTCGAGTTAATGATGTTTGGTTCATATGTTGTCTCCGTGTGATGATGAAGTCCAGCTGATGCCAATGGCCAGATCTTGGATGTTTCCATGTGACCTTATGGAGCTCTTTTGACTTAAAAAAGGAGTTTGTAATACATAGGTCATTTCTGGTGCAATGCTCCAGCAGCCTTTACCTATTTTCATTCATGCGACTGATGTTGTATTTTTCAAGGCCATGAACTCGAGTCCTTGCCAACACGAGCATTTAAATCACCAAGCATATAAATGTAGTAGGATTTTGGAACTGTCTTGATCACAGAGTCTAACTCCTCATAGAGCTAATCCTTCACATCATCAGAGGAAGCGCGTGTCAGTGCATTTGCAGTAATAATGGTGGCACAACCACATGAGGTTGCCAAGTGCAGGGATAATAGTCTTTAATTACCTCCAGCTCGAATTTCAATCATTCCCAGTAGCGAATTCTTCACTGCAAAGCCCACATCATGTTGCTATTTTTCTGCCTGCCCTCTACCCTCCAAAACAACGGTGTAATTGCTTTCCCTGACTGATCTTTCCTCAGCGAAGAAAGTTTCATGCAGGCCAGCAATATTAACGTTAAGATGACTAAGTTCGGCATCAATCACAACCGTTTCTCTCACATAGTCAGTATTCGTCAAATAAGTGGAAAATCCTGGACACATGGTTCTTACGTTCCAGGATGCAACTCATAGCTTTAGGTTTCTATTGGTTTGTTTATTAGTACCTGGTGCATTGCTTTTACAGCCTTCGTTTCAGATTTTGTCCTAGCTCCAAGCACCCATTGAAGCAGGCAGGCTGTGATGGATCAGTACCCATTTGGCCGGGGGCTGCCCAGCTTGAGGCGGGCGGTAGCTGATCAGTGACATCTGTAAGTGTCTCCCACCGTCAGAGGCAACCCGTGACGCCCCATGTCTACGCCAACTGACAAGGACTTATAACCCGTAAATGTTACCTCTCGCTTTGATTCCAAGACCGGCTAAGACTGTCATATAGCAAATGACAGTAGCATAGAATTAAGTTGATGAGTTGGTGCATCAAGATATACTAATAGAATAATTCATAAACGTCGCACGTTGTGGCACTTGTAATAAACAAGTGACACGTCATTGTAGTGCGTAGCTTGACAACTTAACCGTAAGTTTGGGAGTTGTGAGCCAGCTGACACAGTGTTAGGATGTCGGGGCTATCCTCCACCAGCATACACGCAGACTGCAAGCATTTATCATCACATAGTTCACCAGTCTCCACATGGGATCACTAGTGTCTACATCCAGCGATTGTTAGTTGATACACGCAGCTTCACTGACGCCACGATCACCTACAGTTATTATTCTCACAACAATGCGCATGAGTCCAGGAATGGTCAGGCGGGCGGCATTGGCCGTTGGAGCTCGATTGTGGTAATTTTCTGTTGAAGGTAGGTAGTCGTAGTTTATGATCACACCAGGGTAGCAGGCAGCACGCTTAGTTCCCAACACTCTAACCTGAGAGGGAGTTGTTTTATGTTTAAGGAGCGGGAGTGGAAGATGTGAGTGAAAGACTGAAGCCTGGATCTGCACACACGCTCATAGCCGTCATCCGATATCATCGGTGGTTTAATACATCACTGTGCACTCCATCAGCGTGTTTACTGAGTTATTTCTGGAGTTACTACAGTTATACTGTCCTGTACGTGTGTGTGCAGTCATATTGGCGCATGCCATTCAGCTAATCAGGGATCATACCCCAGAGCCACACAGATCTCGAGGTACTATCTGAACGTTAACTCATTATAGCGCCTAAACTCATATCATATCAGAAAAGAGTGAGAGATATCTAGAGAGATACAACAGTACCTCTTGACATGGGTGCTGTAGTCCGTTTGAGAATTTGAGGTTGAATGACTATCAAATTGTCATGTATCATTGAGACAAGCTTGAGTGACATTATAACTGTCAGATACTCAGTATAAGGATTTGAGTACAGACTACTATACAGAGATACACTCAACACACATCTGTGTTTGTGAGGATAATGCCAGTCTAAGAAGCTGGGGACCAGTTGGCATATCCTCGTTTTTCATCTTGTGTCGTCATTTTGTCAATCGTTATCCGTGGTACTTGTAGATGAGAGTGTGATCGCATCATTTTACAGAATCGCTCCAGGTATTGTTTGATCCTTACCATCGCACCAGAGAACTCCCTATTCTCAGCGTATGATCCTAACCTTCGGAGCGTGATTGTTCTTTGTCATCTATTGTATGAAGGCATGGTATCATATAGAGAGACAAGTGTCACCCTACCAATGGAGCCACATTGTTGCGGATTGGTCTGATAAGTCGCAGATCGATTGTCCGAAGATCTGCAGATCCATTGTCTGAAGAATCGTGGATCGATTGTTCGAAGATTCACAGATTCATTGTCTGAAGAGTTACTGATCTAGTATTATGCAAGTCTACATATATGTCACCTGTGTTGGCTATTACTGTCAGACAAACCAGCAGCACCTCGCTTTGCTGACATCTTACATTTTATCCACTGAATACTATTATTCAGTGCTTTTCAAGCTCATTGTGCTGAGTAGGAAATTTTTATTTGCCAACGCCTCATTGGAGCTGAATCAACGCAAGCTGTTCCTTTTTGAAACTACGGATACCTCAATACGTCAGAATTGTTTGTTTGAAGAATCATTTCTGGAAATTGTCGATACGCAGGAGGATCTTGACTGGACAATGAATTGTTGCATAATCAAGTGGGAGTGTCGAACGAATCGAGTTCATACGGCTGTATCAACGATTGCCGATTTTTGTTTTTTCTAAGCTAAGTATTATATTTGTTTGTGGTTTTTCAATTAATTAGTTACGGTCAAAATACTGTGATTTTGCACACATTTTATTCTTTCTTTATTTGATCATGTCTTTAGTGACGTCATAGGCGCGTTACACAATGTGGTGCAAGATTGCGATATACTTTCGTAGGTTTGGTGCGCATTATTTTATTTGTTTATATAGGGATAATAGTGTGCTTTGTCTAATTTCATTTATTTAAAAGACTTTAACTCTGTTTATATATATATATATATATATATATATATATTTTTGCGGAGTTATAGGTCTTATCTATTATAAAATTATTTGTCATTTTTCATTCTTAATTTCTCTATTTGTAATTTGAAATGTTATGTCTTTATACTTTCTTGCACGGTATTTGTAGGTATTTCGTAACTAACGAAGGACGCCGTTTTCGGAAAGTTCAAGGTCGTTGGATGCGCAGAAGGTTACTGCGCGCCCGCAAGATCTGTATATGAAAATTCCCTTGCCGTGTTTCCAAAAGGATAAGTGCGAAACTCTAGCATGAAAAAATGCGAATGACAACTTTAACGAGGGTTCAAAGGTCAATCTCACCTAGCATGGCAAAGAACACTTGAATCGGTTTTCATTCGTGAGAACAGGTCGATTTTTAAGACACAAAGTAAGGAAGTTTATAGTTTGCCTTGTCTATTATCAAATTTATAGTACTTTAACCCACATTTTTGAATTGTATGCTCATTTTTACATATAAATGTGTAATTGCAATAAGGTTCATTAACCAGACGGTGTAAAACAAAAATGTTTTGTGTGATCAGTGTGTGGGTACTTTACACTACTTTTCATGACCAGAAGATTCCAATGGCGGAGTCGTGACATGTTGGATGGATTTCAGTTTTTGTTAATAAAACAAGGAGAGTTAGAATCATAAAGTTAAACAGAATATCAATACACATTTAACTTTTATAAATAATTTATTTTCTGGCTTTTATCATGCCAAATAACTTAAAATTTATGAAAGTCAAGTCAGTTTGTCAAATCCCTTCACAGGTCCATGGCTGAAAAATTTCATTGACTGCCTTACACTTTACAGTTTTATTTGTCTATGCTATTATATGAATTGTCTTCATTATACTTTATTGTGCATTTTTGAATTCTGTGCCCATTTATTTATATAACTGTAGAATTTCAACAAGGTTCGTTAACCAGGCGGTGTAAAATAAAAATGTTTTGTGTGATCAGGGTGGGTACTTTTCATGACTCGGAGATTCACAATGGCGGAGTTGCGACATATTGGATGGAAAGTCAAGTCAGTTTTCAAACCCCTTCACAGGTCCATGGCTGAATTTAATGGACTGACTGCCTTACAGTTTTATTTGTCTATGTTATATGAATTTATTTATTGTGCATTTATGAATTATGTGTCAAATTTTACACATAACTATAGTGTTTTAACAAGATTCATTATGCCGAGGTATAGAAAATATATAAATTAATATATTTTGTGAGACCATCTGGTTACAGTCACCATTTATTTGTGATCGTGAAAATTTACAAATCGGCATCCCAGCGTATATGAATCTGACTAGTCCAACTATTAGATTTGCATTTTATAAATCTGCAGCAATTTTTATTAACATTATTTTGCTTTTATTTTCTATATTTCTCATTAGATTTATCATGGCAAGAAACAGAAATCATGCTCATCTGATATCGCATCTGTCGGTGTTTGAACCTGAAGCTTGAATGCCAAGACAGATCATTCGCCAACAGAGGTAGTATTTCTCTAATTAAGGACACGTTTCTACGGTGAGTTGAGTTTACCTTTATAGTTTTAATATCTATTTATTATATAGTAAATCAAAGGTGTTTTTAATACATATTAATATTTTGTTGCGTATCCCTTAGGGGACGTTGCAGTCAACACCAACATTTTTCAGCTGCTGTTGATGTACTAGGCAAGTGTTACGTTCAGTAGTTTGCCATTGCTTTCTGAACGACCGGCTCCCATACCAGCACGTTACAACACAATGCGTCCACCAGAGACACTGATCATGGAACCAGACATTCCACAAACACCAACAACACAATCTTCTGCATCATTAATGTTGCCTTCTTTTTCAATGTGCGGTTAATAATTTATAACTTCTTCGTTATCTATCTTTATAATTTTAAGATCAATTTATTATAATATAAAACATTTTAAAAATAAATATACAGCTTCTTTAATTTCTTTTTCTTTTCTCTTCATATTTAAAGTTCACAATTAATAATGTACTATAAATTCTTCATGTTATTTTATAGCATATTTGTTTTCCAAATTTAGTAATCTTTTTTTGTTCTCTTTTCAGACAAGAAGACAGAAGAGATATTGAATGCCAAGACAGGTCAGTCGCCAACAGAGGTAGTATGTCTCTAATTATGGACATATTTCTACGGTGAGTTGAGTTTACCTTTATAGTTGTAAGATCTATTTATTATACTGTAAATCAAAGGTTTTTTAATACATATTTTGTTGCGTATCCCTTATGGTACGTTGCAGTCAACGCCAACATTTTTCAGCTGCTGTTGATTTACTAGACAAGTGTTACGTTCAGTAGTTTGCCATTGCTTTCAGAACGACCGGCTCCCATACCAGCATGTTATAACACAATGCGACACGGTCTTAATACATATACAGTATCTTTAATTTCTTGTTCATTTCTCCTCAAATTTAAAGTTCACAGTTAGTTAGTCGACAAATCATCCTCATTGCACATCGAACAATTCAGTGCATACATGCTCAGCTTATTAATCTTCTTTGACTTTCTGCATACTGTTCTTGTTTACCAAACCTCCTTTAATTTGCTGTTCATGCATTCTGACCGTGGTTGTAAATTCATTCATTACTAATACTTGTCTGAGTCTCGAACCACGTTATTGCTTTACTTAATGGCATGACTTCCATAGTCAGGCTACTTGTGATCAAAGCAAAAGCACCATAACCTTTCTTCGCAATGACAGCGTCACCGTCTGTCTGTAGTTTGTCTAGTTAGATGCAAATCTGAAATAAACAATTAATAATTTATAACTTCTTCATGTTATTTTATAGCATTTTACTAATCTTTTTTGTCCTCTTTCTTTTCAGGCTCTTGTCAGAATCAACTGATGTCAAGCTGCATATATAATGTAACCATAATATTAATAAAGATTATTAACGGCAAACTATATGAGTACATATTCATCTGTTGACACTTGTGTGCAAATTTACTCATTTTAAACGAACCTCATAACAACCATTTATCCCAATAATATACTTGTGATAACCAATAATAATCAGTGCTTACTGAGTTGATTTTGGTGAGGCCGAGTCAAAGTGAAAGCTAAAATATCAAAATTTAGCATTATTTGATTGTAACAATTCTGTTTTTAAACGAACATGTTAGCAACCATACATCGCTACGACCGGGGCTTCGAGGCCTAACTGCTCATGTCATCCATTTTTTTAATATGATGTGTAACCATTTTAAATTGCTAATTAGGCCACAACACATACTATCAAAAATTCAAAGAAACCGTTAGATCTGTATCAACAATCCACATAAAACCATATACATCTCAAAATCTTTTTAAAGCTAAAATTCAGAAACGTAACCTAATTTATGAGTTAGTAATTAATTAGCGGCCATTTTAAATTGCTAATTAGGCCACAACACATACTATCAAAAATCCAAAGTGAGCATTAGATCCATAGCATCATTCTGCATGGAACCATATACATCTAAAATTTTTTAAAGCTAAAATTCAGAAAACGTAACCTATTTTATGAGTTAGTAATTAATTAGCGTCCATTTTAAATTGCTAATTAGGCCACAACACATACTATCAACAATTCAAAGTGACCGTTAGATTCGTATCATCATTCCGCATAAAACCATATACATCTCAAATTTTTTAAAGCTAAAATTCAGAAAACGTAACCTAATTTATGAGTTAGTAATTAATTAGCGGCCATTTTAAATTGCTAATTAGGCCACAACACATACTATCAACAATTAAAAGTGACCGTTAGATTCGTATCATCATTCCGCATAAAACCATATACATCTCAAATTTTTTAAAGCTAAAATTCAGAAAACGTAACCTAATTTATGAGTTAGTAATTAAGTAGCGGCCATTTTAAATTGCTAATTAGGCCACAACACATACTATCAACAATTAAAAGTGACCGTTAGATTCGTATCATCATTCCGCATAAAACCATATACATCTCAAAATTTTTTAAAGCTAAAATTAAGAATGCACGGAGTAATTAATGAATTAGTAATTAATTAGCGGCCATCTTTACTTGCTAATTAGGTCACCATACGTCATATGAAAAAATAGTTGACATGACAAGTTAGGCCTCGATACCCTGATCGCAGCGAAGTATGGTTGCTAGGATGTTCGTTTAAGAACTAAATAGATATTCTTAAAAAATGTTAAATTTTGACAATTTGGGCCCCAACACTGATTAGGCCGCGCCAAAATCAACTCAGTGAGCGGATTTTTTAGAAAATTTTAGTGAAAGGTCATGACACTCAAATTTGAATAACTCCACTTAGAATTGAGATACAAACATCATTGAGGTACCGTTAGATTTGTTTTTTTCAAGGCCTATCTATATGTGGTGATCATATTAGTAAATGGCCAATTTGAAAATCATTTTCGATATCTGTAAGTCTTATCACTTTTGTGCTAAATTTCTTTCTACATTTCTTGTGTACAATTAGTCATTGTAGGATAAACATAGCAACATGTCGATGCTACAAAACTTTCTACAAATATATGAAACTAACACAGTGTTCATAATTGAAAATGACGAAGACATCGAAAACACTCTCATTACTGAACAAGCATGGGTCAATGGAGTATCAACGACGTGTATTAGGGACACTAGTTCAGTTATTGCAGGAGTTGATCACAAACTGATCAACGAAAGGGATTACACAGGTAATAGTATTGGTTGCAGAACATTCGGGGGTACTGTAGAAATATACAAGACCGCGTGGGTCATGATTGAATGCCCTTATTACGAAGGCAGAATATGTGCAGCGGTATTACCAAACCCTGATGCTGGGTTAATAATTGGTAATATCCCGTATGCCAAAGATTTCGTTCGGAAAGTGTCCATTGAACACAAACTTGACAAGACACTCACAGGAACCCAAGTTCAAATGACGCATAAAGAAGAAAAAAATACACAAGTTAAGCAGGTTACACCAACTGCTGATGAACATGATGTAACACAGAAGACTAATAACACAACAGAAAAGAAGTGTATAAAACAAGTCAAAAGGGATTATATGTCTTTAGATGATATCTTTCTCAAACATCCCAAAAGGAAACCGAAAGTTACATGCACTAGTTGTTGCACGAAAAAGGTACATGCTCAACACGCAAGGCCCATTAAACCGTCAAAATGGGATCTAATTACCATGGTTGTTGCTCACATCACAACCGTGGTTAAACCGATTATATCACAGGGTATATGCGTCATCATGAACGTGTACACACGAACAAGAAGATATATTATTTGTGCCAGTACAAACTTGTACGCGCAAGTCAAAACAAATGGTCTAAACTGTTGTGTACAAACAAAAAGATATTTTATGAATTTGAGAAATAAAGGCAAAGAACATTACAGTAAGCTGACTACACTTGCTTACGTTGTTTACTTGTTTTACTTTTGGTACAGACAGACCAAACATACGTCATTGCAGCAGATGCGGTACACATGGTACACAAGAGTGAAATCTATACCATTGCTCCAAGCGACAGAGTTACAATATACATATATTGGCGTACGTGCAGAAGAGAGATTCTATAGGTTTGAAAGAAAGAAAGAAAGAAAGAAATTGTATAAAAGGAAGAATATAAAGGAAAATAAATTGGGATGAATGTGAATGTTATTGGTAATTAGATAAACACATAGTATATTACAGACACAGTAGGGTATTACAAAAGAAGTGGTTCTGATTTTCGCACACAGTTAAAATCACAAGTACTAAATTTCCTTTGACATTTCTTGTCTACAATTATTAGTTAATATGGGTTAGACGTAGAAAATATCTTCTTTTCATCACTTCATCAAGATAGGTATAGATGCAGGTTGGACAACATCAGAATGAATGGCCTGAGCCAAAATAATTTTGATAAAGAAACATGTCTAATGTTCATGAGGTTTTACAATACGATTGATCTGGATTTGTCCAGTAGAAAATTAACAGCTGGTGTAAACATCTGGCGAAGTGAAATTCGCAAAATGAAGTATGGATTACAACGTGTGGCGACGGAGTCGCTGCCCATAATATGATCTTATCGTGTTTGGCGGCCTTCTGGCATATGACATGGGTAATTGTTATGTGGTGGAGGTCTTCCTGTGCGAATTGTTGAACATATGATAGAAAAGACAACTAGTTGCTGTTATGGGAATGGGTTATTGACACATAACAGATTTTTGTTGTAGGAAGGTATGGTTATTAATAGTAGTTTAAAACTGATAACAGCATGGAGATCATGCAGCAGTGGAGCTCTATTGTTGGCGTGTGTATGGGTTAATGACACACGACTACAGTATTGATACAGTGAAGCATGGTTTCAATGAATTTCGCTTATATTTTCTGCTGAATGAATTTTGCTAATATAACAGTGCAGGCGAATTACGAACAAGCAATACTCATCACTCCAAGGCCGTTCTTTCTATTAAGCTACTTTAATCACGTTCACATCAATTCAGGAATAAACATACGTCAAAGCAACCCACACTTCAAATCCTGATGTTGCCCAGTGAATCACACGTCCTTCCTCGATAGTGGCTCGTTCACAACTGACCTTGTTTCTATCATCCTCGTCATAGGACGACCCCCCCCCCTAGCTACATAGCAGTTCTTAGCTACCCCCCCCCCCCCTACTATGGTGCTTACCCGTGCATCATTGCACACCTCACTGCCCCTTCTTCCTATTACTAACTCTGTTATATTTCTTTCTACCCTCAACGATACTTTTCCCCGAAAAGTCTTAAACCCAAAACCCTCTCTAATTTCCAGCAAAAAGATCTAAGTAATATAACCTGGGATTTTTCATAAGGCCCTATTCTGTCTTATCACCAGAGTCTTTTTGACTCTTATTATCTTCATTAATCGCTACCCCATCACTACTTTAAGTTCCCACAACTCAACTTTACTCAACCACTCATGGGTTGTCCTATAACCCTCTGTCATCACTCCTCCAATATTACATAAGCCTTAAAACTAAGTAAGTTACATCCTCGCATGAAACTTAGCTATCCGCCAATTCATTATACAACACTTCTTCTTCTATATACATCAATGCTACTTCTTCTTCTCATCTGCAGGGTCACAAGCTATCCGCTTAAACCCTTTTTAATTTTACTTCTCATCATGTACATACATATCAATATCTGATCTTGACCATAAAAATTCAAAAAAACATACTCTTCAAAACCACACAGACACAAGATAGAAAAACAGAGATGGTGCGCACCAAGGGAAGAAAGATAGCAAAGGAAACTATATCATTTATCCTCCCTTTCACAAACGAAACTTTATGAAATAAAGTTTCACAAATACAAATCTAAAAAATGATATGTTTTTTATCTTCAACATTAGTATGTACTATCTGAAAGCTCTAACCATCCTCCAAGGTAAAATATCTTCTAAAATAGCTCATCTAATCTCTGACTAATATACGTTCTGTCTTTAACCTCCTCTTTATTCTTTACTAAACCACGTATAATCAATTTCTATATCCTGCCTTCACTTCATGTTTACTGTAACCACAGTACCCTAAAAATATTTTATGAACATAGGTATAATTATCCAAAAATAATATCACCGTTCTTTTACCGTGAACATAACTCCTATTTTTGGACATTCAAGCTATAGTTATCCCGGCCCATGCTGCAATCACAGCATGAAAAATAATATTCATATTTCACATATTATGAACTTGCCTACTTAATCCACCCCCCATATGGCGCTCAGTCCGTGTTTATTCTGGTCATTGCTGACAACCGCAGCGATTTTCAGTGCCAACTATATCCCTTTGTTATGGCCTTACCTGTTATCTACAGGAACCATAGCAATACTGACCTCGTAAATGTTTCCCTTGTCCAACCCTTTTGTCATCGCTAATTTCTAAAACCCCACAATAGTATCTACATCTCCGTTACCCACAGCAGTTATAGGATATCTAGCACATCATGGCCCTCAATGCATGTGTACTTCTATTTTCGCTGACTAACGCAGCCCCCTTTTAACATATTTCTTAATTCTCGACTACCATGACTTATGCTGCTATTCACAGCCTTATTTCCGACTAGCTTCAAGTTAAACCCTATAATCCCCAGATTCGAAATATGGCATTCAATCCATGTGTTTCTATTATAACATCTATCTTAAACATCTCTGGTATTCATCGTTCATTTATTATGAACGTATCCAATTTAATCCCTGACCATTATGATATGTGCTGTTATCTACAGCCCCATCTCTGGCCACCCCCCCCCCCAGTTGAACTAACCCCTCACATGCCAAACATGGCATTCAATCCATGTGTTTTCCTATTAGCGCTGCCTAACACTGTCTTCTTAATTTATAAGCATTTCTTACGTCTACTTAAAACCTGTAAATTGTTGTCAACCACAACTATCCACAGACCACTACAGTACATCATGCGTACATTCTTAGGCAAATTTTTTGTCGTATTCGGATTTCTGGTCTTACTGTAAAACCTAGCAAAACTGAAGTTGCATTTCAGGAAATCCAATTCTTGGGACATTGAGTTTCAAAAGGGTTTTCTGTACACTGATCCTAACATTGTTACGAAGATTCTCAACATTAAGTGGCCTAAAACCAAAAAAAAAAAGAGGTCAGAACAGTTCTGGGTCTTATCAATTGCTATCAGAGGTGTATAAGGAATTTTGCTGAAATGACTGCTAAATTGTCAGAATTTCTTAAGAAAGAGCAGCCAAATAAAATTCAATGGTCGGAAGAACATGAGAAAATTCTGCAGGACATAAAGTTGTTATTTGGTTCTCCACCGGTTCTTAGAATTCCTGACTTATCAATGGACTTCGTATTACAGACAGATGCCAGTTCTTACGCGATTTCTGCTATCTTGTTACAAGAATATAATGGGTTATTTCATCCAGTTTTGTATTCAAGCAGAAAATTGAATCAGACTCAGTGAAAGTATGCTGTTACAGAACTTGAGGCACTCTCTGTTGTAGAGGGAGTTCAGAAATTTGCTATATATCTTTTAGGAAGAAAGTGTTTGGTCATCTCAGATAATATGCCACTAAAGATCTTTAAAGATGGCTCTCCTAAGAACGCTCGGATATACAGATGGGCTTTATTGTTGCAAGATTTTGATTTCACTGTTGCTCACATTTCAGGAAGTGAAAAAAATTTAGCGGATTTACTCAGTCGATTATGAATAAGTTATGGAAATATTTTTTTTAGTGTGAGTTAATAAGTTAAGGGAGGATATTAAATTATATAAATGCAATATTACAGTAGAATGACTATGGCTACATTCTGAAATGCCATATATATTTGTTTTAAGAAAGAGAATATAGATGTAAGTTAGTCACTTGTTATAATTATTATTATTTCAGAAAGACAGGTGAAAAGTGACTAGACTTGTGTAATTCGGAGACAACATGAACTATTAAAGAGGCTTCATTCTTTGACAAGCCAGTGTTGTAGTATCGGTGATGGTTTGTATAGTTAATATAATTTTAATTGTGTTGGTATAATTTATTCTTCAAAAATAAATAACAAATTCATTATATGGGAATTTTCAATATTAGACACGAACTGGATAACAGCATCTATGAACATGTTAAATACAGATAGTGGATTTCCGGTGAAATTAAGTAGTTATATCTTAAGTGATATTGGTGTTTCATAAATGAACATTGTTTATTGTTTTAATGTTATGTTTATATTTTTGTTTTATATAACTATTATGATGGTTGATATTTATTATTTTAATTATCCGGACATTGATGTGTTTTGGTTCTTAATGTCAGTAGTATGTTATGTGTTATCTAATTATACATCATATATATCATTTCATGATGGATGAATGAAGAGAAAGGAATGAAAGAAAAATAATAGATACAAACATACATATGAATTAAGAGACACATACATATATTAAACATTACAGATTGTATTATATATATATATATATAGGCATATAAGAAATGAACAACACATTACAGGTATAGGACACAGTTATATAGAAGAATAGTTTCCCCCTATTGACATGATGAGTAGAGAAGACAAATGATGGAATACCATATCGGCTTGGAGTGAGGTTGACATACGTTTCTTGCGTCAATGAGGATCAGGTGTCGAGGATGATTCATAGGGTCGTTGGGTGTATAACACATGGATGATGTTTTATTTCACCAAAGATACTCGGAGTTACAGAGGTCTGCGGTAATGTTTTTTCAAGGGGTCAGCATTTATACGCGTAAACGGCACTGGAATTATAGTAGCCGGCGGTGTTTGAACCTTGTTTTAGTTGCAAGTAGTCAATCATGATAACGCGAGAACATCTCGATGATCATTTTATTTAAAATGTATGAGGTGGCGGTGATTGGGACTTGTGGGTTTTAATTCGGTGTTCGATATACCACGATCTATATTGGTTCGTACTGACATACTGTGTTCTGTTGTCGATAGATTCGTTGTTTATCTAGACTGGCAGTAATTTACGTCGCGTCCATCATTTGCGTACATGTCGAAATATAGTAAAAGTGGAATTTTCATCGTGGAGGAGGCAAAGCTGTCATATAGCAAATGACAGTAGCATAGAATTAAGTTGATGAGTTGGTGCATCAAGATATACTAATAGAATAATTCATAAACGTCGCACGTTGTGGCATTTGTAATAAACAAGTGACACGTCATTGTAGTGCGTAGCTTGACAACTTAACCGTAAGTTTGGGAGTTGTGAGCCAGCTGACATAGTGTTAGGATGTCGGGGCTATCCTTCACCAGCATACACGCAGACTACAAGCTTTTATCATCACATAGTTCTCCAGTCTCCACATGGGATCGCTAGTGTCTACATCCAGCGATTGTTAGTTGATACACGTAGCTTCACTGACGCCACGATCACCTACAGGTATTATTCTCACAACGATGCGCATGAGTCCAGTAATGGTCAGGCGGGCGACATTGGCCGTTGGAGCTCGATCGTGGTAATCTTCTGTTGAAGGTAGGCAGTCGTAGTTTATGATCACACCAGGGTAGCAGGCAGCAAGCTTAGTTCCCAACACTCTAACCTGAGAGAGAGAGAGAGAGAGAGTTGTTTTATGATTAAGGAGCGGGAGTGGAAGATGTGAGTGAAAGACTGAAGCCTGGATCTGCACACACGCTCATAGCCGTCATCCGATATCATCGGTGGTTTAATACATCACTGTGCACTCCATCAGCGTGTCTACTGAGTTGTTTCTGGAGTTACTACAGTTATACTGTCCTGTACGTGTGTGTGCAGTCATATTGGCGCATGCCATTCAGCTGATCAGGGATCATACCCCAGAGCCACACAGATCTCGAGGTACTATCTGAACGTTAACTCATTATAGCGCCTAAACTCATATCATATCAGAGAGATATCTAGAGAGATACAACAGTACCTCTTGAAAAAGACCAAGGATGGAGTTATACCTCTCCATAGCTCAAAACTTGGTCTAAAATATAGAGACCAAGTGTTGCCCATGCAGCATGATCCCTCTCTCTCGGCCTGCCCAGTTCACTCTATCATTGGCACCTTGCCGTCTTGACAGACGATAGTTTGTGCTTTAAAAAGGCATAATAACTTTTACCTATGGCGGTAGCGCATGTGACTGATAAGGCCAATTTGCGCTGTAAATGTACGTTCACAGTGGGTGCATGTGAACACGTGGTCATTTCCACCATCATGACCATCTTACGTCTCAAACGCTCGGTGTGTGACTTATCTGCAATAATTTTCTCCTTTGTCTTTATTCCAGTTCTGATGTTTGCCCTCCATGCAACACGTTCAGCGGCGACTTGCTCCCAATGAGCATTATCAATGCCTTATCAATCATGTCCCGCTTACACACATCTTTGTATCGTAGTAGAGGCCGACCTGAGATCTCTTACCCATCTGTAATTCACCAAAAAAGATGTCCTTTGGTATTCTACCATCATCCATCCTCCTAAGATGTCCTATCCATCTAAGTCTACAAAGACTGAGCACGGAATAAACTGTCACACAACCTGATCTTTCCAATACTTCAGTATTTGTGATTTTGTCTTGCCACTTAATACCAAGAATTCTTCGCAGACCCCGCATATGAACGCTGTTTAAATGTTTCTCTTGGTGTGAGTAAGTTGTCCAGGTTTCACTGCCATAAAGAAGAGTACTAAGGACACAGGTTTGATAGACAAGGACTTTTGTTTATGCAGTAAGCTTCCTGTTCTCCCAGACTCTTTTTGTTAACCTGTTCATTGTTGTTGCTGCCTTACCAATCCGGATGTTGATTTCCTGATCTAGGAATAATTAGCTATTTACCACTGATCCTATTCATGGAATTTATTCAGGAAGAACCGACAACCATCATTCGAACGGAGTGGCTATCATCATGTCAAAAAATGTAGAAAGATCACTGATCAGCTGGGAACCAGTAAATGATAGAATCATAACAGCTCGTTACCAAACGAAATATTTCAAGCTAACAATCATCCAGTGCTACGCACCTACCAACGACGATACAGACATCAACAAAGATAATTTCTATGAACAACTAATTGGTACCATCAACTCATCTCCCAAGCACGACATTGTTGTTGTAATGGGTGATTTCAATGCAAAGATAGGGTCTGACAATAAGGGTGTTGAGAGATATATGGGAATTCACGGCTTAGGGGATATGAACCAAAACGGAGAGAGACTACTAGAATTCTGTGAAATAGCAAATCTGATAGTAGCAAACTCTTTATTTCCGCACAAAGATATACACAAAGTCACGTGGAACTCGCCTGATAGCATCACAAAAAATCAGATAGACCATTTTGCATTAATGCCAAATTCCGTTCATCAGTACAAGACGTCAGAGCCTACAGAGGTGCAGATGCTGGCAGTGATCACAATCTCTGCATTGCCAAACTAAAAATAAAGCTCAAGACTCTGCACAGATCACCCAGAATTAAGAAAATTAACTCACAGTCCCTACTGACTAAAGAACACCAACTCGCATTCAATTCAGAGGTACAAAGCATCTATGCTAACAAAGAAAGTATATCGAGCAGTGCGAATATTAAAAACAACATTGAAGAAAATTGGAATTTCCTAAAAACTACCTTGCTAAGTGCTGCAACAAACACAGTCGGCTACGTACAAAGACAGAAGAAGAAGTGGCTAAGCGATAACACCTGGGCGAAGATACAAGAAAGAAAACAAGCAAAACTAACACTTCTTTCTGCAAAAGACACATCTACATATGAAACCCATAAGCAAAAATACTCTATGTTGGATAAAGAGGTGAAATCAAGCGCACGAAAAGACAAACAGAACTTTATTCACAGCCTGGCCTCCGACGCCGAAGCAGCTGCCAGAACTGGAAACAACAGAGCCGTATTCCATATCATGAAGCAACTATGCAATCACTCACCTACACCAAATATACCCATCAAAGACAAACAAGGCAATCAACTGTTATCCGATGACCTTCAAAAGCAACGATGGGCAGAACATTTCAAAGAAATATTAAATAGACCGCAGCCTGACACTGTTCCGAACCTGGATGGAGAAATTACTATGCCCCCACTGGATGCCTCCTGCGAGTCATTCACCATGGAAGAGATTAAAGCAGCCACCAAAAAATTGAAGAACAACAAAGCTGTTGGTGAAGATGAAATCTCAGGAGAAATGCTCAAAGCAGCAGATGAGAACACCTTACAACGTTTGTTACAGCTGATCAATGAAATCTGGCAAAGCGAATCCCCACCACAACAGTGGAAAGATGGTGTAATTTTCAAACTGCCTAAAAAGGGCGATATGTCTGATTGCAATAATTGGCGTGGTATCACTCTATTGTCAGTACCAGGAAAACTTTTTTGTAGCATGTTACTTGAGAGATTGAAAAAGGCGATAGATGAAAGGCTCAGAGAAGAACAAGCAGGCTTCAGACCAAAACGGTCATGCATAGACCACATTTTCACCCTCAGAATAATCATTGAAGACTCCGTAGAATTCCAGTCGAAATTAATCACCAACTTTGTCGACTTTCAAAAAGCCTTCGACAGCATCCACCGTCCTTCACTTTGGAATCTACTTAACATCTATGGTTTTCCTACCAAATATACCAACGTCATAAAATCTTTCTACAAAGAGACACGTTGCTGCGTAAGAACAGAAACAGGCAACTCTGACTGGTTCTCAGTCGAAACAGGAGTGAAACAGGGTTGTGTCTTATCACCGATGCTTTTTGGAATAGCTATCGATTGGGTCATGCGCAAATGCACAAGCAACACAAATATGGGTATCCATTGGGTTGACAAAATTCTAGAAGACCTGGACTTTGCCGACGACATAGTGCTTTTGAGTTCAACACATCCGGATGCCCAAGAGAAAATAAACCACCTCCAAAATGTTTCAGGGCAAATTGGTCTCCAAATTAACACCACAAAAACAAAGACTATTGATCTTACCAACAGTTCAGATGAGACCAAATTGAACAGCTACGTTCTTGAAAAAGTCAACAGCTTCACATACCTAGGAAGCAAAATGACATCCACAGGGGACTCAACACCAGAAATATCATCTAGAATCGCACTGGCATCTAGTGCCTTCAATAAACTGTCAAACATCTGGAAGTCAAAGACACTCAGCAAACACACAAAACTTAAAATCTTCAACTCTTGTGTGATTCCAGTGTTAACGTATGGATGTGAAAGTTGGAAATCAACGGTAGCTTTAGATAAAAAATTAGACAATTTTGAGAACAAATGTCTTAGAAGACTTCTAAACATCCACTGGACAGACTTCAGAACCAATTCGCAAATAAGACAAGAGACTAAGCAAGATACAGTATCCAATTTCATAAGAAGACGCCGTTGGAACTACATCGGCCATGTACTCAGAATGGACAAGACAAGACTCCCCTACCAAGCCCTCATATGGTCACCGGTAGGGAAAAGAAAACGGGGAAGACCAAGAGAGACCCTGCGTAGAACCATCATTAGAGAAGGCTCATTCAATGGCCAAGTAAATATCCAAGATCTACAACAGATAGCAGCGAACCGCCAGGCATGGAGAGACAGGACTTCTGCCTTATGCGCCGCCTTAGGCTCAAGAGGAAAGACTAACTAACTAACTGATCCTAGATATGTAAAACGGTCTACCATCTCTAGTTCGGCGTCGTCAATAACGATTGATGGTACCCCATGTGCACCATGTGACATAATATGTGTCTTCTTTTTGCTAATTGTTAAACCAAATTCAGAACAAGCATTGGAGAATGCAGATAGTAGACATTGCAATTCTTCCTCAGAGTGGGTCGTAACTGCAGCATCATCTGCAAAAAGCAACTCTCTGATCAGTACCCTCCTAATTTTGGTCTTGGGCTTCAATCTTTGAGCATTGTAAAGGCCGCCATCTGAGCGTGAGTGAATGTATATACCAACATCCTGATCACGAAATGCATATTTCAGTAGAAGTGAAAAGTATATTCCAAAGAGGGTGGGAGCTAGTACACAACCTTGCTTAACTCCACTCTTGATTTCAAATTCTTCAGAAGTTGCACCATCAAACTTGATTATACCCTTCATGCCTGTGTGGAACGATTCCACAATGGACAGAAGAGTTGGTGGGCAGCCAATCTTCTTTAGTGCCTTGAATAGACCCTCACGACTGACCAAATCAAATGCCTTTGTGAGGTCGATGAAGGCAATAAACAGTGGTTGATTCTATTCACGACATTTTTCTTGCATTTGTCGCAATGAGAATATCATGTCGATGGTAGACCGGTTCTGTCGAAAGCCACACTGTGATTCGGGGTAGACTTGATCTCCTAGGACTTGAAGTCTGCGAAGAACAATTCTGGAAAATACTTTCCCAACAATACACAGAAGTGAGATACCCCATAGTTGTTACAGTCGCTCCGATCGCCCTTGTTCTTATACAGTATTATTGTCAGAGTCTTGCGTAGAGCAAGATAAGTAGCTCGTTTACTGGCAAGTGTGAAGCAGTATCAAACTATCAAATCACACGAAGCGAATATCCGAAACTGTTATTCACAAGCTTTATTTACGCACTGCATTCATTATCGCACAGACATCGCACAATGACAACCCATAGCAATCATTACGGCATGAACAATATCAATATAATACATACGAACACATGCAATCAATGTACATGTCACTTACAAGCCAAAATACTCAAGCGTTCGAACCAGTCTCCCACTGTCGCACAGGCTAGCTCTCAAGGCAGATTCAAAACCACTCGCAGACGCATGCGACCTGCTCATACAACCACCTAACCCGGTCTGACTAGCCTTTCGTTCTACACGCTAGTCGGGGCTCAAGTCAGCTGGTGTGACCCCTGCAAGGTTCACGGGGTGTACCGTACGACCAGCGGTCGTTTAAGCGTCGCTCAGTTGCTGTGCTTGGCTGCTTATACGGGCGTCGTCGAAGACGCCGCATTCCCTCTGCAGTGTTTAACATCACTCAGGGTTGCGTGTTGTTATGTTGCCTGGCGTTGGTACAGGCAACGCGTCGCAACCTCAGATGTGAGATCTTGACAGTTATGATGCTTGAATCTTTGAAATCCTGTGGCACTTGTCCTTCTCGCCAGCATAGCTCTATTAGCTGGTGGATCTGTAGAGTGAGTGTGTCTTGCCCACTCCATATAACCTCTATTGGAATCCCATCCTTACCTGGAGCCTTGCCAGATGCAGGTTCATTTATAGCACACTTAACTTCTGTTATGGTGGGAAGTGTGCCCAGGTGGTTAAGAGTTGGTAGAGCCTCTATGGCGTTGAGGGCATCATCCGCTAGTTTGGTCTCACTTGAGTAAAGCTCCAAATAGTGCTCCACCCATCTGTCCATCTGCTGTTTCTTGTCAGTGATGATTTCTCCAGTCAAGGTTTTCAATGGTGCACTTCTTTTGATCACTGGACCACAGGCTTTCTTTATTCCTTCATACATGCTTCTCATGTTTCTCTTATCACTTGCGATTTGAATGGACTCACATAAATTGATCCAATAATCATTTGCACACTGCCTGACAGCCTTTTGCACATCATTCCTAGCTTGCCTTAGTTCACTCAGAGTGTTACGCGTTGGTCTTTCCTTGTTTCTTAAGAGAGCTTTCTTATTATTATTAATCAAGGGCTGCAGAGTCTCGCTGTTTGCCGCAAACCAGTCCTGTCTCTTATGATCCATAGTGCCGTAAACTCCTACAGCAGTTTTATAAAGAGTTTCCTTAATTTGACCCCACTTTTCATTTACTGTACAATTTTCTGGTGTATCAGTGAAAGCGTCTTCAAGTTGCTGTTGAAACTGAAGGCACTTTTCAGGATCGTGAGTGTTAATAATAGTAATCCTGGGGCTAGATTTGTGTTTAGCTGTGTAGATTCTCTTTGGTCTCAGTCTAACCCTTGCAACAACTAAAGAATGATCCGTATCACAGTCAGCACTGTGGTAACTTCGAGTCAATGATATATGGTTCCGATGTTGTCTCCGTGTGATGATGAAGTCCAGCTGGTGCCACTGGCCGGATCTTGGATGTTTCCATGTAACCTTATGCATCTCTTTTGTTTTAAAAAAGGAGTTTGTAATACGTAGGTCATTACTGGTGCAATGCTCCAGCAGCCTTTGCCCATTTTCATTCATGCGACCAATGTTGTATTTTCCAAGACACACTGGCCATGAACTCGAGTCCTTGCCCACACGAGCATTGAAATCACCGAGCATATAAATGTAGTCAGATTTTGGAACTGCCTTGATCACGGAGTCTAACTCCTCATAGAACGAATTCTTCACATCATCAGAAGAATCGAGTGTCGGTGCATATGCAGTAATAATGGTGGCAAAACCACAAGAGGTTGCCAAGCGCAGGGATAATAGTCTTTCATTTCCTCCTGCTGGAATTTCAATCATTCCCAGTAGCGAATTCTTCACTGCAAAGCCCACACCGTGTTGCCTTTTTTCTTGCTGCCCTCTACCCTTCCAAAAAAGGTGTAATTGTTTTCCCTGAGTGACCCTTCCTCAGCGAGGCGAGTCTCCTGCAGGCCAGCAATATCAATGTTAAGACGATTGAGTTCAGCATCAATCACAGCCGTTTTTCTCACATCGTCAATATTGGTCAAGTCAGTGGAAAATCCTGGACACATGATTCTCAAGTTCAAGGTTGCAAGCCGTAGCTTGAGGTTTCTATTTTTATTTTTGTCTGTACCTGGTGCATTGGTTTTACAGCCTGCGATTCAGATTTTGTCCTAGCCCCAAGCACTCATTGAAGCTGGCAGGTGGTGGCGAATCAGCACCCAATTGGCCTGGGGCTGCCCAGCTTGAGGCGGGCGGTAGCTGATCAGTGACACCTGTAGGTGTCTCCCACCGTCAGAGGCAACGCGTGGTGCCCCATGTCTACGCCAGTTGACAGGGACTTATAACCCGTAACAGTTGCCTCGCGCTTTGATTCCGAGACCAGTTAAGACCAGGGATGGAGTTATTGCCTCTCCATAGCACAAAGCCTGGGCTAAAATATAGAGATCATGTGTTGCCCATGCAGCATGATCCCTCTCTCGGCTTGCCTAGTTCACTCCAGAGGAACTAGGCAGGCCGAGAGAGGGATCATGCTGCATGGGCAACACATGACTTCTTCAGACGAAGAATGGACGATCACAGCTGAGATATTGCGTGCGATGCTCAAGAAATCACCTAACACCGCCCCTGGCCCAGACGGCATCCGATATGGTGACCTACTGGTGATATCATATGATGACATGGAAGAACTGGCCAGAGAATTCAACACCAGTATCCAGAGGGGTCAGGTCAAAGAAGAATGGCTACACAGCTACTTGCTGCCGCTGCCAAAACCGAACAAAGACCATTCCAAGATAAGCGGCTACAGAATCATTACGATGCAGAATACTGTTGGCAAGCTATTGGAGAAAATTGTAGCACACTGACTTGCTTGGGACTTAGAACAGCTCGGCTGCTTCCCGCCCACACTTGGAGGATACAGACGCAACAAAGAGTCATGGCTGAATGCAGCGGTCTTTGCTCAAGATGTTTACTAAGGATTTCAGGTTAGAGAAGAGACATGTGCGGCCGCCATAGACTTAGAGGACGCATATAACAGAGTATCTTTCGAGCACTTGACGCAAACCCTCCTCAGACTGAAAGTGCACCCTCACCTTGTACGATGGATAGCTGCAGTTCTGCTCCAAAGGAAGGTGGTGTTAAGATGCGGGAGTTGGTCTTCTGAGCCGATAACGATATGTCCAGGATTGCCGCAGGGTTCACCACTGTCACCAGTACTATTCAACGTGTATACGGTGCCGATCACTGAACAACAGTTGGACGGGAGTGGTAGGACTCTGTCATTCGTTGACGACATCCTCGTGTATCGACAGGGTCGAGATAGACAGGCGGTTGCCAATGATATGCAGGGCGAACTAGATCGAATTTCCTCATGGTGTGCTGATGCCGATGCCCTTGTCAACCCTGCAAAGGCAACGGTTACATGGTTCTCACCAAACAACAATATTTTGAAAACAGACCTGCCGGCAGTAAGAATGGATGGGAGCAGTCTGAGTAGAACCCAGTCAATGACATATCTTGGCGTGAGGCTTGATCGTAGCCTGTCCTTCAGAGATCATGTCGATTATGTCATAACGAAGGCTCGAAAAGGTTTGTCAGCAATGAGAGTCATGGCGACTGCCAATATCGAGCAAAGACTGCTAATACTTCTGTTCCAAGGACTTGTACTTTCACGCATCGAGTATGCCCTGGCCATCCTCACTGTCAGCCCTACACAGATTGGAAGACTCGAAAAGGTACAAAACGAAGCCATGCGCATCATTTTGGGCTGCACGAGAGACACCAGCTGTGTAGCAATGAGATACCTCCTTGACTTCCCGACAATGGAACACAGGAATCAAGATCTGGAGAGCTCGTGCATACTTAAAAATAAGTGCAGATGAGCAGCACCCTCTGCATGACGCTATATTCAGAGAAAAGGGTGACAGGCTAAAGAGGGGCAAATCATGGATGGGTCGGGCGGAAGATGTCGTCAGACAGGTCTGCAGTCTTACCAGTATCAACCCCGGCAAGGAATGGGTGCCGGTGCCTCCAGCCTTTAAGTGCACTTTCTCCTGCATTATCACACTCGACAGACGGTGCAGAGAGCAGAACCCTGCCGCTGTCAATGCAGAGGTTAACGCGCTCATCTATGAACACTCAGATAGCCCCGAAGTGCTCATCTATACAGATGGATCTGTTGTAAAGCAGCAGAGAAGTGCGTGGGCATTTACAGCCCGTTCAGCGGGCCGAACCGTTCAAGAATCCAGTGGTGCCCACTCTATGACCACGAGCAGCATGACGATGGAGGTGATGGCAGTTACACAGGCTTTCATATGGCTGGAATCACAGCATTATACCAACGTGTGTGTACTAAGTGATTCAATGAGCATGATTCAGAAGGTCGAAGCTGGATCTGTACGTAGACAGTGGACTGAATCGCTGCGGAAGTCTGTTGTCCGTAAAGTCACCTTCATCTTCGTCCCGGGACATGCGGGAGTCGAGGGAAATGAACGAGCTGACAAACTGGCTGGCTCTGCACCCCCTGTAGATGGCCAGCCCATGGATCGTGCCGATGTTATTAACGTCCTTAAAGATTTGGCGAGAACAGAGGATTTTGACGTCAGTGATTCCACATCGCTGTCCAGGATGAAAGACCTGGGAGTAAGAATCGGCACAGCCAGACGCGAGAGGTACATCGGGAAAACAAAGTGCCTCGTCAACCAACACAGAACTGGCACTATTAGCCACCGGACGTTGATGCATATGCTGGGGGGAGGATCTGAGCACCTATGGACATGTCCGGAGTGCAACGAAGATACCCCAACTGATAACTGATAACTGAAAGTTTTAGAAATTTGTTGGCGAAAGTTAAGAAAGGTAAGAATGATATTGTACGAGTTTTATAATTTTATAATGTTGTGGCCCGCTTAACTAACGAAAATAATAGAGATGGTCCTCTGCTTAGAAAGCTTGGGAACTACTGCTTTAGTAGAATACGGAATAGATCAAGTCACCAGACTGCTGAACACATTATATTATACAGGAGATGTTCCTTCTGAACTATGTAATTCTGTATTTATTGAAATCCCAAAGAAATCAGGAGCCTTGGAATGTGATCAGCATCGAACAATTAGTATAATGAGTCACATTACGAAGATTTTGCTATGAATTATCATGCAATGAGTGAGAAAGAAAATACAACCTGAAATAGGAGAAGAACGATGTGGGTTTGTAGAAGGAAAGGGTACAGTAAAACCTGTGTATATGCTGCGATCAGTTATTGAACGTTCCATAGAAGTAAACAAAGATATACATCTTTGCTTTATTGACTACACAAAGACTTTCGAGAAAGTAAGACATATCAACTTATACAGGGCTGTTATACGGGGTTTAGTTAGCTGGCACGGCGTGCAAGAGGAAAGAGACAAATAGCTGATGCACGCGTGAGCACCCACAGTAGCTAGGTAGTTAAGGACGCTCACGTGCTGACGTAGAAGTAAACAGGGGATTAGTTACGATCTCACCGCCAAGCCAGCAAGACGTATCTACAATTATAGTAGCTGTATTCATTTTGATATGACTTAAAGGTTCTCACGATAAACTGAGCCATTTCCAATCATCGTTGGCTTGACTTCCTCCGTTCAGTTGCATACAGTTGCTTTTGGTATTCTGCTGCACTGTTAAAGGACCCAAACTGGTGCCGTAAACCCAAGGATCTCCAACTTATGGGTCGCCGCGGGAATAACCTTGGCACAAGCGAAGACTTTTGTTGAACGCGCCTGAAAATGGATGCTGTTGCCACAACATTCTCGTTGTTTATTTGGAAAGACGCAGCAGCTGCAAGCCAGGCCAGGTCGGTGATTTTGCTGAATTGATCGTTGTGACCTAGTGAAGGTCAGGAAGCTTGTTCAACGTAAAGCTTTATTTCAAGTCAGACGTTATTACTGTTAAAGGCCGCTCCAACTCAGCCGCTACAACGCGGAATGTTACTCAAGCGTGAAGAAACGTCATCTATCTTGTTTTAATAACGCTCAGGTCATGAAGATTTTTCTCATAGTATGCGATCCAGCCGCAGTGGGCCCCTCTGAGGCGGTTGGGCATAATGGTTGCCGACTCTGCTAAAGAGGAAAGCCTATTTCACTCGTCTTGTTTACATGACCAAAGTTGAGCTCGAAACGTTTTCAAGCCAAAACAATACATTTTGTGCCCATCCACGGGTGAAGTCAGAAGCCAGAAGTCAGAAGTTGCCCATCCACGGGTGAAGTCAGAAGCCAGAAGTCAGAAGTTGCCCATCCACGGGTGAAGTCAGAAGTTACCCATCACACAGGTGAAGCCAGAAACCTGAACCCAGAGGTTTTCAGGGAGCGAAACTGAGACAGAACGGAAGCAAAAATCACGCTCGTCGTTTAGGAGATTTTTGAAGAACACTTGTCGCCACGTTGTATCCTTAACGTATAATTGACTGTAAAAATTATATTGATTATATGTAATTATAACATTGTAATTGCTCAATATTATTATTGATTGAAGTAATTAGGGTATTCAACAAAGATATTAAAATGGCACAGTATGAGGCTTCGTTGACACAAATTTTGGGTGGAGTTGGTAGAGCAATATGCAGACTTAAAACAGCAATAAAACAGCAAGGGGTAGGTACAGACATTGAAAAATTTAGTGGTCAAGCAAGAGATTTTAAGAAATGGATGACAGCGATAGAAAAACATGCTTTCCTGGTAGGAGCCACGGATGAAGAAAAGAAACAATTGCTTACCAGGCCATCGTAACACCGGTATCAGACCATATTAGGAGGAAATTAGAAACAGGAACGGAAGAGACTTGGGAACATTTTAAGGACGATCTAGCTCATAAATACTCGTAGATCACAGATCCTCAACACTTATTTTCAGTGTTGAGACAGTTTAGGCAGAACAATGGAGAAAGTGTGCAACCATACAGCGACAGGCTAATTAATCTAGCTGAAGAAATCAAATCAAATCAAATCAACTTTATTAGGGTCACAAATTGGGCGCGCAGGCCCGTCTTACATTCGGCCCTTCCAATCACTCGTCTTTCGTTCATCAAGAGCATTATACATTTACATAGGAAGAAAAATAAACATTGTGAAATGAATGTTGTAAACATAAACAAGGCTAATTACCATGTTATGAAGCACATCTCCCACCTATCCATACATCACCCCACCCACACAACACCCCCACCTACCCGACACACACGCGCACCAAGGGACACATACACACCCCCACCTACCGACACACACGCACACCAAGGGACACATACATATCCCCACCAACCGACCCATCCCCCTCCCGCACATCCCCCACCCAATAACACTGCCCTCACCTGATCCCCCAACCAAAACACACTCGCCACCCACATTCCCCCACCAACCCACACATCCTACCCCACACATCCTCTCCCCACCCACACCTCAAACCACCCATCCCCCAGCCACATCTCCATCGACAACATATTCCCCACCCACACACACAATCCCCCACCAACCCACACATAGCACATCCACTCACACATCCCCAAACCATACACACACATCCCCACCAACTGACATGTCCCTACCCCCCCCCCCCCCCACACACACACATCTCCCTAACCACCCATACATCCCCAATCCACTCACACACACCCCACCACCCACACATACAACTTCCACCCACCCACACATGCCTTAACCTAATCCCCCACCACACAATCCCCCACCCGCACATTACATACACCCCCTACCACGCACTATTCCCAACCCACGCACCACACACACACATATCCCTCACCAACACATCCCCACTTACACACCACACACATATCCCCCACCCAGATACCACACAATATTCCCACCCACACCCAAACAGATACCCTTACCCATCCACCCCACATACCCCCACTCACACACCACAAAAATCCCCCACCCACACACACATACCTCACCCACACAATATCACCAACCAACACACCACACACCTCTCCCCACCCACACACGCATTCCCTACCCGTCCACCAACACACACTCACTCACGCATACATCCTCCACTACGCACCCACACACCCCCACCCACCCACTCCCAACCAAACATCTTTCGATCACAATACCCCTACCCCCACACACATCCTCCACCCACTCACACATCCCACCCCGACACATACAACTCCCTCACCCACCTACACATCCCTAAGCCACTCACACACCCCCACCCACACATTCCCCATCCACATACACACATCTCCCACCCACACTCCCCCACATACTTCCCCCAACCACCACAATCCCCTGCTCACCCACACATATACCCACCCATACGCACATTCCCCACACCCATCACACACATCCCCCACACCACACACTATCCTCCACCCATACCACCACAAACATACCCTCCACCCACACATCATTCACACATCCCCCACCAACACACCGCACACATATCTCAAACCCACACACCATACACTTCTCCCCATCCGCCCTTCCATCCCAAATCCACCCAACACAATCCCCTACCCACACAACCCCGCCTCCCACACATACTTCCTCAAACCATCCACACATCTCCACCCACATAAACACACATCCCCTGCATCCGTCCCATACACATATCCCCCATCCATACACACATCCCCCACACCCATTCCAACACCCCTACTTTCACCCCCACACATCCATCCACACATCCCACCAACACCCACAAATACCACTACCCACCAAAACCCACACACCCCAACCCATCCAAACGCATACCCCCACCCACACACCCCCACCCACACATATCCCCACACTTACACACATCCTCCACATACACTCACACTTCCTCACATCTAGACACATACAAAATGTCTCACGTTAGTATTGAAACTAGTATGAACAAACTCCCACACTTTACTCACACACATACACTGACACTTGTCATGAGCAGTCTCATAAAAATGTTAAACATGGATAAAAATGTGTACATAAAATGTATGTGACGTAAAAATAGTGATGCTCTCTCTTCTCTCTCTCTCTCTCTCTCTCTCTCTCTCTCTCTCTCTCTCTCTCTCTCTCTCACACACACACACACACACACACACATTCACTCTTCCGCTCATTCATTCACTCTCACGCATTCACTCTCCCGCTCATTCACTCTCACGCTCACTCATTCACTCTCCCGCTCACTCATTCACTTTCCCGTTCACTCATTCACTCTCCCGCTC
Source organism: Cepaea nemoralis (assembly GCA_014155875.1). Classification (NCBI taxonomy): domain Eukaryota; kingdom Metazoa; phylum Mollusca; class Gastropoda; order Stylommatophora; family Helicidae; genus Cepaea; species Cepaea nemoralis. The sequence continues at coordinate 32,901 of JACEFZ010011458.1, forward strand.
ACTCATTCACTCTCCCGCTCACTCATTCACTCTCACGCTCACTCGTTCTGTCTCTCATTCACACTCACTGACTCACTCACTCAAACTACAGTAATGAACATGAGTTTATATTATGCATGATAAAATCAAATGGTATTTAACTGATAATATGAAAGATGAGAATACACAAACATATGGATTCGCGTGTTACATAACATGCGTGTTACATGACATGCATCTGCTCAGCTCTCTCTCTCTCTCTCTCTCTCTCCTCTCTCTCTCTCTCTCTCTCTCTCTCTCTCTCTCTCTCTCTGTATTCTTTCATATACACACCTCACACGCATGCGCGCGCTCACACACACACACACACACACACACACACACTAACACATCAACTCTCCCACTGTCTCACTCTCTAACACACAATCCTTCACACACACACTCACTCTCTCAATCACACTCTCTCACACATACACATACACATGAACGCATGCACGCACGCATACACTCCCTCACTCACTCTCACACATACACGTACGAATGCATGCACTGACACATTCCCCCAGCATTTCTCGCTCAATCACTCTCTCCACACACACGCATGCACGTGCGCACACACGCATTCACTCTCTCCCTCTCACTGACACCCACTTTCTCTAGGACAAAATGTGCAAGGGGAAGAGGTAGAAAGAATGTTGGTTTGGTATATTCGTTGATGGAATAAAGTCGGATTGACTTAAATTCAAGCTTATGAGGGAAAATCCTGCAAGATTATCACAGGCTGTGGATATAGCTGTACAGGAAGAAAGTTTGAGAAGGAGATTTAGACTAAGGGTAGGACGAGAAATAGGAAGCAATAGAGAAGACAGAATTGAGGAACCTATGGAGATAGGACAAGCAAGGTACGGATGGAGAAGACGGGGAGAAATACAGACACTGCAGGGAAATAATAACGAAAGAAATCAAGATAGAGGAAGACAAATGAGAAATCCTATAAGAGAGACAGTAGCTAGTACAAATATGGTCTGTTGGAATTGTAGACAGAGGGGACACACTTTTAGATTGTGTGGTAACAGACGTGCTCAGGTTAGTGCACAGAATGGAAGTGTAAATAGTAGACCAAATAGGAATGTTGGAGAAATGCAGAGAAATTTTGCAAGGACAGCAAGTCAGGGAAACTGGCATCCCACTTACTGAGTAGGACCTGCGGTAGGAGGGAAAATAAAAAGGCCCTAAGAATTAAGGAATATGTCGATTACCCGAATAATAAGTATAGGAGGACAAGTAGAAATAGAGAATATAGAAAATGGCCTCAACTTGGAGAGATAAAACAGTTCTCAGTGAATATGACTGATTCTAGTTCATGCATTATAAAAATAGGAAAATTTAGAATCAGAACATTAATTGATTCGGGCGCACAAGTCAGCTTGATCAAGGAAAAATTCTTATATCAGCATATTAAAGAATTTCAGAATATTTAGGAATCAGGACACCCTTCACTCGGTTACTGGACAAAATTTAGAAGTGACTGGACAAACAATGATCAACTTTAGATTAGGAGGAATAAACGTGAGACATCTTTTTCATGTGGTCAAAGATTTAAGTAGGAATATGATCCTAGGTAGGGATTTCTTACTGAAAAATGGTGTAAGACTCTATTTTGATCTACATAAGTTAAGATTTCAAGATGTATATGTAGATTTAGAGGAGGATATGCACGTATCGGCGCTGGTCAGAGTAAAAACATCCATGACTTTAAAACCACAGACGGTCAATTTGATACAAGCAATAATTTTAAAAAATCCTTATTTTTCGATAGGACAAACATTTACAGTAACAGAGTTAGAGAGAGAGAGAGATAATAGATGAACCAGGGTTAGAGGTCACAGATGGAATAATGACGTTAGACAGACACTTCAGTTTTCCAGTAATGATATTTAACAACACAGGGAAGGAGATTAAATTGTATAGAGGGTGCGTGATTGCTAAAATAGCATATGATCCTAACAGCATATTAAAAACAGTTAAATAGGAATTGACAATAAATGAGTATCCAGAAATCCCCATTAAAAGAAATAATACCAGAAATAGAAGTAGAGGAAGTTGGAAAAGATGGAATGATGAATTGATCCATGCATTCAGAAAACATCCATCTCAGGTACATTCAGTAGACAAAACAACGTCATTCTTGAAGAGGGAACAAGAGTTATTATCACAATTGAAAGCTCCGCAAGAGTATAAGGAAGTATTAGAAGAAGTTAGTGAGAGAAAACCAGGATGTTTTTGCCATTAATGACTTGGAGTTGGGTAAGACCAAGACAGTTACTATGGAAATAGACACAGGAAATCATCCACCAATCAGTTTGAAACCATATAGAACTCCTCTAAGGAATAGAGAAATTGTAGAAAAAGCAATAGAAGATATGCTAAAAGCAGGAATAATAACAAGATCCAAGTCAGAATGGTCATCTCCGATCGTCATTGTGACCAAGAAGGACGGTAGTCACAGGTTCTGTTGCGACTACAGGGCCCTGAACAAAATCACCAAGAATGTAGCTTATCCATTGCCGGTGATTGATGATATTTTGGGGCTACTTAATGGGTCTACCTTCTTTACTACGCTAGACGCAAGGTCAGGATTTTGGTGCATCCCCATGTCGCCAGATGCTCAGAAGAAAAGTGCTTTCTGTACTCACGCAGGTTCTTACGAATTTTTACGTATGCCATTTGGGGTACGGACTGCGCCTTCTCATTATATGTTATTAATAAATCAAGTATTAGAAGGCATGCAAAAGTTCGCATTGGCATATATAGATGACATTATGATCTACACAGCAGGAGACGTACAAGACCACCTGAAACATGTAAAATTAGTATTTGATAGGCTAAGATTACACGATGTTAAATTGAAACTCAGTAAATGTGAATTTCTAAAAACAGAAACTAAGTATTTGGGGTACATCATCGATAGAGAAGGAATTAAACCAGATCAGGACAAAGTAAAAGTCATTAAAGAATTACCTGCTCCGACCAACGTGAGGGAAGTTAGAGCTTTTATCGGTACGTGTGGGTACTATCGTCGGTTCATTCCAAATTTCGCACAAATAGCAGAACCGATCACAAACCTGACTTGCAAATACGCAAGATTTAAATGGAATGAAGATTGTCAGAAAGCATTTGATTTTTTGAAAAATAGTTTAACAATAGTTCCATTATTGGCACATCCAGATCTAAACAAACAATTGATTTTATATACAGATGCTTCAGGAGCATGTTTAACGCAACCATATGAAGGAGAAAACTCAGGAATACCAGGAGTTAAGAACGAAAGACCAATCTACTTTCTGTCACACAAACTTAGTAAGTCTCAAAAGAAATGGCCGACAGTAGAAAAAGAGGCATACGCTATACACTATGCCTTGCAAAAACTAAATTATTACTTACATAACGCCAATTTCATTATTAAAACTGATCACATGCCATTAAAGTCTTTACTAGAGGCTCCAGTACAAAACAGGAAAATACAAACATGGGCATTGAATTTGCAAGGTTATAACGCAAAAGTAGAGTACATTTCAGGCAAACAGAACACCTGCACCGATTTATTATCAAGAATCCCGTATCCAGAGACGACGGAGAATACTGAAGATGAGGGTGAACCCGAAATAGATGACCGAAACTGGCAAGTAAACATACTAGATTCGGCCATGTTGGATAGAGAAAATTTTGGAAGCTCACAGACAGAACAAGAATCTGAACCAATAGCGGAAGATCCACAATTACTGCATTTTAATATGAAGGAAGAACAGGAATTAGATCCGAAAGTAATAGAAATAAAACGGAAGTTGAAAGAAACAGGTGAAAACAGTTTTAAGAAAAAAAAATTTGAGTTGCAAGAAGACAATCAGTTATATTATGTGAGTGAAAAAGGTGAGGAATTGAGAAAATACATTTCGAAACATTTAGAAATTGAGATTTTGAAAGCATATCATAATGAGAATGGTCATCTTGGTCGTGACAAGTTATTTAAAGCCCTCCAGAATAACTTTACTGGCCGAACTTATTTAAGAGCATTAACAAATATGTTGACGCATGTGAGAAATGTAGGTTAAGAAATATGAAAACAATTAAATACACATGTCAGGGTCTTAAACTTGGCTCGCTTGCCTAACAAGTGTGAGACAGTACAAATACAACGTGATTTGACGTAAGACTCAACGACACATCGTTCGATGGATTTATTAACATATCAAATACAGAACGATGATCACAAATATATATAATGGATACTTTACAACTTACATCCACAATACAGTTCACAAGTCTGACTCGCAAGATGTCCAGACACTCGCCTTTCAATACAGAAACCATACAACGCCTTTCTCTCAATCACACGTCCGTCATGTTCCGTGTCCCCAGAGCTGTCTGGACCTGGTTCGCAACTTGCCTCCTGCCTGACGTGGCGTCACGTGGCAGGCGTGCGTCTTGCGTTGGCGGCCTGACCGCTGGTCAGCCAGCGATCTCGCAGGCCGGTAACTCCTATTCGCCTGGCGGCGCAACGAAGTTGTTGCATCCCTTACTGGGAGCTAAGTCGCCTGGCGGTCGTAACGATGTCCCTGCATCGCTGTCCCCTGTTGGACTCTGACACGCTCCCCCGGTAAAATCCATGAAAGATGTCGTCTTTCATGTATAATGTCTGTACCTGTTGGGTTAATAGTATACCCTTGTCAGAGTCTACCTTTCTATTGTTATACACAACGTTATCAAAAATACACACATGGCATAGAAATATATAAGAACTGGGAGTTGGGTACAAAGACATGTGGTGCTTCATGTTTAACACATATCAGGCTTCACCCTCTCGATGGTTGGTTACCTCAATTGTATTATCACCCAGTCAGATCAGTAGTTCCAGCTTCACGCATCTACCTCGCAGCAATTTGAAAAAAAATAATAATATGGTTCTTGAGACAAAAACCATCTAGCCAGACTGACAGTGAAGCCTGCAAAAGTAGACATAGCCTACCAGGAAATAACATTTTTGGGTTATAAAATATCCAATGGCTTTGTCACGACAGACGATAAAATTGTGTCCAAGATACTAAAACTCTCACTTCCGACTACTAAAAAACAAGTCAGAAGTTTGTTGGGCTTAATAAATTACTACCGGCAGTTTATTCCTGATTTTTCTGAACTGACCGAGGTGTTTACTAATCTACTAACAAAAGATAAACCAGAGAAAATTGTACACGATCAATGCCTAAAAATTGCATTTCATAAAGTTCTATCATGTTTTTCTGATAAGAATGAACACAATCTTATCCTTAAATTGCCCAATATCCGTTTACCTTTCAGATTACGCACAGATGCGAGCTCCGTGGCGATTGGAGCAGTCCTGTTGCAGGAGTATAACAACATCCTCCACCCCGTTTATTTTGTATCCAGGAAGCTGAAGGCCCGAGAGCGGGCATGGTCCATTCCTCAATTGGAAGCCCTAGCTTTAGTGGTAGGTATTACAAAATTGTCTAGATTTCTTCTAGGACGCCATTTCATCGTAGAATCGGACAGCAGCCCTTTACGATGGATGAATTCAGGTGTGCCATCGAACCATATGATAGCGCGTTGGTCTTTGAAACTTCAAGATTATAGCTTTGAGGTTCGACATATCCCAGGCAGAACCAATTCAATTGCCGATCTTTTGTCACGTTGTCCGACCGACCCAGTGAGCACCAATGTCTGAGTGCAGTATGTAGAAATACACTCGGACCGACACAGCCATTTACCAGTGAATGTTAACTGACTCTACACCAGTACTTAAACCCATATCATCATACTTATATGTTACATCATTGCGTGAAAGAATCATCAAATCTTGTGTTATTGCAAAGAATGCACTAAAACTATCTGGTGCTACTTATAGACAGTATGCTGACAAAGGTAACAGGACAATAACATTGACACCTGGACAGGACATTCTTCTGCTACTACCTAGTGACAGACATCTACTGACTGATTCTTGGCAGGGACCTTTTAAAGTGACGAGACAGATTTCACCTGTAGACTACGAAATCCTTATAAAAGACAAACACAAAATATTTCACATAAATATACTAAGACCATACCACAACAGAGACAACGAACAGGACGATACGACAGCTTGTACAGTGATAATAGATCACGAAGATGACGATGCTAGTGACGAAATTCCAACACCTGCATTAGACACGACAGACTGCTTGAAGGAGATCAAAATCAACCCAAATTTAACTCAAGCAGAGACAGACAGGTGCAAACAACTTATACAACAGTACAACACCATCTTTTCCAACAACCCAGGACAAACAGAATTAGTACAGCATCACATCATACTCACATCAAACACACCCATTAGATGCAGACCATACACCATCCCATTACATTACAAAGAACATTTACATCAAGAAATCATCAACTTAGAGAAAAATAACATCATAAGACGATCCCAATCAGACTACTCATCTCCCATGGTCATAGTACGCAAAAAGGACAATACAATAAGACTGTGCATCGACTACCGAAAACTGAATAAAATAACTGTTCTAGATCTGGAGCCAATGGCAAACACTGACGATCTTTTGACAGAACTGACAGACGCTAGGTTCTTTACGACTGTAGACATGACGAAAGGTTATTGGCAGATTGCTGTAGACGAACAGAGCAGACATCTGACAGCATTTGCCACACCTTGGGGACTGTACGAATGGTGCAAACTTCCATTTGGGCTTGTTAACGCCCCAGCCACATTTGTACGTATGACACGACTCCTTCTAGTAGACATTCCTAACATAATCTGCTATATTGACGACATATGTATTCACACAGAGACAATGACGGAGCACATTAAGACATTAGACCAGACATTTGAACGGATCAGACAGCACGGACTGACAGTGAAGCCTGCAAAAGTAGACATAGCCTACCAGGAAATAACATTCTTGGGTTATAAAATATCCAATGGCTTTGTCACGACAGACGATAAAATTGTGTCCAAGATACTAAAACTCTCACTTCCGACTACTAAAAAACAAGTCAGAAGTTTGTTGATCTTACACATGTTTAAATAATGTAGTAATAAATCAAAATGAGCCTTTCACGATCACATTAACACATTTAACTCTAATCCAAGTAAATTACGATCACATCTAGGTTCAAATCTAACTAAATTAAAGCTGGACGAGACCTGCACGTTCAACAAGGACGAGCTACTCACGTTCAAATATAAGTAAATTAAAGCGGGACGAGCCCCCACGTTCACACATGTCAGGGTCTTAAACTTGGCTCGCTTGCCTAACAAGTGTGAGACAGTACAAATACAACGTGATTTGACGTAAGACTCAACGACACATCGTTCGATGGATTTATTAACATATCAAATACAGAACGATGATCACAAATATATATAATGGATACTTTACAACTTACATCCACAATACAGTTCACAAGTCTGACTCGCAAGATGTCCAGACACTCGCCTTTCAATACAGAAACCATACAACGCCTTTCTCTCAATCACACGTCCGTCATGTTCCGTGTCCCCAGAGCTGTCTGGACCTGGTTCGCAACTTGCCTCCTGCCTGACGTGGCGTCACGTGACAGGCGTGCGTCTTGCGTTGGCGGCCTGACCGCTGGTCAGCCAGCGATCTCGCAGGCCGGTAACTCCTATTCGCCTGGCGGCGCAACGAAGTTGTTGCATCCCTTACTGGGAGCTAAGTCGCCTGGCGGTCGTAACGATGTCCCTGCATCGCTGTCCCCTGTTGGACTCTGACAGTCCCTTACAAGAAACTGATATTCCTCATTTTCCAATGCAGAAAGTGAGTTTAGATATTTCAGGTCCTCATCCTAAAACGTTATCGAGGAATGTATATCTAATACATATCGTGGATTGCTATAGTTTATGGTCAGAGGTATATCCAATTCCAGATAAGAGCGCTGATTCTATTATTAATATTTTTCTACAAGAATATATACCAAGATTTAGTTGCCCACAGACAGTACTCACAGATAATGGAAAGGAATTCGTAAACAAGAAGTTTGAGAAATTATTACAAGATTTGAATATCGCCCACATAAAAACTTCTTACTATAGACCTTCCTCAAATGCGAAAAATGAGAGACAACATCGGACATTATACAATATACTAGCAAAAAATGTAGAGAAACATGATAAGGATTGGGATCTTTACTTGGGACCTGCATTAGGGGCGATACGAACACACCAAAATGAAGGGACAGGTTTTTCACCATTTTACTTGCTACACGGAAGAGAACCAGTACTCCCAATTGACAATCTGTTAAAACCTAGACGAAAATATATGGGGGAGGATTTTTAGGAAATGATTTTACAAGAAATGCACAAAGCACATGTAAGGTTGAGAAGCAATATAATTAAAGCCAGAGAAAGACAGAAAAAGTACGCAGATAAAAATACACAACTACAAGAAATTAAAGTAGGTGATAGGTTTTACTATAAGAAACATAGAAGAAACTCCACATTTGATGCTCATTGGATTCATGGATATTACATTTTAGAAAAGCTAGGTCCAGTATCATATAGTATCAAGAACCAAATTACAGGACATGTGCACGTTCACATGTGGAGCATTTAAGACGAGATAATGAGGATAAGGGAGATGATAATAATAATAAATATTCGGAAGAGTTACACTCAGATGGACAACTCGTCAGACGAGTTAAATATGCGATACCCTCGGATTTTGGAAAATAACTGGTACAAAAACAAATAATAACAACACCATTTTACGACGAAACTGGTGAACAAGCGGAAACAATACCGAAAACTCTTATGAGAGAAGAAAATAATACGTATGATGGTTATAATAGTGTTGAATCTATGGAGGAGGAAGTAACCGCTCCGTTTAAGAATACTAGACAAGCAGTGAAAAGGAGGATAGATAGACAAAAAGAAAGAGAAGTTAAAAAACAAAAGAGAATTAGAGAAAGTTCATCAAGTGACGAGGATATGCCACTGTTAGAAAGGTCATTAAGAAACCAAGATTAGGTTAGATATAGAAAAAAAAAGTAGAGGCCGCCAGCAATGTAAATACAGAAGAACAAGACATGGATGAAAAATCAGAGACTGATGGAAATAGTAGTATGAAGGAAGATATTTTGAGTTCTCTTCGGGAAAATGAGGACATTGACGTAGAGATGGCACTTATAGAGAAAAATCTAGCGTTGTTGAAGAAGTGGAGATATGGCAAATAGATTCATCATCATCAAGTGCCGTGCCGGCTGGCGTAGGCGTTCATGGCTCTCCATAAATCTCGGTCATTTGTTTTCTGGATCAACTCTGGTGCTGATATTCCTCCATGCCACCGTCTCAATCCATCCAGCATCACTTCTCTTTGTCTACCTATGCCTCTCTTCCCCTCGATCTTTCCAGTTGTTACGATGTTCTCCAATGCCTCTCTTCTCATCACGTGACCGAAGAAAGATGTTTGTCTCTGTCTTATTGTTGTAAATAATGTTCTAGTTTCATTAGCCTGTTTCAGGCAGTCGTCGTTAGTTACTCTGGCAGTCCAAGGAATTCGCAACATTCGTCTCAGGAACCACATCTCTGTTGCTTCTAATTTCTTCTTAATTTGTTCATTTACGTTCCAAGATTCACTGCCATACAGCAAAACTGGTTCTACATAGCATTTCAGCACTCTCTTTCTTACATTCAGTGATAGTGACTTATTGCATAAGATACTCTTCATTTTCTGAAAAGCGGCTTTTGCCTGCCCTATTCTACTCCTAATCTCTGTTGTACATCTTCCATCTGATGTTATAAATGCCCCTAGGTATCTAAAATTATCAACTTGGTTAAGGATTTTCCCTTCTATTTCTATGTCACATTTTGGTGTCACCATTTTCTTTGATATTACCATTGTTACTGTTTTCTTGATATTCAAGGAGAGTCCTTTCCTTGCACTCTCTGTTACTACAACGTCTAATAATTGTTGTAGGTCTGTTGAATTATCCGCCACCAATACTGTGTCATCTGCATAGCGTATATTATTTATATTATAACCTCCAACTAGTATTCCTGGCATCTCTTTGATCTCTCTCATTATTACTTCGCTATACAGGGAGAAAAGATCTGGTGACAAGACACACCCTTGTCGTACTCCTAGCTTTATCTGTTCGTAACTACCCTCTTTATTTCCCATTTTAATTGCTGCTACTTGGTTCCAGTAAACATTCTTTATTATTCTTAAATCTTTTCCATCAATGTTGATATCTTCCAACATTTTAATCAGTTCATCATGTTTTACTTTATCAAATGCCTTAGTATAATCTATGAAGCACAAATATATGTCTCTCTGTTTCTCTATTGACCTTTCTATTAGTGTCCGTAATGTATAAATTGCATTGTTTGTGCCCTTTCCTTCCACAAATCCATACTGTTCTTCACTAATTTCCATTTTTATTTTCTTTTTGGTTCTTCTCATTATGATTCTGAGTAGAAGCTTAGTGATATGGTTTATAAGGTTAATTGTACGAAAATCTTCACAATCAATTGCTCCTGGTCTTTTTGGTATAGCTATAAATACAGATTTCAGCATATCACTGGGTAAATATCCACTGCTGTAAATATCATTCAACATTTTGGTTAATATATCTACTCCAAATTCTCCCAATACTTCTAATTCTTCTATTGTGATTTCATCTGGCCCAGCTGTTTTTCCTTTCTTCATACGTTTCATAGCGTCAGCGACTTCTTCTTTCAGAATAGGTGGACCTTCTAAGTTACTATCTTCTGTTAATTCTCCCCTTTCTCCTTCATATAATTCTCTTATATACTCATTCCACCTCTTCATTATAGCATCTTCCTCTAATATTATCTTTCCTGTTTTTGATTTCAAACACCCTGTATTTATTCTTATTTTTCTTCCTGTAAGCTCACTGATTTGTCTGTGCATATTTTTTGTATCTTTAATGGAATTTAATTCAATTTTTTTGCATTGCTCGTTTAACCAACTTTCTTTAGCCTTCCCACATTTATCTTTTATTTCTTTATTTATCTTAGCGTATTCTTGTTTGTCATTTTTACTCTGTTTTCTTTTGTCCATCAGTTTTAAGATATCTTCATTCATCCATTTTTTCTTAGCTATTTTGCCTCTCTCCGGTAATACTTCTTTGCTAGTTTGATGAATGGAGTCCCTTAACATTTCCCATTGTTCATCTATACTCTGTATTTTAGTTATTGCATTGTACCTATTTTTCACAGTCACTCTGTATTGTTCTTGCATTTCTTTATCTATTGTCAGAACCTCTTTATTAAGTCTCATGTTCTTAACAATTTTTTCCCTCTCTTTAATCTTACTTTTATTTGTCCACATAGTGGTACATGATCACTATTACAGTCAGCACCAGGCATTGTCTTTACATTAATTAAAGCATTTCTAAATCTTTTATTAATTAGTATGTAGTCAATTTGGTTGCGTATTTTCTTATCAGGGCTTATCCATGTGTACAGTCGTCTTTTATGGTGTTTAAACCATGTGTTTCCAATTATCATCTCATTGATATTTGCCCATTCTATTAGCTTTTCCCCTCTTTCATTTCTTGTACCTAAACCATAATTCCCCACTACATCCTCCATTTTTCCCTTTCCTACTTTTGCATTAAAATCACCATGTATTATTTTTATTTCTTGTGATCCAATTTGAGCCATCGCCATTTCTATTTCGTCGTAAAAGTGTTGTATTTCTTCATCACTACTGCTTGCTGTTGGTGCATATACTTGTATAATATTTATGTCTATTGGTTTGCCTTTGATTTTTACCATAATAACTCTATCTGAAATACACCAGTATCCATTAATTGACTTGGCTGTTTTTTCGTCTAATATTATTCCTACACCTTTTTCATGTGTATCCCCTCCAGAATAAATTATTGTGTGATTGTCAGCTATAATTTTGCCCGATCCCTTCCATCTCATCTCACTAACGCCTAGTATATTCATTTTCATGCTATCCATCTCTCTTAGAACATTGGTCAACTTTCCTAGCTCATTTAATGTCCTAACATTCCATGTTCCTACTCTAAATTTATTTATTTTAGTTATGATTTTGCCATCAGTAGCTGGATGACGGTCTGGTGTCACCTGTGGCTCATGACTGTCCCTACCGGACGAGGATGCCCTAAGACAGCCATTAACGTCCTTCACTAACTTTGATATATGTTTTGCCATGAAGTCTTGGGAAGATAATGTGGTGGTTTCCCCTTGCCTTCCACATCCACATGGTGGTCTTTTACCTCTGCCTTTGACAGCCATTTCCGACTGTAAGGACAAGTGAGTGCCCTGCCCTGCTCAGGTGCAGAGTTGTCCACTTATTCCGGTGGATACTCGGTCCCCAGAGCTGTGTTAGCCACACCGTAGTGTGTTTCCATCCTCTACCGCGGGGAGGTGCAGTTGGTATTTTCCCTTCATAAAGTTATGGTCTCTGACCAAAACTCTCCAGTACTTTTAGAGGAGCAAATAGATTGGTAAGAAATATTCTGCAGATAGCAGGAGATAATATTGTTGTTGACTTAATGATGGTTTGGCATATAGCTGATTGTATTCAGATTTTTATAGTATCGTAATTGGTATAAAACAATACCTGTAGTTCACAGTGCAGATAAATGTTAAACTTGTTGTGGAGTAGTGGAATAGGCATGACTTGTGTTCTTTGTAGTGAATAGATATATATTACTCATTAGTCCATACAAACGACTAATGAGGTTTGATTACAATAATTAATTTTGCTTGAACGCGATTATTATTTTGTTATTATGCATATGATGTGGGGATAAAAGAATGTTAATTTAAAGGGGGGGGGGGTGTTTTGTTATAATTTACGATTGTTTATCATGTTCAATCGTTTTGCATTGTTAAATATTAAGTATAGACATTTTTAAGTTGTTTGAACTTGTTGGAAAAATAGTTACCAGTTTGTCGCTCTGAGTAAAGACAGCGTTAATAGAAATACATGGATGTAGGGGTTGAAATAGGAGCTGCATTAGACAGCGTTAATAGAAATACATGGATGTGGGGGTTGAAATAGGAGCTGCATTAGACAGCGTTAATAGAAATACATGGATTGAATGCCATGTTGGATTATGGGAGGAGAGTGGTTTAACTCAAAAAAGGGGGCGACTGTGCTTATCAGCATAAAAGAAACATATTGGGAATAAGTATGTTCAGAGTAAACGAACATGGGCAATAAGTAATTAGGGGACGCTGTGGTTACAGCATGAAAGGAGCAGTAAATTTTTTTTGGATCGAAAGCCTTGGAGGTTGGGAAGGTGTGTACTAATATAGTATAAACAAGGGGGAAAGTGCAGTCATATATTGCTGGCTGTTGTTAGCAGCGCAAATAATACAGGTTGAAGAGTAGAATAATATTATTTAATCCTGAGAGTAGAAGGGTGGAGTTTTAGATCGACATAACTTTTGTCAAGAGCATATATTATTAACAAAAATGAAGATAATTGAAGATTAGCGATTATATGATTTGGGTTATTGAAAACTTTATTTTATAAAGTTTTGAGAGAGCATGGGAGGATAAATGTGATAAATGTGATTACTTCTTATTACTTTATATTCTTCGGTGCACACCAACCACTTTCCTGTCTGTCCTGTGTGTTGATGTTAGTGAAAGTATGATAAGTTGTAGAAATACATAAGAATCTTCAATTTTTGTTAACCATAATTTCGATCGACATTTTATCAATGAAATTAAGCGGATTGCTTTGCGAAGAGTATTATAAGATGTACTTTTGTAAATAATATATGTGGATATTATAACGAAGAAGAAGTAGGGGGTATGGGTCGTGGCGGCTGGCTATGAGATGAATTGTTGGGATAGAGAGAGGAGTAATGAATAAGAGTTCCAGGTTAGAGTTAGAGGTATAGGAATTTTGTAGTTGGGAGTTGAGATAGGTGCAAAATATGTAAGCGGATTGCTTATGATTTTACAGAAACGAGGAAGAAGTAATAAGAGGTAGTTGTGTGGGATTAGTTGGTTAAGTGTCTTGTGGGGTGATAGATTTGGGGTAAATGAGTTGTAGAATTAAGACTTTTCGGGGAAAAGTCTTGTTAGGGTAGAAAGTTAATATAACAAAGTAGGCTGTTATACGGGGTTTAGTTAGCTGGCACGGCGTGCAAGGGGAAAGAGACAAATAGCTGATACACGCGTGAGCACCCACAGTAGCTAGGTAGTTAAGGACGCTCACGTGCTGGCGTAGAAGTAAACAGGGGATTAGTTACGACCTCACCGCCAAGCCAGCAAGACGTATCTACATTTATAGTAGCTGTATTCATTTTGATATGACTTAAAGGTTCTCACGATAAACTGAGCCATTTCCAATCATCGTTGGCTTGACTCCCTCCGTTCAGTTGCATACAGTTGCTTTTGGTGTCCTGCCGCACTGTTAAATGTGATCAGCATCGAACAATTAGTATAATGAGTCACATTACGAAGATTTTGCTATGAATTATCATGCAATGAGTGAGAAAGAAAATACAACATGAAATAGGGGAAGAACGATGTGGGTTTGTAGAAGGAAAGGGTACAGTAAAATCTGTGTATATGCTGCGATCAGTTATCGAACGTTCCATAGAAGTAAACAAAGATATACATCTTTGCTTTATTGACTACACAAAGACTTTCGAGAAAGTAAGACATATCAATGTGTAGATCTGCTTGCAGATCTACACATTGATAGGAATGATATTGTTTTATTTTTTTGCATATCCCTTACAGGACGTTATGCATTTTTCAGCTTCTGTTGATGTACTAGGCAAGTTTTACGTAAAGTAGTTTGCCATAGCTTTCTGAACGACCGGCTCACATACCTCAGTAAATTACCAGCACGGCGCGAACCGCTGTCGATTTTCGCAGCTGCTGTTTTCCTCGCGTGGGTGTAGGGGATTATGAAACATGTCATTAACACCTTGGCCAGGGAGACCGGCAAGACATTAGACTTAGACTTGTAAAAACATGTATTGGAAACAGCAAGCTGCCATAAGGATTGATAATGAAGTGGGACAATATCAACCTATTAAGAGAGGTGTGAGACAGGGATGTGTAATGTTTCCAGATCTTTTTGTTTCCCCTATACAGTGAACATATTTACAGAAATTAATAAGATATAAATGAAATCATCATAGGAGGACGAAACATCAATAACATTAGATATGCTGATGATACAGCATTGATTGCAGACAATGAACAGGTTCTGCAAAAGTTAGTAGGTGCGGTTGTTGTACACATTGAACAACTAGGATTAGAATTAAACTGTAGACAGACACAGATTATGTTCGTCACCAGGAAGAACGAAATACCACAGTGTAATATACAAGTAAATGGGAATATTCTCCATCAAGTGAATCGGTACAATTATCTCAGAACAGTCATAACATCTGATGGGAGATGCCTTGAAGAGATTAGAACAAGAATCGCCATGGCGAAAAAAAAGCCTTTAGCAAGATGAAAAACATACTGACCAATAAAAAGATTCAATTGAAACGAAAAAAAAAAGAGTTGAGGTGCTACAGAGAGCTTGTTCTTTTGTATGGATGTGAAGGTTGGACAATGCTTGCTTGCTTGCTTGCGTTCGTTGGCTTGAGCTCCAACGCAAAAGTCCTGTATGTCGGATGAAGACATCCTGTTGTCCAACATCATTGTGATGTCACACAGGACCTGAGGTTTGCGTGAGTATCCGTTGTCCCATGTCTGGCTTATTGGTGTGCAGACTGGTGGTTCCTCGCCATGCAGGCAGATACTCTCCGACTTCGGAAGAATCATCGATCCTACTGATGTTAGCCAGGTCCCCGAAGAGACCTGTTGCCCAGGACGCACGACGTGGACGTGTCAGCAGGTCTTGGCCAGTATATATCCCGGCCCTGGTGCCTTGGAAACACCTCTGCGTCCCAGTTGGACAATGAACAGTCAAGCTGAAAAACATCTTATGGCTGTGGAATTGTGTTTTCTGAAGAGAATGCAAAGAATACCACGGGCAGGCAGAAAAACCAATGACCAAGTCCTACAAGAAACAAATGAAAATCGTAAATTGATTAGAGAAATTAGACGTAGACAGTCAAAATTGTTTGGGCATATTAATAGAAGAAATGAACTGGAGAACTTTGTGACAACTGGCAAGATTGAAGAGAACAGACCAAGAAGAAGGCCGAGAAATAAATACCTGGATGGCTTGGCCACATGGCATGGTCAAGACAAGAACACTGAACTTATCCACGACTCTGGTGATCGAGTGAAATGGCGAGTCATGACCGCCCACGCTTTCCGGCATGGCACATGATTGATGGAGTAATTACTATCACCATACACGGAGACATGTGAAGGATAATGTGACAAGAGAAAGCGGATGTACAGTGATAGCTGACAGATAATGTGACACAGGGATAAGGCTGCACGGTCACAGATGGCAAATAATGTGACATGGGGATAGGGCTGCATGATGACAGGTGACAGATAATGTGACATGGGTATAGGGTGCACGGTGACAGGTGACAGATAATGTGACATGGGGATAGGGCTGCACGATGACAGGTGGCAGATAATGTGACATGGAGATAAGGCTGCATGTTGACACGGGACATATAATGTGATATATGGGTATGGCTGCGTGGTGACAATTGATTGATAATATGATATGGGTATGGTTTTGCATGGTGGCATGTGAAGGATAATGTGACACGAGAATAGGTATGCATGCTCTAAGGTGTTGGATAATGCGGTACGGGAATATTACTGTATGGTGACAGGTGGCGAATAGGGTTACACGGGGATCGGTCTACAAAGTGGCAGGTGACGGATAATGTGACAACCGCCTAGGGCTGCGTGGTGACAGGTGTCAGTTAATGTGACACAGGGATAGGGCTGCACAGAGACAGGTAACGGGTAAGGTGACACTCGGATTGGGCAGCACGGTGACATGTAATGGATACGGTGATACAGTGACAGGTGATGGGTAATATGACACGATGACATGTGATGGATAATGTGGCCTGACATGTGATGGATAATGTGACACAGGGATAGGGCTGCATCATGACAGGTGATGGATACTGTGACACAAGGATAGGGCTAGTAGTATAGTAAGAGGTTTTGCCACCTCAAATTCCGGATTCAACTCCGGAATATTTCCCTCTATAGCTCTATTTGACGTCATAGAAATCTGGTAAATTTGACTCCGGATTCTCGATCCAGAGTCAACGGGGTATAACTCATGAATCGATCGGTTTTTTTTTTCTGGTCTTATTACATCCCTTTAAAATCCGGCGATCGAACGGACGGCGGCGCGCGCGGGCGGGGGCGACCGGGATGAACGGGGCGGTTGTGTTAGGGTTACAGTGCTCGTCCCCATGGTGGGGAAGTGGTTGTGGAGTGGGTGTAAGATGAATTTTCGTTGTTAAGGAGGCGGTTATAGGGCCTTAGAGACTACTAGTGGTCTATACACTATTATCATACAAAAGTTAGTTCTTTAAAGGAAAAACCGCGATAAAGTAAAGATTATGCGTGGTCGGGATGTGCGACTGGGGGTGGTCGAAGGATAGAGTATCAATAGTATGTGTAAAGGGGGTGACGTGGGTATGATAGGTACCCTATGTCTATTTAGTCATATTGAAGAATACTAGTTGCTGCAGTGAGGTGTCATATGGAGGTGACAGGTTCGAATCCCGGGTGGTATCTGTATTTTCCTCATTAACTCCATATTACGCTATCTTGTGTGAACAATTTAGGCCATCGTACCAATTGTGACTCTTTCCGTATATTCTTCATCCTCATTCTCCTCTTATTCCTCCTCTTCATTCTCATGTCTCCTTTTCCTCCTACATCTTTATCTCCGACTATTCCTCCTCTTCATCCTCCTGTCTCTTTCCTACTACACCTCTTCCTCCACTGTCTCCTCTTCCCCCTACCTCCATATTGAGCACGAAGTACAGGTCGACTCAACCTTGTCACAACTTCCTGTTACAAGGGCAGTGCGTGATACCTATAATGACGCACGTAAATCCTACGTCATACACCTGGTCGACCTTGTCATAACCTGTCACACGTGGTATGGTCAGCATTATTGACCAGATTCACCTATTCAGCGTGCCGGATGTATGTCATTTAAGCCGAATTAGGGGACACTACCACTTGTAGTTAATACTCAAAGTGTCGTCTGGGCTGTTTCCTGTAGCAAGAAAAGGACATTCTTTTTCCAAAAAGTCAAAGAAACGTCAAAGAGAAAAAACGAAAACATGGATTACAACCCTGACGAATGAAAGAAATTCCTGCCTCCTCTTTCTCATACATCCATTTTGTTCTGCCAGAAACCTACTTCTAGCAGTCATGCAGCAGTAGACCTGCAAGAAACAATCTTTGATTTGCTTAATGATGTTTTTTCAGATGAAAATATTGACCTTGTACCTAGTAGTCATGGCACAACCTCTGAGTCTCTCAAGAAAATTAATGTTTTATGGAATGAAAACTATCCCACTGCCGGTTTCCGAAGCAGCTCCTCTGGTTCAACAGATGAAATACAACACCCAACGAGTAAGGTTCGTGTAAATAGTAACGTTCATGCTCATAGTTCCGATGTCTAATGTTACAAGTAGTTGTATGGACCAATCAACATTGACACAAACTCGTGTGTCGTGGAGACATTTGTTGAGATACTCCTCTTTAGAGTAATTCATGGTCCATCACTATCACTACCTTCCCTGCCCTGCTCCGCCTTACTTTTTATTATACAAACAGTTCTGCTCCCAATAACTTGGCACCTGGTTTGTTTTCACCGTCTACCTCTGCACAACTACACATCCTAACACTCCTGGCTATATATTATAAGCTGATCCCCATCATTATTCACAGCTGTTCTAGTTGTTCACATTCTGAGATCATTGATACACATTTTCCACAGCTCATTCTGTTTATTGTACATTAGTACAGTCACTGCAGTGTCATCTCTGTAATTTGTGTGTTTTGTTTATGAAGGCTTGTCACCACAACATCCTGTTTTCCATAATTTTTTTTACTTTGCAAAGCGGTCCTATACTGCCTGTTTTCATATATCATTTATATTTCCACAACTGTATCACAGTTCAACTCATTTAATTCATATCGTAATCATTGTCATGATATACTTTTTCTCTCAAGTCGTGGCCACAGAATATCAACAGTCGGCTTTTGATGCAAATTATCAGTTCTCTTTGTGAGTTAACTTCTTTCAAGATATTTTTTATTACACTATCCGTTCAATGTGTTTTTCATCATTCTTCTATGAAATTACTGATCTGTAGCTTCCACATAATTTCTTATATAAACCACACAAGCAGTATATTAACATAATTCCGTGGGCATCTCCGCTTATGTAACACAATATTTAATGATAAATATAATTCATTGTCATTTTCACTGTAAATAGTGGTATTTGATTAAGATATTGCGGTTTTCATAGTGATGTTTTATATGTTGAAGTTCTTTAACTTTCATTATAAATAGTTATTATCTGTTAGAGTTTTGTAACTTTCACACTAGGTGTTGGAGTCTTGTAAGTTTTCAACGTAATTTTCTCC